>CM053786.1:502908337-503370837 GCA_028749045.1 Cupressus sempervirens
TTGAGTTTGGAGACAAAAATGAACATTTTGGAAGCCACGAAATTTGCTTGAGTCCACCATGTCTTCACTAATTTCATAAATCTCAGATCTAGAAACCACATCTTCTCACACTTAAAAGGATTTCTGGGCGGTTTAGATGGTTCTGTAATCTCCAAACAAATAGGAAAATGGTTTGATCCTGCAAAGGGCAGAATGGAGGATTCAAAATCCTTATTACAGGAAGAGAGATTACCTACAATAAAGAATCTATCTAACTTTTCCGCAATATAATCATTATCCTTTCTTCTATTATTCCACGCAAATATTCCATTACTTGATGGAATTTCTAATAAACTGAGTTTGTCAATCCATATTTTGAATTCTATAGATGAGAGCGACAGGTGTTCAGTACCCCCTACTTTCTCATCTAAATTTAGAATCGAATTAAAATCACCTCCTAATATAATCGAACTATCTTTGTGCTTTGAGATGATCGTACTTAATTCGTCCCAAACAATTTTTTTCCCTATATTACTGCTAGGACCATACACATTGATAAGGATGAATTTCATATATGATTTTAGACTCTGTATACTAACACACAACCAATTATTATTATTTAACAAATATGTTAGTGTTACTTTCCTAGAATTCCAAATAATTCCTAAGCCACCCGAGGCACCTATTGCCTTTATAAAGATATAATCCCACAATCCCAGCATCTTACTAAATTTAGCTCCTTCTACCTTATTAAATTTTGTTTCTTGGATTAAAATTATTTTTGAATTAAAGTTTTATAAATATTGTTTGAATAACCTTTTTTTACTAGGAGCATTAAGGCCCCTAGTGTTCCATGTTGTTATCCTCATACTGCCTTAGGAAGGAACTTCCCCTTCCCTATGTTAAGTAGCTCATCAATTTTTCTCTGTTTTTTGGCTAGGCCTTCTGTTTCACGTAGTTCCTTCAGAGATCTCCTACCCCTTTTTCTTTTAGGCTTGCCATAATTTGGAAAGGTTATACCTTGTCGATTCATTTGTATACCAAGCTCTTGCTGAAAAATACCCAGTTCTTGCTTTGTTAGTGCAACACCTTCCTCTGTTCTGTCAAATTCCTCCATTTCCAATTCCTTGCAAATCTAGTTTCTGAGACTATCCTCATCCAATTCTTTATTCTCTATTTCTGTCGACTCTCCCATGTTTTTCCTATCCATTTCTTGCTTGTCTTTTGAATTAAACCCACTCTGTTTGTCTTGCTTCATTACACTGTCCTTCATCTGGATCTCTATGATATCCCTTTGGAGATCCTTAGTTGTATAGTCATCTCCTCCCAATTTGATAATTTTTTGTATCATCTCCTCTTTTTGAGAGGTAGTACTCTTATCTATGTTATCATAGTTCAAGACCTGAATGAGCTCCTCTACTAATTGCTCAAGTTTGTTATCTTCAAACTCTAACACTTCAATCTCTGGTGTAAATTCTAGATCCTCATTTAAAAAGTTTTCAATGTATTTTACAATCGAGGCTTCTGGACTCTTGCCATTAATCCATGTTTGTGACTGAACCTCCACTGGGTTGAAAGGCGAGGAAGGAAGCCCAACTAGAGTTTGCCAAAATTTTGAAGTTCTTCTGGTTCCATCAAGTATCAGAGTGGTTAATTCTACTTCAGGGAGTATTTTAGTATTCATCTGCTGATGTTCCTATTTTTTTAATCCTGAAACTGCTTTTTCTGTCCTACCCTTGGGTGAAGAGAAAAGCATATTATTTTCAGCTTCATCTATGTCTGGATTCTTCACTGATTCTGTAGTACTATTTTGTATCTCTTCTTGTCGTTCCTTTTCCTTATTCTCTTCAAGCTCCTTCTGATACATATATGCAAAAGACCCCTTTATAGTTTCAATTTCCCAATGATTCTCTTCATTTCCATCTTCCATATTACTTCTTCCTTTGTACTCTGTAGTGGCCTCTTGTATTTCTGTGTCTTGCTCTAGATCTTGGCTTATGATTATTGTGGACATTGTTACACTCCTTTTTGGGGATTCTTTGTCTCTAACTACCAACTGTTCTGTTGAGGGATTAGACTTACAGTTCTCCTTATCATGTTCCACTGCATCCTTTTTCTTTTTTCCTCTCTGTCTCTTAGAACGATTTCCCTCCAATCCTAGATCTGCGTCCTTTTTAGGAATAGAAACTATAACCGATTTAAGTCTTCTATTATTAGGTAAAACCTTGTCTAAAACTTTATGAACTGTCCTTTCTTTCTGATTAACTTGATTTTGGAATTCTGTTGGAGAGGTATGATCTTCCAGTAATTTGTTGTTCATTGCTCTCAACCAAGAAAGTTGACTGTTGATATCCAAGGTAAGGGGGAGGATCTTGGGCATGATTTTATGTGAATCATCAAATCTTAAAATGTCAACTATTCTCTTTTTATATGTCTGAAACTTGATATCATAAGATGTTTTACTAGTTATAATTTTTTTATTAAATTCCAATGGATGATTAAACTTCACACTGATTAACACTTTGACATTGTTACAGCAGTAGAAAGAAGCATCAATACCTCTGACCTCTCCTACCTTCAACCCTATGGCTTTAATAATTTCTTCATGAAAAAGCTCTGGAGGGAGGGATGGCAGGACAAACCAAGAGGGCAACTTGCAATCTAAATTTTCTAATTTAAAATTATGTGACCAATCTATAAATTTAACACAGTGAACATTAAAAAAACATTCAGACCATAATAAAAACTCTTTTTTGATAGACTCATCTAAACATTGCAAAAAAAGTGTGTTATCTGAGAAAGTGGAAATACATACCTGGTTCCCGCAAGACTCCTCCAACCAGTCGAGCAACAAAGGGAAATCATCTTGTGGACCATTCCATATAGCAAAAATTCCTTTCTTTAAACATTTGTCCCATGATGATTCGATGGCTATGCTTGAAATTTTGGCAAGTTCATCCTTTGCATAGCGCAGAGATGACCAAGGAGATGGGCTAGGGTTCAAAGGATGACATGACTTATGGGTTCTACAATGAGGTGGGATGTAGGATCCTAGAGAGACAGCATAGGGCAAAAAAATTCCTGCCTAAGGTAAAATCGGTTGATTTGGATCCGGATCCATAGCCTTGTATATCTCCGGCTAAGCATATCTCGTTAAATTAAAAATACAAATTTGATTATCTAGTTGTTCTACCAAAAATATTTGGTGAATCAAATTTTTGTATACCTCAGAGCTAATCAAAGAATTCTACGGGGGAGGATTTTGGGCATAAATCTCATGTTTTTTATTGCTCCTGCCACATCTCTGGCTGTGAGGTTCCATCTCTGGCTACGAGGTTCCTCTACATCATTTTTAAGAATCTCAAATCTATTTGTTGTGTTTACTGAATATCTTTGATCATATGTGCTTTGTGGTTTCTTTTGCTGCCAAATCGGCCCGAATCCGCTTGTGTTTTCATATTTTTGCAAGAATTTTTTTTGAGGTTTCACAGGCAAAGAAGGGTTTGATTTTTTCGTAAAAGTAGAGCAGAGCGCCATTTCTTCATATTCTAAATTTATTATTATATATAGTAATATGTATAATTATTATTATTAAATATAATATAGTTATCTAGATAATTATTATCATAACTAAATATAATATAGTAATATATATGATAAATATTATTATTAAATATATATAGTAATATTATATGATTATTATTATTTATAATAATATATATGGTTATTATTATTATTAAATATAATATCTAGTAATATATATGATTATTATTGTTATATAATCTAGTAATATATAATTATTATATTAAAATATATAGTATTATATTATTATTATATTAAAATATATAGTATTATATTATTACTATTAAATATAATATTGTCATGAAATGCATCAAAAAAGGTCATAGGTCTCGACGCATTTCATGACAACATATGTCCCTAGGGCCCCTAATGACCCCTTTCAATGCATTCCCAATGGGGACATATGTTGTCATGAAATGTGTCGAGAGCGGTCATAGGTTAACCTATGACCCCTTTCAACGCATTTGAATCAATAAAATGCATCCCTAGGGCCCCTAGGGACATATGTTGTCATGAAATGCATTGAGAGGGGTCATAGGTTTACCTATGACCCCTCTTGATGCATTTGAACCAACCAAATGTGTCCCTCTAGAGACATATGTGGTCATGAAATGTGTCGAGAGGGGTCATAGCTCTACCTATAACCCCCTCTCGACTCATTTTAACCAACCAAATCTATCCCTAGGGGCCCTAAGGCCCCTAGAGACATACGTTGTCATGAAATGCGTCAAGAGGGGTCATAGGTTAACCTATGACCCCTATCGACACATTCGAACCAACCAAGTGTGTCTCTAGGGGTCCTAGGGGCCCTAGGGATATATGTTGTCATGAAATGCATTGAGAGAGGTCATAGGTTAACCTATGGCCCCTCTCAACGCATTTGAACCAACCAAATGCGTCCCTAGGGCCACTAGGGCCCCTAGGGACATTCGTTGTCATGAAATGCGTCGAGAGGGACCACAGGTTAACCTATGAACCCTCTCGACACATTTCCCTAGGGACATATGTTGTTATGAAATGTGTCGAGAGGGGTCATAGGTTAACCTATGACCCCTCTCGATGCATTTGAACTAAAAAAATGTGGTCATAGGTGGACACATTTTTTTAGTTCAAATGCATCGAGAGGGGTCATAAGTTAACCTATGACCCCTCTCGACACATTTCATAACAACATATGTCCCTAGGGAAGTGTATCGAGAGGGGTCATAGGTTAACCTATGGCCCCTCTCGACGCATTTTATGACAAAAAATGTCCCTAGGGATGCATTTGGTTGGTTCAAATGCATCGACTCTTGATACATTTGAAACAACCAAATGCATCCCTAGGGGCCCTAGGGACATATGTTTTCATGAAATGTGTTGAGAGGGGTCATAGGTTAATGCATTCAAACCAACCAAATGGGTCCCTAGGGGCCCTAGGGTCCCTTGGGGCATAGGTTGTCATGAAATATGTCGAGATGGGTCATAGGTTTACCTATGATCACTCTCGACGCATTCAAACCAACCAAATGTGTCCCTAGAGGCCCTAGGGCCTCTAGGGTCATATGTTGTCATGAAATACATCGAGAGGGGTTATAGGTCTCTCGACGAATTTGAACCAACCAAATGTGTCCCTAGGGGTCGTAGGGCCCCTAGGGACATATGTTGTTAGGAAATGCATCGAGAGGGGTCATAGGCTCTCGACACATTCGAACCAACCAAATGCATCCTTAGGGGTCCTAGGCCCCTAGGCACATATGTTGTTATAAAATGCATCAAGAGGGGTCATAGGTTAGCTTATGACACCAACCAAATGCATCCCTAGGGGACCTAGGGCCCTTAGGGACATACATTGTCATGAAATGTGTCAGGACTTTCAACACATTGGAACCAACCAAATCCATCCCTAGGGGCCCTAGGGCCCCTAGCAATATATGTTGTCATGAAATGTATCGAGAGGGGTCATAGGTTAACCCATGACCCCTCTCGACACATTCAAACCAACCAAATGCATCCCTACAAGCCCTAGGGCCCCTAGAGACATATATTGTCATGAAATGCATTGAGAGGGGCCATAAGTTTACCTATGACCCTGCTCGATGCATTAGAACCAACCAAATGCATCCCTAGGGGGCTTAGAACCTCTAGGGATGTACGGTGTCATGAAATGCATCAAGAGGGGTCATAGGTAAACGTATGACCCCTCTCAACGCATTGGAACCAACCAAATGCATCCATAGGGGCCCTAAGGCCCTTAGGGACATACATTGTCATGAAATGGGTCGAGAGGGGTCATAGGTTACTCGACGCATTTGAACCAACCTAATGCATCCCTAGGGGTTGTAGGGCCCCTAGGGACATATGTTATCATGAAATGCGTCGAGAGGGTTCATACGTTAACCTATGACCCCTCATAGGTTAACCTATGACCCCTCTCGATGCATTCAAACCAACCAAATGGGCCCCTAGGGACATACGTTGTCATGAAATGCATCAAGAGGGGTCATAGGTTAACCTATGACCCCTTTCAATGCATTCAAACCAACCAAATGTGTCCCTAGGGGCCTTAGGGACATATGTTGTCATGAAATTCCCTAGGGCCCCTAGGACCATAGGTTAACCTATGACCCCTCTCGATATTTCATGACAACATATGTCTATAGGGGCCCTAGGGCCCCTAGGGACCTATTTGGTTGGTTTGAATGCATTGAGAGGGGTCATAGGTTAACATATGACCCCTCTCAACACATTTCATGACAACATATGTCCCTAAGGGCCCTATGGCCCTTAGGGATGCATTTGGTTGGTTCAAATGTGTCAAGAGTGTTCATAGGTTAACCTATGAACCCTTTTGATGCATTCAAACCCACCAAATGGATCATAGCTCATAATAATAATAATTATAATAATAAAAACAATTATATATATATAATACTATATTTAATAATTATAGTAAAAATAGTAATAATATAATATAATAATCATATATATATTGATATATTATATTTATAGGTTGTAATAATAATAATAACAATAATAACATATATTACATTATTATATTTTACAATAATAGTAAAAATCATAATAATATAATATAATAATCATATATATATTATATTTATAGGTTATAATAATAATAATATATATTTCTATATTATATTTAATAATAATATAATATAATAATCATATATAATAATAATCATATATATATATATATATATATATATATATATATATATATATATATATATATATATATATATATATATATATATATATATATATATATATATATATATATATATATATATATATATATAGTAATGAAATTTGTTTGCATGGCCCATAAAATTTGTTCACTTCCTTCCAAAATTTGGGAATCAATTTTGGGTACCCGATCTAATATCGGATATCCAATTTGATATCAAGTACTCGATATGAGATCGTGTACCCAATAACACTGGCATGATTTTCTGAACATATTTCCTATCATTGCAAACCTGACAATCATGCTTTTTGCTGGCCATTTTCATAGATTTGGAGAAATTTGACTTTTTAGGGCCCATACGATTGAAAAAAGGTTCGATAATATATTATTAGGTGTCTGATATTGTCATCTGAATGGGGAGTAGTAGTCATCAAAAGGATAAACACAAAAAGAAAGTATCAAATGAAGACATTGCCACATATAGGGAAAGGGACAAGCTAAATCACTGAAGGAAGAGACAAGGTATGTTAAATGTGAGTCAAGTTGACGATGTATTGGTCAAAGGTGAAATCATAGAGTCAGATAATGAATATGTGCAATTGGGGAATGAAAATGTACCAATTGATAATGATAATGTCGGGACTTAAAATTTAGAGAATGAAAATTTGGAGAATGAAATGCTACCAAGTCATAATGTAAATTGCATGATTGATCATGTCAAAAATGAAAATGCACAAGAACCTTACATATCTCCTAATTATAATCGACATGAAGGTTCAAGAACACCAAAATGGATAATTGAAATTGATGAAATGATTATTACCAATTTGGAAGGGAAAAAATCAGAAAGAACCATTCGATTATGGGCTTCAAGACTATATAAGATGTTTTTTGACAACAAGACAGTGGTGAAGCAATGTCAACTTTTTATACACTTATTAAAGATGCAAAAGATGAGACTTATGCTTTCCAAATTGAAGATTTTTATCAAATAAAAATTGGAAAGAAATTTAATTATTGTGAAGAATTTTTTTCAATGCTCTCAATAGCATTAGGAAAAATAGCAAGGAGAAGGGTAAGAGAGCTGCTGGAAGGGTTATTACAACCTCTTTGGTAAGTCATCATTTGAGAAAGGGTAGATATATGAGACAAACTTGTATTGACTTGAACCTAAATCGTACTACTTTGAGAAGAGCACTTAGTAGACAAGAGATAATTGATGATCTTCTTCAAAATGAAACATGGGCTTTTGGTGGGAGACTTCCACATTTTGATAAGAAGCTATCCAATGATGTGAAGGAATAAATTACACAATTTGGCACTCTAGCTCAAGAGTATCACTCAATGCTAAAGACATATTAAAGTTGAGAATTGGCATCAGAGACTGCACGCCACATCCTAAACATTATTTGGAGGTAAGTCAAACTATGTTGTCCAAACAATTTAGAGAGAGTCATCCAAGTTTTCATATATCACAAAGGGCTTTTGAATCTTTGAAGCCATTTTATTGTGTGCCGCTTATAATTCGAAATATATGTTGTTGCAAATATCATGTTGAGTTTTCTATGCACCATGAACTATTATGCTCTATCCGTTCTACTTTGCATAGTAAAGAAATGTTGGAGAATTGTGGTGCTAGTGGTCTTCCAAAATCATCAAGAGACTTGCTAGATCAATATTTATGTCATAGAGTTGATGGTTGTTTCTTTTATTGAAATGCTTGCTTAAATGAGAAGTGTTCAGAATGTGGTGGCTTATCCAAGTTTGACACATGTTTCCATGATGCGTGTGAATAAGATCTTGGGAAGACAATAGTAAAAAAAAGACCTATATGAAACAGTGAAATACACATTAAAGAGTGGGGTTGAGGGCTCTAGATGTGAATTGGTTGCAAAAGAAATCAATGTGGCTAGTTTTATTTCAAATTTTAAGACAAATATTTTTTACAAGTATGTAAGACATAGTCATAGGTCTCAGTGGTTTGATCAATAATTTAGAATGTGTAGGAAGACTTTTCTCATTGGCACTCTTATATCAATTGTTGACTTTTCTAATAACTACACATTGCAGCCTCAAAATGAGACATAATCTTAGTTTTACAACTCTATTCAAATTGCCATTTTTGTCCACATAATATATAGGCATTACCCATGATAGTGCGGAAGATAATCATAAGATTATTAGAGAGTACCATTTTTATATGAGAGATTATAGATCTTACTCATGAGTTTGTGCAACATTGTTTCAAGAATTATTTTAATTTCTTATAGGAGCATACAATTACTATGGATAGACATATCATTTGGTCAGATAATTATACAGTTCAATTCAAGAATGCTTGCATGTTTTATTGGTTGTGTAGGATGCATGTAGAAAGGGGGGTGCCTCATATTTGGAGTATTTTTGAGTCCGGCCATGGGAAAGGGGAACATGATGGAGTAGGGGCATGTCTGAAGAGATCTCTAGTTAAGGAGCAATTGAAGATTTTAGGAGCAGAGCTTCTTGATCCTTGCAGAATTGTTGATTGGTGTAGTTGAGCATTATCATAGAGGGGTCTCTTGATTTAGTAGTATGCAGGTTCTTTTGGTTGGTTGAGGAAGGGTCCATAGGTGATAGATTAGATTGTACTACAGTCAGAGAGTCATCAAAAATGCATTCATTCCAGAGCTTTGATTCTAGTACATGGACCATTTGGACATGATAGCTAGCTTGCTTTTGTCCTAGTTGTTTTCAGTGTGATTGGGATCATTGTGAGTCAAGTGAGTGGGTGGACACATGGACTCCAAATTATCTTACTCCATTTTCTATCATACCCTCTATCAGAAATGATGATATAGAAAGTTCACTTGAGCATAACCATCTATCAGATCTTCTTCAACTAGGACATGTCTTTGCATTGGTTGCACCACAGCAGAATGATGAGAAATTAGATTATTGATTAGCACATTGTGTAACAGGTAAACAAAAGCTTTCACAACCGATCACAAATGATGATGGATTCACATATCCTACCGGTTCAGTGGTTGTCACTGGAAGATGGTTGCAAACATACATGCTTAGAAGGAATGGAATTCCTGCATTTGAAGACTGTCATAAGCACAAAATAATTATCGTATATTCACATCTTATTATAGCAACAAATGTAAAGTTGTTGAAGCATGAAGGAAGACCAAAAGTAAAAGAACTTTTTACTATTACTAATGTTGATCATGAAACCCTATTGGAGACCCTAAAACAGAGAGAGGGCCCTATTGGAACACTCGACTAGGTATATTTATTTCTTATGTTATTTTGTTCATAATGATTCAATAAATTGATGATTATCTTGTTTAATAGAATAAGTTACTAATATTTTTTATGATATTGGAATGTAGGTACATCATGAAGAGTAGCCATGTATGAAGACAAAAAACTAAATAAGGAGCAGAATGAAGAAAAATCTATTCTATTTTTAACACTACAATTTTTTACAATACTTTTATTGACACTACGATTTTTGGTAGTTATGTATTAATGTAATAATGATGAAAAACCTAAGATATTGTAAATGTAAACTTGTTGATTTAATATAAGAACCAAAGATGATTTTACTTAATGCAATTTATGTGGAGGGACCTAAAAATGATTATTTTAATACATACTAACACCAAACTTGCACTGTGCCCAATGCCAAAAACTTGAGAGAGGTAAAAATAATTTTTTTTATTAATACTAACTCTAGTGACACCCTTTTTTTGGCTGCGGAGAACCTCCATCATCCACAACCACCCTATACTGAGGAGTCTCCAAGGTACTCTAAGTGCATGTCGAGGTTGATCTTCCGAAGGTCTTAACTCAAAGCTTGTGGGAGCTATCGATGAAACATTGAATGCTATAGGATGGTCATGGAAAGGCTTAAAATAACCTATCTCATTTTTAAGAGATCACATTCCATTTGGATTCGACACAGCGATCTCGTTTGATGCCAAAACTTGTAGTGTGCCTTAGTTCATAGGTGCATCATATTGTAACTTTGAAACCGCTAATCTTGGCATCAAATCATCAGCACCATTAGCTTTGGATGGGCAGGTGAACCCTAGTGACACCCTTGTTCTATCCATGGAGAGCTTTCATCGTCCCCAACCACCCCGTATCGAAGAGTCTCCAAGGTGCTCTAAGTGCGTATCAAGGTCAATCTTCCAAGGGTCATAACTCAGAGCTTGTGAGGGCTATCAATGAAATTTCAAATGCTACAGGATGGTCATGGAAAGTCCTAAAATAACCTATCTCATTTTTGAGATATCACAATCCATTTGGATTTGGCACAGAGATCTCGCTCAATGCCAAAACTCGCAGTGTGCCTCAATTCATAAGTGCATCATAGCATAAATTTGAAACTGCTAATCTTGGCACTGAATCGTCAGTGCCATTAGCTCTGAAAAAGTAGGTGAACCCTAGTGACACCCTTGTTCTAGCTACGAAGAGCCTCCATCATCCATGAACACCTCGTATCAAAGAGTCTCCAAGGTGCTCTAAGTGTGTATCAAGGTCGATCTTCCAAGGGTGATAACTCAAAGCTCGTGAGGGATATCAATGAAACTCATGAGGGATATCAATGAAACATTGAATGCTACAAGACAATCATGGAAAGGCCTAAAATAACCTATCTCATTTTTGAGAGATCACATTCCATTTGGATTCAGCACAGCGATCTCACTTGATGCCAAAACTCACAGTGTGCTTCAGTTCATAGGTGCATCACAACGTAACTTTAAAACCATTGATCTTGGCATCAAATCATTAGTTCCATTAGCTCTATATGGGTGGGTGAACCCTAGTGACACCCTTTTTCTAGCCATGGAGAGCCTCCATTATCCGTGGCCACCCTATACTGAAAAGTCACCAAGGTGCTCTAACTGCATATTGAGGTCAATCTTTTGAGGGTTGTAACTCAGAGCTCATGAGGGCTATCAATGAAATTTCAAATGCTACATGATGGTCATGTTGAGGCCTAAAATAAACTATCTCATTTTTGAGAGATCACATTTTTTTTGGATTTGGCATAGTGATCTCACTCGATGCCAAAACTCGTAGTGTGCCTTAGTTCATAAGTGCATCACAACATAATTTTGAAACTGTTGATCTTGGCATTGAATCATCAATGCCATTAGCTTCAAATAGGTAGGTGAACCTTAGTGATACCCTTGTTCTAGCTGCGAAGAGCCTCCATTATCTGTGGCCACCCTGTACCAAAGAGTCTCCAAGGTGCTATAAGCATGTATCGAGGTTGATCTTTCAAGGGTCATAACTCAGAGCTCGTGAGGGCTATTGATGAAAAATTAAATGTTATAGGATAGTCATGGTGAGGCCTAAAATAACCTATCTCATTTTTGAGAGATCACATTATGTTTGGATTTGGCACAACGATCTCACTCGATGCCAAAACTCGTAGTGTGCCTTAGTTCATAGGTGCATCATAACGTAACTTTGAAACCGCTGATCTTGGCATCAAATCATTAGTTCCATTAGCTTTAGATGGATAGGTGAACCCTAATGACACCATTGTTCTGGCCGCAGAGAGCCTCCATCATTTGTGACCAACCCGTATCGAAGAGTCTTTAAGGTGCTCTAAGTGTGTATCGAGGTCGATCTTCCGAGTGTCGTAACTCAGAGCTCATGAGGGCTATCGATAAAAAATTGAATGCTACATGACAGTCATGTTGAGACCTAAAATAATCTATCTCATTTTTGAGAGATCACATTTCATTTGGATTTGGCACAGCAATCTTGCTCAATGCCAAAACTCGCAATGTGCCTCAGTTCATAGGTGCATCATAGCATAACTTTGAAACCATTAATCTTGGCATCGAATCATTAGCACCATTAGCTCTAGATGGGAGGGTGAACCCTAGTGACACCCTTTTTCTAGCCGCAGAGAGCCTCCATTGTCTGCGGCCACCCCGTACCGAAGAGTCTCCAAGGTGCTCTAAGTGTGTATCGAGGTCAATCTTCAAAGGGTTGTAACTTGGAGCTTATGAGGGCTATTGATGAAATGTTGAATGCAACAAGATAGTCATAGTGAGACCTAAAATAACCTATCTCATTTTTGAGAGATCACATTCTATTTTGATTCAGCACAGCAATCTCGCTCGATGCCAAAACTTGTAGTGTACCTCAATTCATAGGTGCATCACAACATAACTTTGAAACCTCTGATCTTGACATCGAATCGTTAGTGTCATTAGCTTTGGATGGGTAGGTGAACCCTAGTAACACCCTTGTTCTAGCCGTGGAGAGCCTCCATCATTCGCGGCCACCCCGTATTGAAGAGTCTCCAAGGTGCTCTAAGTGCATATCAAGGTTGATCTTTCAAGGGTCATAACTTGGAGCTCGTAAGGGCTAGCAATGAAATGTCAAATGCTAGAAGATGATCATGCCAAGGCCTAAAATAAACTATCTTATTTTTGAGAGATCACATTCTATTTGGATTCAGCACAACAATCTCGCTCAATGCCAAAACTCATTGTGTGCCTCAATTCATAGGTGCATCACAGCATAACTTTGAAACCACTGATCTTGGCATTGAATCATCAGCACCATTAGCTTTGGATGGGTGGGTTAACCCTAGTGACATCCTTGTTCTAGCCATAGAGAGCCTCCATCATCTGTGGCCACCTCATACTAAAGAATCTCCTAGGTGCTCTAAATGTGTATTGAGGTCAATCTTCTGAGGGTTGTAACTCAAAGCTCGTGAGGGATATCAATGAAATGTTGAATGCTATAGGACATTCATGTTGAGGCCTAAAATAATCTATCTCATTTTTGAGAGATCTCATTCTATTTGGATTCGGCACAATGATCTCACTCAATGCCAAAACTCATAGTGTGCCTTAGTTCATAGGTGCATCATAGCGTAACTTTGAAACCACTGACCTTGACATCAAATCATTAGTGCCATTAGCTCTAGATGGGTAGGTGAACCCTACTGACACCCTTGTTCTAGTTGTGGAGAGCCTCCATCGTCTGCAACCACCTTAGTGTAGAAGCACCTAGGTAGTCTAGTTTGTACCTAGTGCTTCTTTCTTGTTATTTTGGCTTGTAGTTATGCTAGCCAAATCACTATTTGTTTAATAAGACCTATTAGGTTCTTAAGTAAGGTTAACTTAGTTTCTAAGTGGGTTTTTGCTCCTAGGTTGTCGTTATGCCTATAAGTTGCTCAATAGGGGTTAGGTTGAACAAAGTGGTAGAAAAGTTGACCAAGGGTCAAAAACCATCTTGGCATGTCTAAATCAACCTAATAGGACCCCTTACAAAATTTGGTAAACTCGTCTAATTAAGGAAAAAGTTATAGCAAAAATTGCTCAAAATTGTAGAAATTGCAAATATTGCAAAATTGCAATTTTGCAACTTTTGCAACTTTTCTTGCAAAGTGAAAATGAGTGCAAAGAGTTAGTTAGGGGTTTGAGCACAACCACACAAGGTTGGAAACACCTATATAAGGTGTCAAATGATCTTGCTATGACTATGATTTTAATGTGCTAACAACAACATCTAGTTGAAATTTGTTTGAGATATTGGTTTTTAGTTATCTTAGAGTTGTTGGTTGATCCAAACTCATACATATCAATGTCATGATGCTGATGGAAGCCTTGAATCTTGCATTGTCAAAATTTCATGTGGGCTTGGTAAGCCGAATGTGTAGTAAAGTCTCATAATAGCACTTGTTCTCATTTTTTTTTGTAAAGTTGATGTACCAAGGTGAAGGAGGTCGATTGAAAAGATTATTTCAAATTAAAGATACATGATAAAATTTCAAATTAAATATTGCATCAAAATTTGATAATAAAGGTTGTCAAAATGTTATTCACAAATTATTGCATTTGAATCGAATATAACAAACATGATCAAAATGAATGATATTCCATAAACATGGACAATACACATGATCCACAATAAATTGAACAATAATATACTAAATTAATATGTATATCATTGTGCACATAAATGACAAAAATATATATCAAAATACATGTATCCATAGACAAATTACACAAATATATATCAAAGTTCATGTATCGATAGACAAATCACAGAAATATATATCAAAATACATAGATCCATATACAAAATTTGGCTAATCATGCCATCGAAATGTATATAATATCAATGTTTCTATAAACAATATGGAATATTCCATCTTGAAATGTCTCATGACGTATCCTATGATAACTATACTATCCTAGGCTGCTAGTGGATGATCAAAATGTAGCCTTTTCACTGCACTAGGTGGATTAGATGCCTCCTACATGAACAAAAAAGAAAAACCCAAAGTTAGACTACTAAATTTCTATGATTTTGTGTATCTATCATTGAATTACTCAAATGCATAATGATATTTTTTTAATGAATATTTATAGTATTAAACTTTCATCATAAATACCTCTCCTGTCAACCTCCTGCATTGATCAGGAGTCCTCTCATATGTCCTCGACAATGCTTGTACCTCGTTGATTGTGGCCTATGTATGTTCAAATATGTTTGTTAGATGAATCTACAACTTAACTATAACATTATAATTCATAGCATGCTAAATTTATAACATATAATCAAGAATTCAACTACAAGTTACCTATGCCGACTCCTCCTCAGAATATAATGGTTGCATCAGCAAAGATACAAAACTTTGTTGTCCAACCTCATGTACAGTAGATGTTTCCTATGAGATACAAAATACTAGTTGTTAATATCACAGAAATCAGTTTTGAATTTATTTATGAAAATAAGGAAAATAAAAAATAAATGATAATTATACATACAATGGAGCTCTCAGTGCGAATGGAAATGCCAGAGCATCTACAACGTGGAATCTGCATGGGCTCATCACTAGTAGCCACACCCTATACAATAAAGAATGTAATTAAATTTCATTACCACAAAAATTTTACAAGAATGCATTGATATTTAATCAAATAGAAAGCACCTAATTACCTTTCCCTTGTGAACGAATCCTGCCTCATCCCCCGCACTCTGTCCCCCAAGGATAGGTGTGTTGGAAATGAGAATGGAGTAACTGAGAGGGGAGGGGTGAATCAGTTACTACAAAAACTTTTCCCACAAGTCCCTTAAGATGTCAAAGGAAATACTCATTGCTGATACACATATGATCAAATTGAAAACACAAGAAACAAGAGACAAGACACACCAGATTTAACGTGGAAACCCAATATGGGAAAAACCACCAATGTAACTAGTTACTATTTTTCACTCTTCTGAAGTGAGCCCTGTTAGGAGCCAACCTTGTTAAAGGTTACAAAACACACTGTTAGGTGCGACCTTGTTAGAGGATTTAATCACCCTGCTAGGAGTGGCCTTGCTAGAGGTCTTTAGATCAATTCAACTGAATTGCCACCTTGTTAGAGGATTTTACAAAAGGCTGTTAAACCCACTCTGTTAAGAGATTTGAAAGCACTGTTACAATTGTTAGAAAGTAACAATGAGTGATCTGAAATAAATACAACTTATCTTTGCTGATACAGATCTCTGTTCTGTTCCTCTCTGATCAAATGCAACTCTGCATCTCTGATCCTTCAAAAACTTGCTCTGACCTTCCTTCGCATTTTAGATATTCAATCATATCTGCTCGCTTTTTCACATTCATACTTCATACTTGAATTCGCAACTTGATCTTTCATATATACCTTTCAGATTATCAAGTCGGCTCAAATACAAGTTACAATTATAAATAATTGTGCTATAAGTCGGCTTCATACATTACATAAAGTAATTAACTTTAATTACTTAACCTTCAAGAAATCCTTCGCTGGCCGACTTAACTCGGTAAATACTGCACAAAAAATAATTCCTGTGTTAACCGACTAAGCTCGGTTAATACAGAGAATTTCATGAAATCCTTCAGTCGCCGAGTGAACTCGGTAAACACTGATTTCTCCGACTTTCCTTTGATGACCGAGTGAGCTCGGTTAACACTGTCTGCTACTTTTCTTCGATGACCGAGTGAGCTCGGTTAATACTGTCTACTACTTTTCACTGTCTGCTACTTTTCTTCGATGACCGAGTGAGCTCGGTAAATACTGTCTGCTACTTTTCACTGTCTGCTACTTTTCTTTGATGACCGAGTGAGCTCGGTAAATACTGACAACCTATCTCATATCCTTTGTTTACCGAGTGAGTTCGGAAAACACTGTCTTTCGGCAACAAATCCTTTGATTACCGAGTGAGCTCGGTAAACACTAAACTTCCTTTGTTTACCTTGAAAGCTCGGTAAACTCTGTCAACAGTTGTACTTACCTTCTGAGCTCGGTAGACTCTGTCTGATGACTGATATGACATTTGTGTAACATCAAAGACAATCATGCAATTATCAATTATATCCAACAATCTCCCTCTTTGGCATTGATGGCAACACAACATGTCATAGCAAAATGAAATTTGAAAACAAGTCCTTATCAGCATAATGTGTCATCAAAACAATTCTCCCTCTAAGATGATAGACTCTCCCTCTTTCAGTAATCTACCTCTGTGAAGGAATTACGTAAGAACTTTCTTTTTCACACAAATTTCAGAAAGATATGACAGTAAAGTAAATCTCTCCCTCTTTGACAACAAATTCCAAAGACAATAGAACTAAAATGAATTGTAATGTACCTTTAGTACTGATTCATATGCAAAGCTTCCATATTTGACTGCATCAACAGATAGATTTTCATTTTGGTATGTGTTGATGCATCACTAAAACTTGTTTTTAGTGAATTTCGGATAGGGGTGTAACCCCTAACTTACCTCTGAGATACAAGAATGCATCCTTAGGTAGTGGCTTTGTGAATATGTCAGCAATTTGTTCCTTTGAATTGACATATTCCAATCTGATCTCCTTGTCTTGTACTAATTCTCTGACAAAATGATATTTGATTGCAATATGCTTAGTCTTAGAGTGCATCACTGGATTCTTTGATATATTGATTGCACTAGTATTGTCACAGAACATAACAACTGGTTCTTTGATTTCCATCCTCATTCCTTGCAATAACTGCTTAAACCAAACAATATTTGAACAATTTACTGCTGCAGCAACATACTCTGCCTCTGCTGTAGATTGGGATATACAATTCTGCTTTTTGCTTGTCCAAGAAACCAATCTCTTTCCAAGAAAGAATGCTCCTCCACTTGTGCTTTTCCTGTCATCAAGGTTTCCTGCCCAATCAGCATCAATAAATACTTTCAAATCCAAATTACCTCCAAATTTATACCATAACCCATAATCTTCAGTTCCTTTCAAATATCTCATTATTCTTTTGATTGCCATTATATGAGTTTCTCTTGGTTTTGCTGAAAATCTTGCTACAATACCGACTGCAAGGGCAATATCTGGCCTAGTATGTACTACATACTGCAACTTTCCGATCATAGATCTATACAGTGTTTGATCCACTTCTTTGGATTCATCTTCCTTGGTAAGTTTTAATCCAGTACACATAGGGGTTCCAACTGGTTTACAATCCTCCATACCAAATTTTTTTAATATCTCCTTGATGTATTTTGACTGTGTGATGAAGATGCCATTCTTACTTTGTTGGATTTGAAGACCTACAAAGAATTTAATCTCACCAAACATAGACATCTCAAACTCCTTGTTCATTTGTTCTGAAAATTCTTTGCATAGATCATCATTGCCTGTGAAAACAGTGTCATCTACAAATATTTCTGCCAAAACAATCTTATTATCTGGACCTTCTTTTATATACAAGTTACTGTTATCATTAGTCCTTTGAAAACCAATCTGAATAAGATAGTTATGCAATCTTTCATACCATGCTCTAGGAGCTTGTTTTAGACCATACAGCGCCTTGTGTAATTTGCAGACCATGTTCTTCTTATCTGGATCAACAAAACCTTTAGGTTGTTCAATGTAAACTTCTTCATCCAGTATTCCATTGAGAAATGCTGACTTGACATCCATCTGATAAACTTTGAATCCTTTGTGAGTAGCATATGCAAGTAAGGTTCTTACACCTTCCAATCTTGCAACAGGAGCAAAGGTTTCTCCATAGTCTATACCTTCTTCTTGAGCATATCCTTTGCATACTAGTCTAGCTTTGTTTCTTGATACCTTGCCATCTTCATTTAGTTTATTTCTGAATACCCATTTTATTCCAATCACATTCTTATCTTTGGGTCTAGATACAAGAGTCCATGTTTTGTTTTTCTCTATCTGTCCTATTTCTTCATTCATAGCCTCAATCCAACTATCATTTGCCAGTGCATCTTTGATATTTCTGGGTTCAAAATCAGCAAGTAAACAAGTGCCTTTTAACTTACTTCTTGTCAGAGTTTCATTGTTGTCCCTTTGTACTTCAGATTCTTGCTGTTCTGGCTCGGTAGATTCAGACTCGGTAGATACTTGCTTGGTAGAGTCTGAAAGTGACTCGGATTCTTTTAGCTCGGTAAAAACTTCCTGTGTCTCGGTTTGAACTTTCTGCAACTCGGTTATTGATGACTCGGGAGTTGAGGATTCCTGATTAACTGGAGTACTTGGTATAGTATCAGGTTCAATGTAAATAAATCTTCTATAGTCTTCAGGAACCTTCTTGCTTTCTTCTTCTGATTTCTCTGCAAACTCATCAATTTTCACATGTGCACTTTCTATGACCTTGTGAGTAGATAGATTTAAACATCTATATGCTCTACTTTTACAAGAGTAACCTAGAAATATTCCTTCATCTCCTTTTACATCAAATTTACCTTTTCTAGATTCTTTCAGAATATAACATTTGCTTCCAAATACTTTTAGATAACTTACATTGGGTTTGTAGCCATACCATAATTCATAGGGAGTTTTGAATGAGTCCTTTTTCAGTTGTACTCGGTTCAAGGTATGAACTGCAGTTCTGATAGCTTCCTTCCAGTATTTGATAGCAATGTTTTTTTCAATCATTAGGGTCCTTGCACAATCCATAATGGATCTATTTCTTCTTTCAGCTATCCCATTTTGTTCTGGAGTTCCTGGTGCTGAAACTTGTCTTTTAATTCCTCTTTCAATGCAGAAGTTATTGAACTCATGTGAGATGAATTCACCACCTCTGTCTGACCTTAAGCATTTCAATCTTTTCCCTGTTTCTTTTTCTACTCTTGCCAAGTACCATTTGAATTTCTCAAAAGCTTCTGATTTATTCCTTAGGTACATAACAGTCATCATTCTTGAGTAATCATCAACAAAAAGAATGAAGAACTTTTCTCCAGTATAACTTTCAATTCCAATGGGTCCACATAAATCAGTATGCACAATTTCTAATATATCTTCAGACTAATAGCTTTTACTTTTAAAACTAGTCTTTCCCATTTTACCAATCTGACAATTCTTGCATAAACCGACCTCAGGTTTCTTTATATTAGGAATGCCTCTTACCTTTTTGAATTTGCTTATCTTCACCAGATTATCAAAATTGACATGACACGACCTCTTATGCCATAACCAACTTTCTTCAATTTGAGCAATAAAACATGAGCATTCACCAAGTTCTAGGTAGAACAAGTTACCTTTAGTTTGTGTGCCAGATCCTATCAGCTTTCCTTGCTCATTCAACAGTCTTGCCTTTCCATGCATGAATTCCACCTTAAATCCAGTATTGAGTAACTGTGCCACACTTAGCAAGTTATGTTTAAGACCTTCAACCCAATAGGCATTGTTGCATATAAGTTCTTTGGTTAGAGAGATTCTTCCTCTTCCTTTTATGAAACGAGGTTCATTATTACCAAACCTTACACTGCCACCATCATAATCTTCAAACTGATCAAACTTAGTTTTATCACCAGTCATATGATGAGAGCAACCATTTTCTATAATCCATGTATCATTCATACTTATATGAGAGATAAGAGCCATTTTATCTTCCTCATCACTATCAGAATCATCTTTCACAGCAATATAAACAATTTCATCTTCACTATTATCAGAATCTTTAGAATTTTCAGCCATGAAACATGATTTCTTACCTTTGTTCTTGAATGATTTGTAATCTTTCTTTCTATTCCATTTATGACCCTTCTTTTCATCATTGTTCTGCTTGTTTGGGCACCTAGCTGCAATATGACCAATTTCTTCACATGAAAAACAGATTAGAGGAACTTTACCTTTATATTTTCCTCTGCCTCTGGAGTATTTCTTTGCCAGTAGAGCTTCAATTACTTCAAGATCATTGTCTGAACTTTGGTCTGATTCATCATCACTTTCTGACTCTGATTTCTTTTTGCCTTTATCTTTGAATGAAAGTTTGACCTCAAATGCTGATTCAGTGTTTTTGGAAGCTAGAACATAGTTGTCAAAATTGTCTAGTTCAAATGCGGTTAGTCTTCCAACTATAGCCTCCAAATTGATATTATGATTTGCTTCACACCTTCTTTCTTGAATTGCAGAAACTCTGATTGCATAGATGGGAAGCAAGGTTCTAAGAACTTTGCTTACAACCGTCTCTTCTTTGATATCACCTCCAGATGCCCTGATTGCACTGACACATGCTTTGATTCTATCAACATATTTTGCAATGTTTTCATCCTCTCTCATTCTCATTTGGTCAAATTGTCCTCTTAGACTTTCTGCTTTTGCTCTTTTCACATTGTCATCTCCTCCATAGATTTCTTTTAGCTTGTTCCACATGTCAAAAGTGGTTTGGCAATCCTTGATATCATCAAATTCTTTATAGCTTAGTGCGGATGCAATGTCTATCATCATATTGTTATGAGTCTTCTTTTCAGCAATATCATTGACAGATAATGTGCCGGAAGGTTCTTTGTATTTTTCATCAAGATATTTCAGTCCTGTATCACCAATAGTAGCCAAATGAAGTTTCATCAATCCTTGCCATGCAGAGAAGTTATTTTTGTTGAGTCTTGGAATTTCTCTCTTGTAAGACATCTTGATCTTTGGCTTAGATCCTTGAAATCTTTTCCTGCAAGCACCAATAAGCTCTGATACCAATTGTTGGAAATGAGAATGGAGTAACTGAGAGGGGAGGGGTGAATCAGTTACTACAAAAACTTTTCCCACAAGTCCCTTAAGATGTCAAAGGAAATACTCATTGCTGATACACATATGATCAAACTGAAAACACAAGAAACAAGAGACAAGAGACACCAGATTTAACGTGGAAACCCAATATGGGAAAAACCACCAATGTAACTAGTTACTGTTTTTCACTCTTCTGAAGTGAGCCCTATTAGGAGCCAACCTTGTTAAAGGTTACAAAACACACTGTTAGGTGCGACCTTGTTAGAGGATTTAATCACCCTGCTAGGAGTGGCCTTGCTAGAGGTCTTTAGATCAATTCAACTGAATTGCCACCTTGTTAGAGGATTTTACAAAAGGCTGTTAAACCCACTCTGTTAAGAGATTTGAAAGCACTGTTACAATTGTTAGAAAGTAACAATGAGTGATCTGAAATAAATACAACTTATCTTTGCTGATACAGATCTCTGTTCTGTTCCTCTCTGATCAAATGCAACTTTGCATCTCTGATCCTTCAAAAACTTGCTCTGACCTTCCTTCGCATTTTAGATATTCAATCATATCTGCTCGCTTTTTCACATTCATACTTCATACTTGAATTTGCAACTTGATCTTTCATATATACCTTTCAGATTATCAAGTCGGCTCAAATACAAGTTACAATTATAAATAATTGTGCTATAAGTCGGCTTCATACATTACATAAAGTAATTAACTTTAATTACTTAACCTTCGAGAAATCCTTCGCTGGCCGACTTAACTCGGTAAATACTGCACAGAAAATAATTCCTGTGTTAACCGACTGAGCTCGGTTAATACAGAGAATTTCGTGAAATCCTTCAGTCGCCAAGTGAACTCGGTAAACACCGATTTCTCCGACTTTCCTTTCATGACCGAGTGAGCTCGGTTAACACTATCTGCTACTTTTCTTCGATGACCGAGTGAGCTCGGTTAATACTGTCTACTACTTTTCACTGTCTGCTACTTTTCTTCGATGACCGAGTGAGCTCGATAAATACTGTCTACTACTTTTCACTGTCTGCTACTTTTCTTTGATGACCGAGTGAGCTCGGTAAATACTGACAACCTATCTCATATCCTTTGTTTACCGAGTGAGTTCGGAAAACACTGTCTTTCGGCAACAAATCCTTTGATTATCGAGTGAGCTCGGTAAACACTAAACTTCCTTTGTTTACCTTGCAAGCTCGGTAAACTCTGTCAACAGCTGTACTTACCTTCTGAGCTCGGTAGACTCTGTCTGATGACTGATATGACATTTGTGTAACATCAAAGACAATCATGCAATTATCAATTGTATCCAACAAGGTGATACCTGCAAGAAAAAAGAAAGATTAGAAACCATATATGCTACAATATCAAATAGAAAAAATAATGAGAACACAACATAATGTACCATAGATGTCTCAAGGCCAAATTAAATAGTCAAGAGCGTGACATTATCAACTTGTCTGAGCTCCTCCTCAGTCGTCAACTAAACATGAATGAAGATCGCATACATGTATAAGTTAGTATGGCTTAAAAATTAAAATTACTCTATTATAAAGATTAACTTTAAATCACATATATTGTAACAAAAAAATGTATACACGTACTAAAACAAAAGGAGTCCATGCCTCTACATGCCTCTCCTCTCTCGCATTAGGGTCTATAGCCTCTGTACATGCGTCTAGTGTATCCTAATTAAATACAAACTAATACTCAAAAAGATCACCTATGGGACCCAGACAAATATTCTTTCACGTTATGCAAGTATGGGGCACACAAACATGTGATGAGCTCACCGATGATGAACTCACACCAACATCATCAACACGGGGAAGCAACACTGACCTAGCTTGGGATATCAATAGGCTACTCAATCTATGGATGGCTCTTATAGTCTAAGAGCTAGCCTCTACCGTGATATCAGGATGTTGCACTCAAGGAGGGGGGGAGACATCAGTAGGGGGGACAAAAGTGTCAGCTTTCTTCCACTAAGCAAAGGATCTATCCTGAGGAGCTCCTCCTCCTACACCCATGTTGGGCTTCATGCTCCAATAGTTCACCTTGAGGCCCAACACGAATTTTGCATACAATCTTCTAAGAAAATAAAATGGTACCTCTAAATTGTTGTGTGGAGGGATGTCAAAAACCATCCACCAATGATCCCAAAAGTTTGCACATATAGCGTCATTTGTGCACCATTTAATTGATAGTTTGGGCTTTTTGCAGTCGACTTGTAAATTGGTTTTTGGGTTCACAAAAAGGACAACCAAATCATATTTACTTATATTGAGGGCCACAACCTCATCATACTCCAACCTATCATCAAACATGGCATGCATTTCGTCACACCAACGAAGAATGACATTTTTCTCATTGGTAAGTGTTTCAATATTATCCACTATGGTGTTTAACATGGATAACATAGGAGCTAATGTGGGTATGATATTATATGTGGTTCACAAAGCCCTCAATTTGGTGAGATTTTCAAATATCAAATCTTCAATTTGAGGAGGGTTTTGAGGGGGTAGGGGATAGTTTTGTGGACAGTTTTTAGGGGGCACTGGATCATTTGGTGGGGGGTTATGAGGAACATTATTTCTTGCCTCAGTATCATCATTTTGGTTAGCCATACCTATTAATTTGCAAAACATAATTTCTATTTAAAACAACCTAAATTTCAAGAATTTCTATTAAAAATCCTAATTGTTAACAAATTCATAATAAAATTCATTGAAAACATTAAAAATAAATTAAAACGCTCACTAATATCATATACCCATTTGTTGATCGAATATCGAAGCTCTGAGCAAAAAAAAAATGCAATGTGAATAGCACTCAAGTTTTTTTTTTAAATCACAGTCGTAGGTATCGGGTATCCAATTTTATATCGGATAGTCGATAAGGCTTGGTCCTAACTTTTTAGCTTTGGTATTAGGATGGGTGGAAAAAAGTCAAAGTGGATTTTGAAATGCATTTAGATGTTTTCAAACTCTATTTTTTTCACATCGCCACTTTTTGGCACACCATGATCCTGCACATACCCAATAGTCAAATGCTGACTTGATCAAAGATGGTTTAATCTTAATGAAAGTTAACATCTTAGATTATACCAAAATTAAATGAATTATTTTAATATGGATATACATGAGTTATTATGTTATGATGATGATGCCATTGGATGTGTTCTTAAATGTTGTGATTTAATAACAATGTGATTATGCTAATGTCTTTATTTCTTAATGATGATGTGATTAAGGTTTGATATATTGATTATGGTGGATACTGACTCATTTTTGGTTGCTAGTGTCTGAGTCGATGCATGGATCGTCACAACGAGAGTGTGGTTGAGGTGGAGAGGCCTAGCCTCTTGGAAGGGGATGCATCAGATGCCATGTTGCTACACACACACATCACATAGATTACATATTATTTGTTTATGTTTTTTGTTACATTTACTAAGTTGATCTTGAAATTTTAAGTGAAATATAGAGGTTGCAATTTAAATTGTTTTATGAAAGATGGATAGAAAGAATTATTTTATTACATAAAATCACTAACGATGAATCTTGATGTTTTGATTATGATATATCAATAAAAGTTCTATTTTGGTTTTGAGAATAGAAACTTAACAGTGAATTATTATTTATAACATATATATATCCAGTTCATTAAACATTAAAAAAATTTAAATGTTTAACTAAATTTATCTTTTTTATTTAAAAAAATGAAAAAGGGAAGCCATCGTACGGGGGGGGGGGGGGAGAGCAAAGATTAGGTCAGTTATTATTATTTTTGGGGGTTATTGTTTAAAAGAGGGGCTAAGGATTTTGGAAAAATAGTGGTGGGCGAGAGACAGTTAGGGTTGTGGAAGTGTTTTGTGTAGCCTACAAGGGGTATCGTCTCTCTCTCTCTCTCTCTCTCTCTCTCTCTCTCTCTCTCTCTCTCACACACACACACACACACACACACACAAAACATCAAGGTTGTTGCCACAAAGATAGAGGTAGGCATCATCTTTACTATTAAGCATATGCCTTTACAATTATGCTACCATTTTGCAATATTACTACCTTGTATGCCCAATTTTGGTGATGAATGGCACATTTGTTCCTTAGTATTTTGGAAGAATTTGTTAGATTAAGTTCTTTATATTTAGCAAGATTACTATGTTTGAAACATATCAAAAATAGAGGGGAGGGGTGGAAATTGGAAATACCTTGGATTTTACCTCTCTTTGTTGATAGCAGGAAACATAGGGTTCCTGATGTGAGAACTTGGTTAGCAATGTTAAATGTTCTTTTAATGGAGTAGGAGAACCATCTTCATGCTTTCAACCTAGGTAAAAACATTTATTTCCTTAACTAAGTTAGTTCTGTTGAGATTGTTGAATCATGCTTTCCTATAACTTCAATCTTAAAATCATAATTAATAGAAACTGCAGTGTAATGGGGGGGGAGGGGGGGTGGTAGTCGGTTTCAGTTCACCAAACTAGGTTCTTCCACAATGTCCTCTTGCAAAGTCTTGTTGTGTGTTGGTCATTCTTTTAAATGCACATGTTGCTAGTTAGCGTGGAGTACAACACTAGAGAATGAAAAAGATATTTGTCAATTTAGAAGCCTCTCCAAGAGTTGGAAATCTACCTAGTAATGGCTTAACTTTGAAATCAATGAAATTGTTTCTTCATTACTTACAAAGTTAGCAGACTCTAATTAATTCGTGTTCCAACTACCCAAAAACACATTTAAACTAAATCAAAGCAATATGTTGAATTGGCTTATTATTCAAATGTTGAACTGTTTGATGATTTTGGTTGTTCAGTTATGCTAGTTGATGTAATTATTTAGGAAAATAGGCTATATGAATGAGTTGTTCTCTTGAATTAATCCGAGACAAATGATTCTTTGCATAGAAATCTCTTCTTAAAATGTAGATAATAAAACTTAGATTCTATCAAAACATTACTAACAAATGTTCTTTTTATTTTTACTTCTTCCATGGTGGAAGCTGACATGGAATTGTAGAGAGCTATTAATGGTGAAGAAGATGCCTTAGCAAACTATTGATTGTTTCTGAATAGTTCAGCTTTCATAATGAATTACTATCAATATTCTTGGTTGAACCTGTGTAATTTTAGCATTTATAATGTTTATTAAACTATGGCATATGTCCTTCATTATTTAATTCCAACTGAGTGCTAAATGAAATGGTAGATGACTATTGAGACTTAAAAGCATTTCTTTTAGCATTGTTGTGTTAGATTGTTCCATTCAGAGAAATCATACTTCTTATGTGATTTTTAGATGCAAAAGTATTCTTTCCAAATCACTATGAATGATTGTATCATAACGAGAAAATGAACATACATGTTATGTTTTCATTTTAATCATGAAATAGCATTACTTCAAACCTCTTGTTGTAAATCAACATATAAATATGTAATTTCTCCTTCATGGCTGGGTGCAATGTAGCAATATTGGGAAAGATAGAATGGATACTTCATGCTTAGTTTCTTCTATCTGCCAGTTTTGTAGAATGGATACATGTTGTTCTTGTTTCTTCTACCATTAAATCTGGCATTGTAAGTGCTTGGCCAAGCCAATTGTTTTTCGCATTTAATTATGTGCCCTAGATAATACATATGTGTGTATGTGACTATGCTTATTTGATTTGACTACATATGTGTAGATGTGTAGTTTTATTTTTATTCCCTAATACATTCTATGATTAGGCTACTAGGCACATGGTTACATGTAGTGTGTTTCACGGTCGTACCAAATCCATCTGATCCATCTTGTTTTGGGAAGCTAGGCTTCTCTTGCCAAGATTGGGGTATTCTTCATGCCAGAAAGAATTTCGGGGAGTAATCACTCTGTGGTTGGCAAGGTAAAAGCGCCTAGGCCACACTCCCATCTCAGATAGCAGAGGGACGATGTCCTACGGCTTTGGAGATAGGTTACGCTAAAGAAACAATAGGAAAGGTTAACTTAATGCTTATTGTATTGTTTCTTCCTTGAGATGAACTGAACTATGTAAATTGTATATGAGAGCAATGTAAATTTTGGTAACTGATATAAATGTATAACCTTTGTAAATGATGTATGTTGGACGAGCATCTAGGTCTTATATGTTAATCAAATTTCTGACATATCAAGTGATAAGTTATTGTGATTAATCATCACCATCATGATGTCATTCTGAATGTTATTTGAATATTTTAAAGATGTGTAATTGCAGATTCAACACTACGATATTTACATTATGTTAATTACCTAATTATTTATGGTTAATTAATTTGACTTTTCCACATTGTTATTGATTGATGCTTTTTTTGCTCTTTTCGCCATTTGCTAATGTGGCATTTTTAAGTAGGACATGGTTCTTACAAATTCTAAGATATTAAGAAATTTAAACTATGTCTCATTTTTGAGGATTTATCTTGAAGGAGAAAAGGTCTTTTGAATCAAAATAAAATAATGATACAAAATTAATTAGAATATTTTTAATAAAAATCAACACTGCCTTTTAAATGCATTCAAGATTGGGACTAGGAATCTCATTACAATCTTAGAATTTTTTCTTGTTTCTCCTATGAGAAGTTTTTTTCCCATCCACTAATTGTATAGGACACTTTATAAAAATTAAAGAAGATTAAAACTTAAATCAAATTTATCTAAAATTTAAGAGAATGTCAAAATTATAGAGAATTAACCCTAGATGATGGGTTGGACCTACATTAAGAGATGTGACGAGTAGTGGTGACAACCACTTTCCAAAATGGGTGGAAAGGACTAGGTAGTCAACTTATTTATTTGCCAATTCATAATAATTGGACATTTTATATTTAATTAAAATGTCGACTTAGTCAAACTGATTAGTTTATTAATAGTGAATTGACTAAACTAATTATTTACTTTATTAATAGTGTATTGACTAAATTAAGTATTTACTAAATTAGATGGTTAAGTAATAATGTATAGTTTAAAATTTCATTAATTTCATAATAAACAATATAAATTAAATTATAAATATTATTTAAATATATAATTTTGATAATAATGATTTCATATAATATTGATTAATTTAATAGATGAAAAGATGGTAAATACAAAATTAATACATACATGATTTAATAAACTATTATAAAATATTATAAATGTAGATATGTTTGTGTCATTATATTTGGTGGGAGAGGCTACCCTCCCACAGAAAAGTACCAAAAAAAAAATAAAGTCAAACTTTTTTTTGTCTAGATTCGCGAAAATGTAGTGATTTATTTCCAATTTGTTTGTTGTTTTCGACTATAAACTATGAAATCATGAAGATAAACGCTAAAATTTTCAAAAAAAAATCCATGATGTTTTCAATCTTTTGAAAATTGATCAACTGTACATTTTTCTGAGAGGATAATCGCCTCCATATTTGTGTGGGTATGGGTGTACATGTGCTTGTCTCTAAAATTTCTTTCAATAACAAGTCTCTCAAATAAGTAAACAAGTGCCACATAGTGGCATGTAGTAATAGTTTAGGAATTCATTATAAAATAATTTTAATTTTAAAATAAATCATAAGTTAATTTTAATAATTTACATAATTGAAATTTTAATATAAAAATAATAATAATATAGAATTGATTGATTATTTTTATTTGATTTGATTTTTGAAAGAAATAATAGTTACCATTAGTAAAGTAGTAAATTAAATCTCATATGACAATAAACAATTATTGTTAGCACGTATATTACATTTAACAAATGCTCCCACAAATGTCGAAGGAAGTGGAATATGGAGGAAGCCTCAAAAAAAGGGGTCCTATAACACAAATTCATTTGAACGAATGATGTTTAAAATAAATGTTGTATTTATTGAAAAATAAATAAAATTAAAAATTAAAACTTTACAAAAACTATGACTATTTCTAAAATAGAAAAAATGAAGGTGTACTAATTGAGTAATTGGTAGTAGTGAATGCAATAGTATTGCCTTACAACAAGTACAACAAGTGCCATGTAGTGGCTTGTATTTGTCGAAAGTTGTAATAGTTTAAGATTAAAAATTTAATAGTTAAAAAATAATTGAGGTAAGTTTTGTTTTTGACAAAAGTGGGTGAACCACTGTATATATAATTATTTTATAAAAAAATTGATTAAAAAAAGCTCAACCAAAAAAGAATTAGTAAGAAAACCCAGCATCGTCGCTCATATTAAAAGATCATCGATATTTATAACTATTTATATCGACAATTAATTGCTCAACCTTACAATTTGGAGATTATCCTTCCTCCCATATTTACAAAAAATTAAGCAATTAAATACAATTCCTCCCCATGTGCAGCCATCACCTAGTCTGCACTCCCAGCCAATGGACGATTGGATGTGGGGAGATGCCTCCCACCCTGACCTACTATCTAAGCCCAAATCAATAGGAGACCGAGCGGTTACCTCATACTCCAATCGACAAATTTGCATATTTTCCATCTTGCAATAGTGGTTGCCTCCCTAACAAAGTCATTAATTTGTGTTCGTTCTAGATAATCCAAGCTCGCCTATTATAAGTGCCTATTTAAAAGAGGGCTTCATAATACCAAGGCATGTATAATAATGTGATAGATGATGTAACGCCCTGCCAAGGGACCCAAAAGAAATGACCTAAAGTTTTACTAGGTTTGGTAACATTTTTTTGTTTGAAGCAAGAAAGAATAACATACACATCAAAGACATAGTAGCAGAAGCAATAACGTACAATCAACTAAAAACATACATAATAGGTTACATTTCTTAAGGATCCCAAGATATTGAATCACATATAAATTTTAGCTAATACTAAGTCTAACAAATACCACACCCACATGAAAGAATAATGAAAAGTTCAATGTCCATTTATTATACATTTGTTCTGAATGCCTCTTGGCAAATTAATTCAGAATGTTCAATCATCCACTGTACATGTCACAAGGTATGAAAGGCTTAAAAGAATATACATGTGTAAAAATAGAAATACAACATCCTCTTCAGATCCATGATACAAGTACAATAAAATAAATGAAACCATCCACCATACAAGATACATCCATTCATCATAAAAGATATAACATCCATCATAAAATACAACTATCCATCATAAAACACAACTAATTAAGTACGTGGTTCCTCCCAACCGTCACTAGCATCATTAGACTATCGTGGGCCCTAACCATCCCTTGCGTGTAACATGCCAATCCATCGATCAAATCATCAGTACTATTGTAATAGGGACGTCACTACTAAAACATGCTACAACATACGCATAAGGAAATCTAACATGTTAGAATAAAGCATAAGATGATCCTACAAAGTAGATAATATCACCTAACACATGCTAATCATAAATATAAGAAAATGCGTCAGTAAATAACATCATCTAAACATGATAAATAAGCATCCCAAGAAGCTTCAACCACAATGACTATGGACGGATCTCAATGATAAGAGTAAAAAGCACTACCACCCAACCACATGGAACCTAAATGGCCCACTCCCACCATGCTGTGGAGATAGTCTCAAGCCCCAAACAGGATATCAAATCACATAACACAAGAACTCTCTAAGTCCAGGAAATCCTAAAAGCATCTAATTCAAAGGTTCCAACATAGATCGACATCTAGACCCAAAGGCACACAAGACACGTAGGAAACCTACTATGTAAGTGGGCAAGTGTCATTGCATGAATCACACTCGGAGTTTCTCGAGAAGTCCCTTAGGACTCTCAGGTCTCTAGTGATCCCACTATGGCCACTAGTATCCTCTTGTACTAACAAGGCATACTACGAAATGAAAGGTCGCAACCAAGCATTCTATCTACTCCCATCCTAGTCTGTACTAGCACTCGAGGCATGGGCGAGAACATACAAAACTCTTATTAGGTTCATTTTACTCTCATTTAATGTAATGTTTTCACTTATTAAACAACTTACAATGAGTTACCCTGGCAGCCACTTAGGACCCCGGCCCCACTTGCAAGCCACTTCCTGACACTACATGCAGATAACCTACCCTAGGCTCATAAAATCACAAATCAAAGAACCATAATAAATCACCTCAATCCTATACAAGTGACTGGAAAGCATCATAAGATAATCATAATAATCACATCAATTCTCTATGAACAACTAAAAAGCATCAAAGATAAATCACAACATCCATCGGTTCTCAACGAGCAACCGGAAAGTATCCCAAAATAAATCACAATACCCATCAGTTCTCAATGAGCAACCAAAACGTATCCCAATAATATTGATCAACAACTCAAAATGGTTAAGTCAAACATGTCACAACATGACATCATCAAGATCAAAGCAAACACTTCAGTCCCATCAAAGCAACTGGAAAATAATCCAAATATAATTGATCGAGGACTCAAAAATGGTTAAATCAGGTATCTCATATACATAAACGTCAGCTTCACACAAAAAGGCTGGAAAGCAATACCAAACAATTAAATACAACTCATCATAGAGCATATCATCACATTACCATGGTTGGATTAAAAGATCGTGTAACGCCCCGCCAAGGGATCCAAAAGAATTAACCTAGAGTTTCACTAAGTTTGCTAAACATTTTTTTTTTTAAAGTAAGAATGTATAACATACACATCAAACACATAGTAGCGGAAGCAATAACATGTAATCATCAACAAACATACATCACAAGTTACATTCCTTAAGGATCCCAAGATGTTGAGTCACATTTAAATTTAATTAATTCTAAGTCTAACAACTACCACATACATATGAAAGAATAATCAGAAAGTCCAATGTCCATAATATACATTTTCTCTGAATGCCTCTTGGCAAATTAATTCGGAATGCTCAATCATCCACTGTACATGTCACAGGGTATGAAAGGCTTAAAAGAATATACATATGTAAAGATAAAGATACATCATCCTCAAATCCATGATACAAAGTACAGTAGAATAAATGAAACTAATAACATACCTGATACATCCATACATCCATAATGATAAAACATCTATCATAAAATCTAACCATCCATCCTAATATTCCATGAACATAGTGAAGGTAAATGCCAACCAAGAAAGTTCCAGCCACAGTGACCACGGACGGATCTCAATGGTAAGAGTAAAAAGCACTACCACCCGACCGCGTGGAACCTAAATGGTCCACTCCCACCGCGCTGAGGAGATAGTCTCAAGTCCCAAACAAGGTATCAAAACACAAAACACAAGTACACTCTAAGTCTAGGAAATCCTAAAAGTACACTAACGCAAAGGTTCCAACATAGATAGACATCTAGACCCAGAGGCACCACAAAGACACGTAGGAAACTTGCTATGCAAGCGAAAAAGTGTCATCGCAAAAGTCGCGTAGAAGTTACCCGAGCAATCCCTTAGGAATCCCGGGTCCCTAGTGATCCCTGCGGCCACTAGTATCCTCTCGTACTGACGAGGCATACTGCAGAATGCAAGGTCGTAACCAAGCGTTCTCTCTACCCCATCCTAGCCTGTACTAGCACTCAAGGTATGGGAGAGAACATACAATTATCTTATTAGGTTCATTTAAGTCAGTATTTAGGTGAGATGTTTTCACTTGTTAAAACAACTTACAATGGGTTACTCCAGGCAGCCTCTTAGGGCCCCGATCCCCATTGCAAGCCACTTCCCGACACTACACATAGATAACCTACCCTAAGCTCATGAAATCACAAATTAAAGAATCATAATAAAATCACCTTAGTCCTATACAAGCGACTGAAAAACATCATAAAAGATAAGCCACAAAATTTACATCTGTTCTTCATGAGCAACAGGTAAGCATCAAATAATAATCATATGATCACAACAGTTCTCTATCAGTAACTGAAGGCATCAATGATAAATCACAATACTGATCAAAGACTCCAAAATGGTCAAGTCAACACATGACATCATCAAGAACATAACAAACACTTCAGTCCTCTCAAGCGACCGAAAGGAATCCAAGTATAACTGATCAATGACTCAAAAATGGTTATCAAATATAACTGATCGATGACTCAAAGATGGTTATCAAATATAACTGATCGAGACTCAAAAATGGTTATCAAATATAACTAATCGAGACTCAAAAATTGTTATCAAATATAACTGATCGAGACTCAAAAATGGTTCAGTCAGGTATCTTATATACATACACTTCAGCTTCACACAAGGAAACTGAAAAGCAATAACAAACAGTAAAACATCCATCATAGAGCACTCCATCACATTGCCATGGTTGGGTTTAAAAGATCAAGAACAAATCATCATAATACAACAATCGCATAATCCCCAAGCCTCTGGTAACAACCTAAACTGGTCAACCTAATCAACTCCAAAACCCCAACCATAATAGCATAAAGAAAACAGAACAGTACAAGACAGTTCGTAGTTGGATACATTTTTAGAAAACACACAAGGGTTTAAGTTAAAGTTCAATTCATGTTTCAATGTACGTTTCTAGTGTAGAAGTTTGTCATTATTACCCTTATGCTTAAACCCAATTATTTATTTATAATTATAAGATTACTCTCAAGATTAAAAGTAATTTTTATTTTTATTTTATTTTTATTTTTTTATTTTATTTTTATTTTTTTATTATTATTATTATACATCATTCTTAATTAAAAATTACCTAATGTTTTTTAAATAAAATTACATTTATAATCATTATATAAATATTAATAAAATTTAACATTTAAATCTATCAATAACATTAATATGAAATTAATTTAAAACTTATTATAAAAAAAACTACTTTCAGTTTAATAAAAATTGAATGCCAATAAAATATGGCTCGGCATCATATGTTTAAGTTTTTTTTTTATAAAACAAAACTAACAAAGCAATTTAATAATCGCTGCCTGCGGCTTAATTGCAGCGCAGTGACTGCTACGCAGGGTACTGCTGCATCAGCAGTACCTTTTTTAATTAATTTTAATAAAACTTGTTATATGTTATGATTTGTTACTCAATTTCTTGTGAAATATAATTTACTTTTATAATAAAAAGAAACTTTGTTATTATAGTAATTTAAAATAATTTTCTTTTAAAATAAATTTTATTTTATTTTATTATAAATATGTAAACAAAATTATCAAACAATTTAATAATATATATATTTTTAATATATATTTTTGAAATTATTTTCCTCTAAACTTTAATAGAGAAAATACTACCAACCATCCAATTTTATTTATTTTTATTTTTATTTTTTAAATTTAGAATTTCATCTTTAAATTCGAACCCTCCCAATTTTAATCCTACTTTCTTGAATCTACAAGACGGGATTTTTCCTAAATAGTTTTTTTTTTTAAATTTAGGTTTATAGATGAAATCGAGTAGCCAAAAGATGGAGAACGAAGGGCAACAAGATTCATGAAACAAAATTTGAGAAATTAATTTTCTTACAAGCATGAAGTAGCCATAACATATTAAATTTCATAAATCATTTAGTGGTAAAAATTACAAGACCCTACCTGATCCTGATGCTAATACGAAATCCCAAAAAAAACCGTGAGAGAATTCGCTCCCCTTCAATAACTTTCCTCTGAAAATCTTTCCTAGAATTCTCCTTCTGAAAATTCACTTCCAAAATTCGTCTCCCAAAATTCCTGTCTCCAAAATTCTTTCCCAAATTCCCTGTCCAAAATTTGTGTGTCCCCCAAAAATGAACCCCCAAAGTTGTGATAAGGAGTTTTCTCCTCAAATCGGGGCACTAATTGTGCATTCACCCGAGAGGACTCTTTGCTCAACTGAGTTAACTCAAAATTATCTTTTATTAATCTTTGCTTTATCTTTTTAATGCATATTAAATGAATCATTAAATAACTTTATTTAATTTTTCCACTTGACTTCTATTTTTAATCTTTATTACTTTTAAACCCATGCGCACTTTATGAAATTAAAATAACATTATAATTTCCTCTTATTTTATCTTTTTAATTAATTTCTTTATTTTCAACACATGCTCGCATCATGCAATCTTACAACTTTTAATAATTAATATATTTTCACTTTTTACTTTATTTTAGAAACTTTAATTGATAAAATATTTAATTAACTTAAATAACAATAATATTTAGCATTTATTTAAAAATGAACTCTAAATATATTATTATTAAATTAAATGAATATTATAATGTTCTAAATTATCCTTAAACTTTTATCTCCAAATTTAATTCTTTTTATTTAATTAATTTCTCAATTAATTAAATATAATCAATTATTAAAATATCATAATGATTTTCTATTAATTAAATCATTAATTAATCTTTTTTCTAATTAAACTTAATTAATAGAAAATACATCAAGGACTCATAAAGACAACATATGAAAACCCATCATAGAAGAACACATACTAAATCAAACAAAAAGGGTTATAATCATGAAATAACATCATTTGATGCATTCGAAGGGTACTTAACTCAGATACTTGCCCTGATTATCAATTAGGACAATTGGCTAAAGGGTTTAGGAATTGGACTTAAGAGTTTATCTCCCCTCTCTTACCATTGAGATAATGCGATAGGGTACGCTCATCCTGGCAATTCAGGGAAGTCGATACTCGGTACCTATAACCTGCATAAAATCCACGCATGTACAGACACAATATTCTAAGCTAAATAGACAATGGCAGGAAGTGGTGCATCGTGTAGATCCCGACTAGCAGGTGATTACGACTCCCTTCCTAAACCACATCAGAAACACCATACATAAAGAAAACAAACACGCACACCATACACATGCAGTATGGGGTAAGTATCCATAAGAAAGAACATGTGATAATAAACCATCTAACTAATCCTCATCGATAATTGAAAACATTGAATAATCATCATACATGCATGAAATATAAAGTACCAAATAATCTCATCATATAATAAATTGAGTGTAAAACAACATCTAATAATCTGAAAGTAATGCTACTAAACATCAAGTATAAAACTGGCCTAAAAGAGTTTGGAAATTAAAACAAAATGTGAACTAGGGGTAGGCACTACAGATCGAGATCAAAACATCAGCATGATACCACACTCACAAAACTCTCGAGCCTCTAGTAGACGTCCTATAACTGGTCAACAATCTAGTCAACCCCAAACCCCAAATATAGATAGCATAAGAAACAAAATGCAAGTACATATTTTAGTTCGTTTTGAATCACATGGTTGGGTTAAATACAAGGTTTTTCCATTTTGTTCTAGTGTATGTTTCAAGTTAAAAGGATTCCCCATTTACCCTATAGTTAACCCACGGATTTGTTTAAATAAAACATAGATTTACCCCCATATTTTGAAATCAATTTCCTTAAATTTACTAAGGGTAAATATTATATTTATTTTGAGTTTGCGAAGGTAAGGCTCCCATTGATTTATAATTCTACTAGAATCGAATTATCAATTTTTAAAAAGATCTCCTATCTTACTAACTAATACTCATTAAATTAAATATTATTTTAAATAAACAAATGTCTATTAAATAACATTTAATTAATTTATATGAATTTATTTTAAATAAATTAATAACTATATTAAATGTCATTTATTAATTTTATAAATTAAAAACTTTTAATAAACTTTATTAATAAAATAATATTTAAAAAATAAATTATTAAAATATTATTAAAAACTTTAATTAAATTAAATTTTAATAAAATTAAAAACTTTTAATAAAAATTGAATTACATTTATTAAAATTGAATTACATGCTTTGTGTTTTATAAAATTTATTGGGCGTTGTTCTTTTTTACAGATGTTGACCCTTTATTAAGGGTGGTCGTGGCTTTGCCACGACAGTGGCCTGCTGCGCAGCCTTTAAGGTTGTTGGTTGTCCACTGTCATGGACAGTGTCGTCAGCTGGGGGGTGGGATGTGATTGCCCACCCTCCAAACATATATATATATATATATATATATATATATATATATATATATATATATATATATATATATATATATATATATATATATATATATATATATATATATATATATATATATATATATATATATATATATTGTAAAACATTTTTAATAAACATTTTTTTAATTAAAATTAATATCATTTTATATATATATATTGTAAAACATTTTTAATAAACATTTTTTAATTAAAATTAATATCATTTTATTTTAAAATAATTTATTTTATGAAACCAAAACCACAATAAATCCCCCTCTTTATTATATATATATAATCTAATTCCCAGGATTATTCTGATAGAAAATTTATTATGAACCCTTGATTAATACTTATATTTTCTTTCTTTTAATAAGAAGAATTCTCATATTTGGTCAAACCTTTTCCAACTAATTTTTTTTTAAATATATTGAAGAGGGTTATACAGATCTTTTTGTTTTCTAATAAACAAAAGATTTATAACACGCACCATAAAATCATAATATGATAAATTTCATCACAAGAATTATCCAAGCATCCATTAAATAGACATGATGAAGACAGGAAGAAAAGAGCATATTAAAATATGTGAAAATCACAAGCGTCTACCTGGACATTGATGCTAATCGCTACACCTCAAAAAATTGTAGAGAAAAATCCCTCTTCTCAGAACCTTCTCCTTTCCAAAAATTCCTTCCTTCTCCAAAATTCACGGCCCTTCGAAAATGAACCCCCAAGTTGTGATATGGAATTCTCTCCCAAAAATTGGGGCACTAATTGTGCATTCACCCCAAAGAACTCCTTGCTCACAACCCTTAACTCATTATTAACTTTTATTTATCTTTCTTTTATCTTTTCCATGCACATTCATCAATTAATTAAATTACTTTATTTAATTTTTACTTGACTTCTTTTTAGATTAATTTATTAAATTTAATCTCATGCACGTATCATGCGATCATGAAATTTTAATAAATTAATTTCTTTTCCACTTTTAAATTTATTTTCGAACATTAAATTTGATAACTATTTATTAACTTAAATAATAACAGTATTTAGCATTTATTTAAAAATGAACTCTAAATATAATAATATCAAATTAAATAAATATTATCATGTTCCAAATTTATACTATAACCTTTATCTTCAAATTTTATTTTTTTATTTAATTAATTTCTCAATTAATTAAATATTAAAATATTATAATAATTTTCCATTAAATTAAATCATTAATTTAATCTTTTAATTAGACTTAATTAATAGAAAATTTACCAAGAGTCATAAAACAACATACAAAAACCCATCATAGCAAAACACATGAAATCAAACTAAAGGGTTATAATCACGAATTAATGTCATTCAATGCATTCGAAGGTACTCGACTTAGATACTTGCCCGAATTTTTGATTAGGAGAAATGGCTTAAAGGTTTAGGGTTTGGACTCAGAATTTATCTCCCCCCTCTTGCCATTGAGATAATGCTATAGGGTACGCTCATCCTGTCAATTTAGGGAAGTCGATACTTGGTACTTGCTATACACTCGAAAGTGTCCCACTCTAAACCCTTCTATCCAAACGATTCCATGAGTTTGGAATGCTTGGATGTTGGCTTAGAGCTCCCTATCCACGGAGTGCAAGAGAGTATATTTCAAGAATAAGAAAGCTCTTAGATGAGCCTTAGAGATACTCTTCTTGCTAGTAAACCATGCAATGGGAGGTTCCAAAGACAAGATGCAAGAATGCAAATGTTCCAAGGAGTTCCTCAAGAATGCAATGCAAATAAAAATTAAGCTAGAATGAGATGCAAAGTGGAGCTATGCTAAAACATGTATGAGAGTGTTACAATACCATTATTAAGCTATGTGAGATTAAGCTACATGTAAAAATGAAAACTAAGCTAAGCTAGAATACCATGATGTCATGGATGAGAGAATGTAGACAAGAAATAGAAGTTCTCCACAAAGCTCCAAAGAAACCTATTAGAAAACCTGCAACATAACAATATTCAAAATGAGGATTCATTGAGGGGGAAAGCTCTCTCCCTTTTGAATATGTATGGATGGTGGAGATCAAGATGAAGATGGTGGATGATCAACGGTGGAATTCAAAAATAGGAGTGATCCATGTGCACACACAAGTCAACCAATAGAATATAAGTTGACTTGTCATATAAGACAAAAGTCTCACAAGCCTTTTCTTTTAATTGTAAAATAGAAAAAGGAATTTATGTGTGCACTTTAAGTGGGTTAGAAGAATAGGGTGTTTTATTTAATTAAAAGGGGACATGTTCTTTTAATCAAATAATGAACTTAGGATAGCATAGTCAAACTATAGGTTATAATCAAATAAATTGATTATTAGCAATTTGGCTTAGGTAAGTGATTAAATTAATTTAGCCAAAATGTTGAAAAGGGGGCTAATAGTCTAGATGACAATTTTTAGGTGATTACATTTGCCCCTCTTTGACTAATGCGTGATCGATCTGGGAACACATTATGTCAAAGAAAATCGAAGCCAAGTAGGCGATGATAGATATAGATATCTGATTCCAAAGAATGAAATGTAGAAATAGATAGCAAGTCCTGATAGCGGTAGTACTGAACATTAGGAAGATGATGTTAGGATTCGAAAAGAATTCTAACATCTAGCAAAGCGAATAGATCGAGAGCAAGTGATAAGGTCAAACAAATGCTCCTAAGAAATAGATAGCTGTAACAATCAGCAATAGAGTATTTCTGCCCCCTCGGGATCGAAATTGAAATGAGGTAAGGGGATGCAAAAACTGGCTAGACATGAGAAAATTAGAATAGAGCAATGTCCAAGATGACAGATAGATGATGAGAACCCAAGAATGACTATAAGAAACTGATAAAATGCCCCAGTTTGACTAGAGTTGACCTTGAAGGATATAGCATAAAAATTAGGTCAAAATGAGCAGAAAGGTGATTTTAGACATGAAATAGTGAATTTAAGTAGATATGAAGTATGGAAATGATGAAGACATAAAGAAATGAAGATGCCCCAGTGATGATTCAGAGATTAGACCTCAAAAGGTCAGCTAACTGCTCAGAAGAAAGTAGAATTTTAAAAGACAATTTTGACCATCAAGATGAGCTCGAATTTGGATTTTGATCTTGAAAACGAATCTAGGACGTCAAAATTATTTAAGAGGTCAAAACTTTATATAATGTGATGACAAGATAGAAAAGAGATGAAGCGAAAGATTAAGAAGGTGAAAAGACATGAACAAGAAGAAAGTAAAGAAATATATGAAAGGAGTTAGCTGATATGTCCACAAAAAGATGAAGAAAGAGAGCTCTCCCCATATGCAAGAATGCAAGACTAAGCTAGAAAATGAACCTAAAATGCAAGCTAATATGCAAAGTGGTTTACCAGCAAGAAGCGCATAACATTTAGACTCTTAATTTCATCATTGAGCATTTATTAGGGACATCATGAGATCATACAACCATCACTAGTATAACTATGAGGATATGAATATGATCGATATTAGATAGGTATGTGGAAATCCAATCTAAGCATCAGAGACATGTAAGTCAAGATAACTACATGATTAGATTCCCTAAGTTTAATTTAGCAAGATTACACTTGTATCAAGGCATAAGCGCCAGGACAAACCCTGAGTGCGGTCTTGCAAAACAGTCAAGGATGATACATTTGTAAGTCAACGTGTTGAATAGGACCAGCATAAATGCTTACAACACTATAGACAAACAAAGTATACCCACAAGCAGAAATCAAGAAGACATGCCCCATGCCCCCAGTCTTCTAGTCAATGACATCCTCGAAAGACTATTAGGGAGGGAACACATGGCAAAGAAATCATCATAGATAGCACACAAAGTAGATAAATGTCAGCATAGCTCAGTCGTTTAAGTGTTAAAGTGCGTGTGTGTAAGTCACTTGGCCATTTCTTCCAGACTTGATTCTGATAGTGAGAAATATTGCGACATCGGAGACCGTAGGTAAACTATCTGTAAAGTGTTGAAAAACACTTGATGTTAAAGTGGGGGAAGTGTTGAGAAACACTATTTTCTGAGTTGTTAAAGAAACCCTAATGCACAAGAATACCTCAATAGGCTAAGCAGTTGTGCCCCCAAGATGAGGACAAGAAACAATTCCAAGCTAGGAAATGTGTAGCGAAGTGGATGATTGAGTTTCATAGACATAGGTGCAAGGGTTTCAAGTAATGCCTCTTTCCAGGTTTTCACCACTTGACAGATTTTTTCAGGACTTTTTTCAATTTTTTTGTATTTTTAAATTTTTTTGAATTTTTTTGGTGATATATCAAAGTGCCTATTGCTAGGTTTTCACTAAGATGATCATTTTTTTAGGACTTTTTTTGATTTTTAGAATTTTTTTAGCATCATATATGATTTTTTGGATTTTTTTAGAATAATTTGGAGATCACTAGTTCTCAAGCAAGATCACATCATTTTCTCCCAATGTCTAGCAAGGTATAGGACATGATGAAGAAACAAGCCGATAGATAATCAAAGATGCATAAGAAAGGAATGTGAAGCAAGTGAAAGTGATCCTCAAGGACTGACTCCTCAAGAGTACCCAAGCTAGGGAAAATTTGTCATGTAAAGAACATTTGGACAAGAAATGAAAGGCCAGTATAGGATAATTCAAGAAAGCATAATGTAAAAGTGAGAAAGATGCAGTCCAAAGAAGTAGACATGTCAAGAGACTTTATAGCATCATGTTTCATTTATTATGATCAAGACCAAGGGGTCAACTAGATAGTATAGCAATGGGATAGAGCAATAAGAATAAAGCTCAAGATAGAGGCTATGAGTGAATGGGAGAGCACAATAGAAAATCTCATAGATAAGATAGCCAATATGCAAAGATAGCTCAACATTGTCAAGATCAAAGAGAGAAGAGGGGATAGATGGATGATGAAAGAATTATGCATGATGCCTGTTTACCAAGTTTTCATCATGGTAATTATCCAAGGTGCCACAAGATATAGTTTTCACCATAGGATGCATTTATTTCTCTTTACTTTTGCTACCAAGGTGCCACAAGAAGTAGTTTTCACCAAGGCACATTTTCATTTTTTTCATTTTTTCATTTTTCATTTTTTTTTTTTTGGAATTTTTAGAAAGGGTTGAAGCTATTTGAATGTAGATAGTGCTCCTATAGGAAAAATAAGTCATGATAAGCCAAGACCATAGAAAGGTATGCTCAAAGATGTTGATAGGGTGATGAAAGAGAAATGGTAGTAGGAAGAGTATATGGAGGATAAGAGTTCATGTATAGAAAGTAAGTGTAAGCTTTAGAGGATTTCATGAGGGTAGCTGAAATATTGGACAAGATCAACATTGACACACACCTTGAAGGGTATTGGAACAATGGAGGAATCATGGATGAAATAGCTTGGGATTTAGATGTATGAGCTGGTAGAAGAGATTTGGAAAAAAGTCGAGTGGAAGGCTTTGGAATATTTTTAGGAAGATTTTTGGAAGAAGATGGAATGGAAGCCTTTGGAAGCTTGAATGTCAACTTTGAAATATTTTCAATCTTCAAGTCTTTTGAAAGAGACTTGGGAATCCATATAGCTTTAGATTTTCCTCGTTCTTTGGGTGCTTGAGATTGCATTTCTTCAATGATGGATTTAGGAACCCACATTTTCTTTGATTTAGCTCTCTTAGCAGTGGACCTTTGCGGTCTCTTTTGTGCATTCTCCTTCTTAGCATTCACATGTCGATTAGATGGGACATAGTGATCTTCATTTTTCAATGGATTCTTATGTTTATTCTCACTTCCAAAGGACTTGGGATTTGTGGATGAATAAGGATGATATGACTGGTTTAGATGTATAGATGGGTGAAAATTCATCAAGGATGAGTGTCTTTGTTGATCTTGAGGTATGATGAGAGAGCTAGAAGTGGAAAGTATAGGAGATGAAGGAACATAAGGCCCCAATATGGATGGAAGGTTTGAATGCTTTAGCTTAGATGGATATGGACCAAGGATAGATTTAGAAGATGCAAAGGGATAGTGGGAAGGGATATCAACATCTTTAGAATGAGCAACATGGTCGAAGCCATCAATAGACTCATAAGTACCTTTGATAGGAACAACATTTTTAATAGAAGCACTTGAAGCCTGAGCACAATTTTGAAGTGGATGTGGAGAAGTAGAACATGAGGGGATGCTTTGATCTTGACAAGTAGCCTTGGATAGCATAGGAAGAGAACATTTCTCATAATTTTCAGTAAGCTCAAGGGGGATAATGGAAGTGGTGTCTTCATCATACTTAGGAGGTGGATAAGATATAGGATATGGAGGGGAAAAATCTTGAAAGAGATGAAAGGGTGCTTGATCTTGATATTTCTTGACATTTATAGCTTTTTCTTTTTGAGAGTCCTCTTGACATGGAGCCACTTCTAAGGACAAGGGAGAATGAAGAGTGAGTGGATTAGTGCTTGGATTAGGCATAGTAGTGCATGAAGGTTGAGGATGTTTAGGATTAGTAGCATGGAAAATGTTTGCAGCCAAGTGAAGGCTAGCTTGAGTTTCTTTTAGAGGTAGCCCTTGAGGATACATGTAGTCAATGTGGAAAGCATTAGGTTCTTTATTTGATGGAGGCAAGTTGGAAAGCCTTGAAGTGTTGGGAGATGCATGAGTGTTGGAAGAAGTGGAAGATGTAATGGAGCCACTACTAGACATAGGTTCATCAATGTAATCTTGCTCAAGAGAAGTATCCTCAGCACATGAATCATTAGAGGTATCAATAATTCCCTTATCAATAAGATCTTGGATTTTATGTTTTCTCTCAATGCAATCCAAAGTACTATTCTCATTATGTTGATGATAAGCACAATAGATATCCAAGAATGGGTTTCCATATGCACTAGACTTAGGTAACATGATGATCTTATTGCCAAGAAGTTTTTGCAAAGTGTCATCATAAGAATCTTCCAAGGGAGTAAAAGTTCTATTAGAAACATGTCTAGGATCTTCTTTTTGTTTTTCAAGTGAATATAATGCATTCATTTCTTCATCATTATCTTCATCAAAGATAGGTGCATCATAAAATTTTGGCATAGGCTCAAGTGCTTGTTCTCTACAAAGGTCTTTAGATCTAGAAGATGAAGACATTTGATGTCTTGAAGTAGAGCACGTAGACCTAGAAGAAGAGGATGACCTCAAAGAAGGTGACTCACATGTATGTAAAGACCTTAAGGAAGATTCATGTAATGATGCAATCTTCTCCTCTAACCTTTTCTCAAGTTTAGACTTCATTTCTGTCATGCACTTAGAGAGATGAAGGTAAGAAAGATCATTTGTCTCTTCTAGTTCTTTGTATTGCGCATATAGATCTTGAATCTCTTTAGTGACATGGAGGATATCATGATCATCTAGATTTGGTTGAAGTTTTGTAGCACAAGGTTTAGATCCCATAGTTTTAGATGCAAAGCCAAGCATAAAATAGTCTAGAAGATAACTTGATGTTGAAACTATAGGAGGTAGAGTGTTCACTTGCCAAGATAGTAGAGAGAGATTAAAGTGACTTTTCAAACAATATGTCCAAGAAACTTACGACATGAATGAATCAAGTCAATAGCTAGGCAAGATGCCCAAATAGCCAAATAGATAGAGCAAGTGGGGTGACAAGTGAACAACTTTCCCAACCCAAGAGTGTAGTCAATAAATCAAGGCAACCATTTCAGCAAAAATATAACTAGCAAGTGGACATAGACCATGAAGATAGAAAGACCAAGAGTACCAAGACCAAAGAGTCACTTTAAGCATGTTCAAGAACTAGAGACATAGCAAATCAAAGTCAAATGATGAGACTCCCCTTAGCAAGCAACACAAGAAAAAATGTTAAGACTTGATGCTTTGACTTGGTTGACAAAGTTTGACAATAGTTGATAGCATAGCAAGTTTGATGTTTAAAAACAATTTCTTTCCAAGCAAGATAGTGACGCATGAAGTATTCTTCAAACAATCAAGCAAAGGACAACGCAACCTTGCATGATACAAGCATATCTGAGGTCTCAAAAGAATTCCCTAAAATTATCGTCATGTGTATGTTCAAAAGATTTTCATAGGTATACCACATTTGAGAACACATCAAGCAATATCTACTTAAAGAACATGGTTCATTACTCAACAACTTGGCCCACGCTTGATGCTCCTTCGCCTCACACCAAGTGGTTTCCCACAAGAGATATTGGCTTTGTCATGGAAGTGCCATAAGCACAAGCAAGGGAACACATATGGTGAGTGTAAATCTTGGGGTGATCCGGGTAGTCCACTAGGATCGATCCTTGCACCAAGAAGTTGAGCAGCTAAAAAGGGTAGTTACTAACTTAGGGTTTTTAGATCAAGCTTCCGCTCATAGTGTTCCTCTTGCTCCCAATTATGGGACACCTCACCTTGCAATGAGTAACCGATCTCACGATCACAAGAGTACCTTAAGCATTCTTGCCTAGTGATCTCCCTATGGTTGAAATCCCATAAGCGATCACACTAGGTGAAGAAAAACACTATGTCTACCAAGGTTTTGTGTCCTTGATAGCCTTGAGTTTATAATGGGTTGGAAGAGCTGGGTAATCTGCTTGTCCCCACTTGGGTCGTTCCTCTCAGGTTGTCCGAGAGCAGGCCCTCTAAAGGATTCTAAACTACACAAAGAGTGGATCAACTTTTGGAAGTCAAGATTTTTGATTCACCACAAGGGTGAAGAGCATACTCTCCTATTTCAATTTTTTTCTCCAAAACACGCCAAGAAGATTTCATTGCCTCTTACTCTTGAAACCAAATTGCAAGTCAAGATTTCTGATTCACCACAAGGGTGAAGAGCATACTCTCCTATGACCAAAAGATCCCAATTGTAAGTTTTAATGTGCCTAAAAATAAATAACTAGTATGTGTCACACATGTAAAAGTTAAGAACAAGAAAAATTGGATTTTTATGCATTGGGCAGCCCTGCAAACAATTTTTAGTAGCCCTTGTGCATTTGAAGCTTTGACATGCGTTCTTTTTATGCAATGTTTTAATTTTTTTCATAAGGATGGCAACCTACAATCACAACTTGTTAGCACCACAAGTTAGTGTAAAATAACATAAAATATTGCAATAAAAAGTGGTTAGTTAACTCAAAAATCCAATTTATCTTCCAACCAAGTGCATGCAAAGAAAGTGCAAGTTAATCACAAATGCTCTCATTTTTACTCTTTGATTTTGACCTAGTCAAAAAGATTGGACTTGTTTGCTATGATTTCGTATCCAAAAATAAAAATGAAAATGAGAGATCCCTATTAAAAATTAGAGAGCTTTCCAAAAATGCAAGAAATTTTAAAAAATCTCTTCATTTATGCTCTAGAGATCAATTTTGTCAAAACATGCCAAATTTATCAAATTGAGTTTTTGATCCTTAATATGACCTCAAAATTCAAAACACAAAGAAAGAAACCCCATTAGAATTGAAAAATATTTCTGAAAATGTAAGTTTTTTTGAAAAATTTGCTGATTTGCGATCAGAAACGGCTTTTTATGAAAAATAAAGAAAAACTCATAAATCCCGAAAATCATGTCAAAATTCTCTAAAAATCAGACTAAGACATTTTGAGCACATACCCAACTTGCAAAAAAAAAATTAGAACCAAACTCCAAGCGGTTTAAAAGATATGATCAAATATTTAAACCAACTAAGTTTTTGGCCTTCAAACCAATCTATTTATGGGTTGGCCTTAAAACCAAAGTGATAATTCTACAAAAGAATTTGATTAGATTCAATATGCTTCTGTAAAAAATTAGAGATGAAAAATAAAAGCAAATGGAGCTAGAAACTTGATTCAAGCCCCACGGTGGGCACCAAAAATGTACACTCGAAAGTGTCCCTCTCTAAACCCTTCTATCCAAACGATTCCATGAGTTTGAAATGCTTGGATGTCGGCTTAGAGCTCCCTATCCACGGAGTGCAAGAGAGTATATTTCAAGAATAAGAAAGCTCTTAGATGAGCCTTAGAGATACTCTTCTTGCTAGTAAACCATGCAATGGGAGGTTCCAAAGACAAGATGCAAGAATGCAAATGTTCCAAGGAGTTCCTCAAGAATGCAATGCAAATAAAAATTAAGCTAGAATGAGATGCAAAGTGGAGCTATGCTAAAACATGTATGAGAGTGTTACAATACCATTATTAAGCTATGTCAGATTAAGCTACATGTAAAAATGAAAGCTAAGCTAAGCTAGAATACCATGATGTCATGGATGAGAGAATGTAGACAAGAAATAGAAGTTCTCCACAAAGCTCCAAAGAAACCTATTAGAAAACCTACAACATAACAATATTCAAAATGAGGATTCATTGAGGGGGAAAGCTCTCTCCCTTTTAAAGATGTATGGCCGGTGGAGATCAAGATGAAGATGGTGGATGATCAACAGTGGAATTCGAAAATAGGAGTGATCCATGTGCACACACAAGTCAACCAATAGAATATAAGTTGACTTGTCATATAAGACAAAAGTCTCACAAGCCTTTTCTTTTAATTGTAAAATAGAAAAAGGACTTTATGTGTGCACTTTAAGTGGGTTAGAAGAATGGGGTGTTTTATTTAATTAAAAGGGGACATGTTCTTTTAATCAAATAATGAACTTAGGATAGCATAGTCAAACTATAGGTTATAATCAAATAAATTGATTATTAGCAATTTGGCTTAGGTAAGTGATTAAATTAATCTAGCCAAAATGTTGAAAAGGGGGCTAATAGTCTAGATGACAATTTTTAGGTGATTACACTTGCAACCTACATAAAATCCACGCATGTACAAACACAATATTCTAAGCTAAACAGGCGATGGCAGGAAAAGGTGCATCATGTAGATTCTGACTAGCAGGTGACTACGACTCCCTTCCTTAACCACATTAGAAACACCATACATAAAGAAAAAAAACATGCACACCATACATATGTAGTATGGGGTAAGTATCCATAAGAAAACACATATGATAATAAACCATCTAACTAATCATCATCTATAATTGCAAACACTGTGATAATCATCATATATACATAAAATATAGGGTACCAAGTAATCTCATTATATATTCAAGTGAATGTAAAACAATATTTAATAATCTCAAAATAATACTACTAATAATCAAGCATAAAACTAGCCTAAAAGAGTTTGACAATGATAGCAAAATGTAACTTAGGGGCTGGCACTATAGATGAACTTATATGATCTCCTTAATGATATCACATCATGCTAGATACACCACATGACCAATTCAGGGAATTTTCTTTATCCAGGTGTCATCATTTGTCTTGAAGCTTGGTGGCTGAGAATAAATTGACATGAAGTTCATTCACTTCTCCCTATGCAGTGGTAATGAATATGATTGGAGGTAATTAATTATGATTAACCCTAACAATCCACTAACTCTTGGATAATCAACATTGCAGATCTTTGTACTGCTCAATGAGTGTTGTTGGTTGCAATGTGAAATTAGTGATTCCATCGTAGCCTAGATTGGAAAGACAATCTGCGACTTTATTCCCTTCTCTAAGGGTGTGCGATATAGTCACTTTAGAAGTTTGGTCAATTAAAATCCAAATTTATTGTAGAATATACTGAAGCTGCCATGAAGATGTTTGTCTCTTGATACACACAGTCACTCTTACTTGAGAATCACCTTCAATCTGAACCCGTTGATATTCCCCTTTCTTTGCAAGAATTAATCCTGAGAGGAAAGCTTGAGCCTCTGCTATATTGTTAGTTCTTGCCAGTAAATGGGCCATTGTAAATTCAAGCACATTGCCTTTACAATCTCTTAAACATGCACCTAATCCTGATTTACCTAGGTTAACTCTGGATGCCCCATCAAAATTGAGCTTCATGAATCTTGACTGTGGAGGTTGTCATTGCACTTTTGATCTATCTATTTTTGTTTGATTTCTTTTGAGTCCAGTTCCTAATGGAATAAATAATGATTTCCATTCACGAATGATATCTTTGCCCCATGTAGTGATAAGTGGATTGATTTTCCATTTACTAATGCTTGCATTAGTAACCTTTGATATTGATTTTTCAATACCCTATATCATCTTATCTAGGGATGAGAATTCTTTTCTGAAGATCCTCTTATTTCTTTCCCACCAAATTGCCCAAAGTACTAATGTTGGAGTGCATTTCCAGATTCCCACAAAGAATGCATCGGGAAAGAGGATTGGCCATGCTTGAAAAATATCCCAAATATTATTCTGTAATGGAGTGGGGTAATTTAATTTTCGAAGAACAAACATCCAACACTGATATGAAAATTGACACCTTGCAAAGAGATGATCAACTGATTTATAGTCGTCATCACATAATACACACTTGAACAAAGGAGCAATACTTAACCTTTCCAACCAATCACTTCTTAGAATCCAATGCTTAATTGCTAACCACACAAAGCAACCTGCCTTTGGTAACACCACATTATTCCAACAGAACATATAGTTATAATAGTTTAAATAAAAAAATTTAATAGTGAGCTATAATGATGTTAATTTAATATAATTTAATCAATATTTATTTAAGATATTAAAAAAAACTACCTTCATACATATTTAAATATTTGAAGAATAATAATTTCTAAAATAATTATAATTTTATTTTTAATTTTATTTTGATCGATAAGAGGATGCTGTAACTTTCTCTGGTGATTCATGGACGGACTGCATGCATTTTCTAGCTCGCACTAGGGCTTTCGTGCCCTAGCCCCTACAACTCCTGGCCGTTGTTCGGTTGATTGGAGGTCTATTGGCCTCTGGTCAATTTTTATCTGCCCTGGTCTGTACAGGAGGATTGGTGGCCGCATGTTCCAGCCCGTAGGAGGGCGCTTAGCTATTTTAAAATAGTGTTGTCTGTTGTCGTTGGTGGGGTTTTGGTGGGGGAGTTTGGTGCGGCTTGGTCCTAGTCCCTCCTCAATTTCTCTGAGCTAGGCTTTGTTTCGAATGAAGGATAGAGACAGGCCTTCCTCCCAGGTTCCTGCTGATGATGCAGTGATGGGGGAGCCTTCGTCTTTAATGCATGCTAGTATCAAGGATCTGACTGGTAAGCCGCAATCGGGGGAGGGCGATTCTTCTCCAATCGGAGGGTTTCGACTAAGGAAAGTGAATGGGTGTTTGCAGAGAGCCGAGAACCAGCCAATTCTAGTTATACAACCTAAACAAGTCTTAGAAGATGTGGAATACTGGAACAATCATGCCCTTATCTGTAAGTTTTTGGGCCTGCGCCTGTCCTTGCCCATACTTGATTCCTAGGCTCGCCGGATGTGGAACCCAGAAGGTGACATGGAAATCCTGTTAGCTGCCAATAACTATTTTATAGTCATTTTTTCAAGCATGTCAGATAGAAATAAGGCTTTTGAAGGGGGCCCGCATTTCTTTAACCAGGTGGGGCTTTTCATCAAGCCTTGGCATATGGGCTTTAATTCGACGGAGGAAATTCCCTCTCGGGTTCCAATATGGATCAGATTATCGAGGTTGCCTTTGGAATTTTGGAGAGATGATATTCTTCACTCAATCTCGTTGCTTCTTGGGAAACGATGGGTTTAGCTACACAGACGCAGGATTGTAAGGTAATTTCTTTTTCCTGCATCTGTGTAGAAGTTGATTTAAATAATCCATTACTAGATTCTATAGAAATTTGCATGGGATCGTCATCTTGGATCCAATAGCTGGACTATAGACCCTTCCATTCAGATGCAGAATTTGTCATGAATATGGGCATTTATATTGTAATTTCCCCAAGAACAAGGCCCCTTGCATGGCTACTCCTGGATCCTCTAGGGTGGATAAGGGGAAGGCTACCTCATCTATGGGACCTGTTGACAGTGAAGGATTTACTCAAGTCAAGTCTCGTAACAGAGGAAAAGGAAAGAAGAGAACTTGGAGGGACAGGAGAACCGAGGACACATTTAACAGGTTTGAGGCTCTTGAAGAACTAGCCCAAGAGGAAGGTATCCCAGATGTGCTTCTGTCGGAGGCCAATGGGTAGCAAGGGACCCAAGTTGGGGATTTGCAGAATGAGGATCAAATTCCAACTATAGAGGAACAACAGGCCGGATAGTTGGATATTGAGTTGCCTCCACTTGTATAGGATGTTGGACATAATGGTGATTCACAGGGATGGACGAGTCCTATCTTGGTGGCTCCTATTCCCAATAAGCCCAAGGGATCCTCAAACTCGACAAAGGCTAGTAAGTCTCCTCTTGTCTTAGGTATACAGTAGAAATCCTTCAAAAAGGGATCTTTGGATAAATCGTTAAAGAGTGGCAGGAAGACTGATCAGGAGAAGGTGAAGATAAAGGGTGAAATTTTGGTTGAGTCGGGGTCTGTGCAACCCATTGATTCACATTTCTCTCACCCCCATAAATGATTGTGTTATCATGGAATGTAAGGGGGTTGAACAGCATCCCCAGAAAAAAGGTTGTTCATAGATTAATTGAGTCTCAGTCTCCTAATGTGATATGTATTCAAGAAACTAAGCTTTCAATGAAGGGTTTGGCTCGTTGTGCCTCACAGATTTGGCCTCAAGGCTCCTGGCAGGGAGTTGGTTCCTTGAACAGTTCGGGTGGGGTAGCTTGTTTCTGGGATCCTAGAAAAGTCTCCCCCTTATGGTGGATTTCTAGTCGGTCTTCCATCTCTTTGGTTGTTTCAATGTTTGAAACTGGAGAAAGGTGCCTTTTATCCAATATATATGCTCTAATTGATTTTACAGGTAAATCACATTTATGGGCTCATATTAGATTTATCCAGTCCTTGGATCCCTTTCTCCCATGGATTATGACTGGAGATTTCAATGCTGTCACCAGTTTGGAGGAAAAATGTGGTGGGCTAGCCAGGCTAGATCCGTCTTTGAACTTTCTTAGAGATATGATTAGCTCTTTAAATCTCATTGATGTGAAGACATCCAATGGTGTCTTTACATGGAATAATCAGAGATGTGGGAGCGAGGCTATTTCAAAAAGGCTGGATAGATTTTTGGTTTCCTGCTATTGGATGAGCAATCGATGGGTTACTACCTCTGAAATTTTGGATTGGAGGGGCTCTGACCATTGGCCCATTAAGCTTTCTATCACCTCTTACAGTGTCACCAAACGTCCCTCTTTCAAATTTCAGCTGATGTGGCTCAGAGACTCGTCTTTACCTAACCTAATGGTGGATTGGTCGTATGAGGGGAAGTCGGCCCATGGAACAGGGATGTACACCTTCAGTAAGAGGCTTCAATATGTGAATTATAGGCTTAAGAGATGGAATAAGCATCATTTCGAGAATCTTCATGATTAAAAGGCAGCTGCTCAGACCAAACTAGATAGTATTGCCTGGCAGATTAGAGATCAGGGGATGACAATTGATTTGAGTAAAGTTGAGAGCTCGACCCTAAAGGATTTGGAGGAGTGGGAGCTTAGGGAGGAGATTTTCTAGAAGCAAAAATCTCGTGTTGATTGGCTACATGAAGGGGACAGGAACACTGCTTTCTTCCACAATTCGGTGAAGGCTTAGAGACAGGGTAATTCTATTTCCTCTCTTGTTTCTTCTGATGGTGATCAGATCTCATATTGTGGAGAAATCTCTAGGGAAGCTGTCAATTATTTTTCTAATCTTTTTACTAGGGAAGCCCTTTCTACTGAGGCTAAGGAACAGGCCATTTTGGACTGTATCCCCCTCTTGGTGTCTGCAGAAATGAATGAAGCCCTCTTAAGCCCTATTCAGTTACCGGAGCTTGAGAAAGTTATTTTTAATATGAAAAAAGGCAAGGCCCTTGGTCCAGATGGCTTCCCGATTGAATTTTATCAGGAGTTCTGGGAAATAATAAAGTTTGATCTCCTTGAGGTGGTACAGGAATCCCATAGAAATAAACAGATGCTGAAGTCTTTGAATTCTACTTTCTTGACTCTTATACCTAAGAAGGACGAGGCTAACAAGTTGGATCAATTCAAGCCTATAGCATTATGTAATGTTGTCTACAAGATTATTACCAAACTAATTGCTGAGAGACTTAAACCATTTCTTGGTTCTCTGATCTTTGCTGAACAGGGTGGCTTTGTTGAAGGTAGGCAGATTTTGGATGGGGTTGTGATTGCAATGGAGGCAATCCACTCCATGTCGTTATCCAAGGAGAAAGCTATGTTTATTAAACTCGACATGGCTAAAGCTTATGATCGGGTGAGCTGGGAGTTCCTTTAGAAAATTCTTCTAGCCTTTGGTTTTGATGAGGAGTGGGTGAGTTGGGTGCTAAGCTGTGTGACCTCTTCCTCCTTCTCAGTTCTCATTAATGGAGAACCGTCTGAATTGTTTGGGGCTTCTCGGGGACTTCGACAAGGGGACCCTTTATCTCCCTATTTATTCATCATCATGGTGGAGGGTCTTGGTAGATTTTTAAAGTCATAGGTGAGGCAGGGTCTTATCCATGGTTGGAGCTAGAATAATAATCTTCCCCCTTACTCTCACTTACAGTTCGTCGATGACACTAGGCTAATGGGCATGGCTAGAATCAGCGAGGCAGTGAATTTCAGACAAGCTTTGGATATCTATTTGAAAGCTTCAGGACAGCGTATTAATGAGGATAAGTCTTCTATTTACTTCTTTAATAGTCCTCATCTTATTCAGAATAGGATTGCAAGGATTTTTAGATTTCAAATCGGATCTCTTCCTTTGATGTACCTGGGTGTTCCTTTAGTCTTGGGCTCTCAGCGAGAGACTACTGGCATGGGATTTTGGATAAATTTTGGAATAAGGTTAGTCACTAGACTTACAGATGGTTATCTTCAGCCGGGAGAGTGGTTCTCCTTCAAACTGTGGTGCAGTCTCTTCCAATTTACAAAAGTTGTATTCAGGTTCCCCCCTCCAACTTTGTGAGGGATTTTGATGCTTTATCTAGGCAATTCCTTTGGTATGGCAACCTTCTTTCTTCGAAATGGAGCCTTGTGAGGGATTCTTTGTGTAGGCCAAAATTTGTTGGGGGCCTTGGTCTTAGGTCAATGGCTCTTGTTGGCATGGCTTTGGCTGCCAAATTGTATTGGAGATGGTGTAAATGTCAAGACTAGGATTGGGCCAAGATTCTTGTTCACAAGTACTTTCCAGGTGTTGATTATCTTGAGATACCAAGGCTTGCTCTTACAAGTAAAGGTTCTTGTATTTGGGACACTCTTAAGAAGGGCGCTCAACTTATCAAGATGGGCCTCTTCTGGATTTGTAACAATGGTTCTGATACCCTTTTCTGGAAGGACTCTTGGGATGGCCATCCTCCCATTTTCTCTAGCTTCCCCCAGCTTCAAAATCTTGGCCACATTTTTATTAATGTTGGTTGGGTTATAGTGGAGCACAATAAGACAGTCAAGCATTTGGGTCAGGTGGAGGTGACTTGTTGGAAAGATGCTCAGGAGTGGCCAGCGGGTGGTTCTGAGGAAGACTGGGCTACTCTCACTAAAACTTTGGAAAGTAGGTTTTGCAGCTCTATTCGTGAGCAGGATGTCTTAGCCTAGAGTCCTAGCCCAAAAGGCAAGTATTTTATGGCTCAAGGTTATGCTATGCTTGATAGGAACCTACATGGTCCAAAAGAGGTGAACTAGTGGAAGAAGGTCTGGTTTAACCTCGGTTGGCCAAAATGTAATTTTTTCCTTTGGTTGCTAGCTCAGAACAAATGCCTCACTTGGGAAAATCTTCGCAAACGAGACTTTCAGGGACCGTCAATCTGTTTCCTCTGTTCAAACAATGAGGAATGTACATCTCACTTGTTTTTTGGCTGCCCTTATTCGGGAGAGATATGGCACAGATGGTGGGAGGCTTGACGGCAGGGTTGTGTTCATGCTTCCTCTTTAATAGACTTTTGGGAGAGGTTGAGCAGCCCTCCTGCGAAGACTTCATTTTTGTGGGCAGCTTGGATGGTCGACCTATCTCTCATTCTTTGGAATCTTTGGTTAGAGCGAAACCGCAAAATTTTTTTTGACTTGAAGTTAGAAAGTTTGCATTTATGGAGAATTATTCTTGGCAGGCTTCAAGAGACCATCTTTGCAAAGTGTAATATGTCTGAAAGGATTGATCCTGGGGATCTCGCTATTGTGCAAAATTTGGATTTGGTAGAAAACAAACGGGGTGACACTCTTAGAACAAGATCGCACCAGGGCAAACAAAGGGTTTGTCGTGATGGGAGGTGGTCTCCCCCCCCTACTGGGACTTTGAAAATCAATACAGATGGCTCATCTCGTGCGAATCCTGGTCATGCTGGTATTGGGGGTATAGGTAGAGATAATGATGGTGGTATGGTGTTCTTTTTCTCTACCTATAAAGGTTAGTACTCTAATAATATGATGGAGGCCCTTGCTATTAAGATTGCACTTGAAAGAGGTTGTTCGTTGGGCTGGAGGAAGATCGTCTGTGAGTCTGATTCTCAGATTGTTGTGGATATGTTGAATAGTCAAAGCTTGGAAAATGTTAGTTGGCTATTGGCTGCTTTGGTTAGACAGATTTTAAGCCTTCGTAGTTCTTTAGACTCTATTTCCTTTTGTTATATCCCTAGAGAATGGAATAGAGTGGCTGATTGTTTGGCAAAGTGGGCATCAGAGAATGTGGATGGATGGGATATTAGTGGAAGGGAGGAGTTACCTACTGAGTTTAGCAGGACTATTGAACAGCTAATTTTGGAATATATGAACATGTAATTTTGTTGGGCCTCGTGCCTTTGCTTTGTACTTCGTTTCTGGTTGAATAAATTTTTACCCCCTCTTTTTTCATTTTGATCGGTAAGAGGCTGAAGCCAAGATTAATAATTATGTGTAATTAATTATTATTATTATTTATTAAGTGCGATTGCGAATAGATTCGAACCCAAGACCTCTTCAATAAGAGGCTCACAATTTACCATTGTGTTGTAGGCTCTTGCCTAAAAGAATAAATAAATAAATTAAAATAAAATTATCATATAAGTGTAAAGTTAGAATTCGTTTATTCTCTTTAAATTATTAATATTAAAAACAATTATCATTCAAACTACATATATCAAATAATAGTTTCTAACATAAAAAAATATTTTTGAATTTATAATATGTAACTCTAAAAAATTATTTGATAAATTTTATGAGTTTGATATAAGTCTTATGTGTTTCATATATATATAAAATCCTTAAATGTAGGGTAGTGGTTCTAAGACTCAAATAATATGAGCCAATCAAACCAAAGTAAAATATTTTTCATTATTTTAGAAATTAAGATTTGACATGTAAATATTAGAAAAAAATAAAGGATTAAATTAATAATAAAAATACTTACATTTCATTGGTCGAAGTAGGAAGAATTAATCACTCATTATGCACAAGTGATTGCAATAGTATTTTGCCTCCGGCAAATACAATAAGAAATCTACAAAATTAATTAGAATCTTTCTCTCAATTGAAACAACTACTCTCTAGTTTGAAATTCTATTATTTAATTTGAAATTTTGAAAAAATGAACTACTATATGCATTTAATTTAGTTATTGTTACTTATGGATTCTATTAAATTATTATTAATTAATTTTTATTATATTTAAGCCGATAGGCTTATTGTGGGAGCTTTGCTCTCCAATTTGCTTTTTTTGCACGGAAATGTTGTAAGACTTCTCGATTTTATGATTTTCCGTTGATGTTAAAACTCATTTAAAAATATTGAAGTTTCCTTGTCAATTTTGTAGGAAAGTTTCTAACTTTTATTTCTTCTTCAAAAGTTTCTATTTGTTCTTCTATTTAACTTATATGTTTATCAACTAACCTATGTTTTTCTCCCATTTCTAACATTGTGTAGGCTCTATGGGATTTTTCCTATCAACAATTTTGGTTTTTTTTTCTTGTGCATGTTCATTTTTTTTCATATATGCAGGTATTATAATGCCACGAGTTTATATACTAGCATAATAATAATAATAAGTTTAACATAATAATAAGTACGTAGTGAGTAGTTACAAAATGCATACATATATTATAGCAAGTTTATATATTGGTTTGAATTGTTTGACAAGTTTAATATAATAATAAATACATAGTGAGTAGTTACAGAATGCATGCATATAGATTATAGAGAAGTTGAGGAAACAAATAGAAATGGTAATACATGCATGACCACAAAAAATATGCATAGGACTAAATCATATTAGTTATAAAAATTTCTTAATTTTATAACTGTAGGCTTGTTTCAATTTATTGTTCAAATCATTTTTGATAGCCAGGATTTGATTTGCAAATTTATCCATCTCTGTGCAAATATATGTACTCATATATCTTTGTTTTTTATGAAAGACATTGAAATTATATTATTTTTATTATCAAATATGTTGACAATGATTCATGTCTTTTTATAAATCTTAAAAATAATAATGATAGTCAATTTATATATACATTTTCATTTTAGAATTAAAAAATTAAACTATCTTAAATTATAATTTCAAAAACAAAAAGTCAATAGAATACAAAAAAAAAAAAAAAAAAAAAAAGATTGCATTTGTATCTAGATTTTATTTTTAGAAAAGTTGATTATAGAAAAAATATAGAAAGATTGTTTTCATATTAATTACAATTTGAAATTATATGCTTGCAAAAATATAAAATAGAATAAGATACTTATATTTTTAAAAATATATAGAAAGTTCACATTAACTCTAGATTTTTAGTTTTTTGGTTTCAAATTTAAGTTGATTCATTTTAGAAAATTGAAAATAGAATTTAAGATAATTTAAATTTTTTAAATAATATATAAGTAAGAAGAAAAATTAAAATATATATCTAGCGTGCACGCGCACGCCCCCCCCACACACACACACACATATATTTCAAATTTAGTAATTATTAAGATAAAAATAAAAAGGTACAGAAAAATGTAGATTACATATCTTCAATAGATATAGATAGATTTCCTTTGTAAGTAGAGTTTAGTTTTAAATTTATAGTTTAATGTTATCATTTGATTTTTTATATAAAAATGATTTCAAATTTAGAAAAACTATTTTTATTTTTTTTATTGAAGAAAGCTAATAAATTACAAATAGGGAAAGCAGCAGACAAAAGGCTGATAAATTTAGAAAACTTTGTTATATACATAGCTTAGTTTGTACCATTTTGAAAAAAGTCCAATACAAATCTTGTTTAAAGTAAAAATATAGAATAATTGTCTTCATATCAATTATACTTTGAAATGATATGTATGCAAAAACTTAAAATTATATAGGAATACTTTTTTTTTTTTGAATAAATATAGAAAGTTAACATTTAAGTCTAGATTTCAGTTTTTTAGTTTTCAATTTATGTTGATTCATTTTGAAAAATAGAAATAGAACTTTGTATACTTTTAAATTTTGAAATGATTTATAAACAAGAAGAAAAATTAAAATATATGTTATACAAATTTATTTCTATTTTTTTAGATTATTTCTTTTCTTTTTTTAATTTAGTAAATATTAAGATAAAAATGAAATGCATGAAATTAAATATTATTTACATACCTTTTATAAATAGAGAGATTTTATTTGTATCTAGGTTTTAGTTTTATAATTATAGTTTAATTTTATAATTTAATTTTTAAAAATAAAAAAGATTTAAAATTTAGAAATGTTTGTTATATATGTAAATTAATTTATATTTCTTTTTATTTTAAAAAATTTCATAATTATTTATTCATTTAAAATAAATAAATTTATTTTAATTCCAACATAATACATAATATAAACATTTATTTACCTATATTTTAATCATGTATTCCAGGATCATTATATTTTACAACTTTTAGAACTATCCATTATGTAAATCCTAACTATAACCATAATCTCAATCCTAACTATAATCATAATCTCAATTCTAACCATAATCATTTTCTTAGACCCTTAACCCTAGGCTAAACCTTAATCCAACTTAATCATGTAGCTACAATGTGACCTTAACTATGGCTTAAACCTTAAACATAATGTTAATTCCAGCTTAATTCAATTTTGTCTATGGATTGAAAATTGTATTCACCTACTAAAAATATAAATCCATCTATCTTAATAAATTAACCATTTACCTATCATTAAACTTTATTAAATCATACTTAGAAATTGAACCCTTACCCTTAAAAAAATGAGTTTCTGATACTTTCCAAAATCTTCTCCAATACATTAAACTTTGAACCTAGGTAACTCTAATACTTACACAGAACCAAATTGAATCATAATATATTTGAAACATAAACAAGTTAACCCTAATCCTACACTATGTAATTAATTTTAAGAAATGTTTGTGTATCATAGCCTTAATCCCAAGAAATATTAAAAATTTAAGATATATTTGAATCATAATCCTAACTCTAATCGTGTCCAACTTGAAACATAACCTCAAACTTAACTCTAACCCTAATTAAATATTATGTTAAATTGAAAACTTAATCTAATTATAATTCTAAATTTAACCATAATAATTCTTTATTTCCTTTCATTCAATTACACAAATCATTCCTATCGGCTAATCGTTTGCACGTACATACTAGTATAAATATATGTTAGAAAGGTAGAATTCATGAAATCAACTTTCATTATGAAATTGATAAAACCATCTCTAATTTAAACTATTCCAAATTATTGTTGTTTTAAATTGCCACCATTTTTGAAAAAAGCCCTTCCCCTAAAACTCTTGTTATTTTAGTATTACTTCTTTTTTCCTTTTTACAAAGTCCATGTATGTACTCAAAAGGGGGACTCTTGATTTTTATAAAGTGACCTTATGAAACATTATAATATTTAATTTAAATAGTCACTTTACCGTTGTAACTTCAAACATTAAAATAATATACCAAATAAACTTGAAATCCCACATATAATAGCTCATTAGAAAGAGCCCAGCAAAACGCATCTCATCCTGTCACTGAAAATTGAAGGCACTGCATCCCCCTATTGGCTTACTAAAAATAGTAAGTCTTCCTGACAACCCAATAAACGAACTCCGTTTGGCCTGTAATTAAATTTGACTAGGCCAAATAACCTCAAGATCACTTTTGAAGTCCTGGTTAGCCCTCAGGACCGTGGGGAAATAGGCTAACGACAACATCATGCTATGAATGTTAAAAAAGAGACATTATAAGAATTCATGAAATCAATTTTTATTATGAAATTGATAAAACCATCTTTAATTTAAACTATTCCAAATTATTGTTGTTTTAAATTGCCACCATTTTTGAAGAAGCCCTTCCCCTAAAACTGTACCCTTGTAAGGGCTCCCCGAGACTCACTTGTTATTAAGCCTTAACACATCGATGGGTGGCGTGAAATTTGAAGTTATCCAGCAATCAACGGAATCAAAAGCCGAACGAACGGATCTGTCCAGGAAGGTAACGGTAAACACGGTGAACCAAAATTTTAATACATAGGTAGGGTTGTTATTTAATCTTGAATTTGCATCTTTTAACTCCGTACTTGAGTTGCAATCTGAGGTTTGGTTAAGATCGGAAGAACCTTAGCCTTATTGAATCTGTGAACACCAAAACAAACGGATTTTTCTCTGAACGGAAAATGGGTATGGATATTTTGTTTGGACGGAATAATCGACTTGGTATACCTGCCTCATCTGCATTAAGTAACTTGTTAATGATATATGAATCTCGACGATGACGATGACGATGGCGATGACGATGGTGATGAAAAATAGATGAAACGAACAGTTCGATCCGGGAGAAAGGGAACAGCAAAGATGGAGAGGGATAATAACAAGTGGGGGACTTGGGAAGAACTGCTTCTGGGGAGTGCAGTGAAAAGGCATGGAACCAACAATTGGGATTCCGTTGCAATGGAGATCCAGGCCCGCAAAATGTCCCCATTTGCTTTCTCTTCACAGGTGAAAGATTTCACGCCAACCACAATGCTTACCATTTCTTTTTCCTTCCTTCCGATAATCACTCACTAATAATTGCAAGGTCTTGTTTCTCTGTAGGATTGTAAGGTCAAATATCATGTCCTCCAAGGCAGATTCAACAATAGTTGCAGGTGGGTGCGTTTCCTTTTTGAGTTTTTTGCCCCCATTTGCTCTCCACTGAGATGTGTTTGATGAGATTTGATTTGGGTGTTTTGTAATTTGCAGCAACAATAATGGCATGCCGTGGCTGGAGGAGCTCAGGAAGCTGAGAGTCGCTGACCTCAAGAGAGAGCTTCAACGCTATGATGATTCCATTGTGTATGTCCCCATTTGACTGCCATTGGTCATTTAAATCTCTGATTTGTGATGGGATTGGGATCTTATGACCTTTGCTTTTGTTACAGCTCTCTGGAGACGAAGCTGAGAAGGCTCAAGGCCGAACGGGAGCAGAGTTGTGTGAAAGAAGAGGAGGAAGATTCGTGTTTGGGGAAGGCAGATCTGCAGCAGGAGAAACAAGATCCGCCACAACCAGAGGTCCCTTGCGTTGAAGCTTCTCCCTTTAAGGCTGGGGTTGAAGGTTGTGCGCCGGCCTCCCCTTTGGATTCGTATTACGGAAGCTCCGAGACAACAGCCAAGGATCAAGGACCTCACAGGTCGAAACAGGACTTGCCAGAATCTACGGATGTGCAATCCCAAAGACTGGTGAGGCCTTCAGGTGATGGCTTCCAAGAGGGCAGCGCTGAATCCAGAGAAATTGGAGAGGAGGAGGAGGCCGGAAAAGGAATCTGCGAAAACAGGGGTGACAGGAAAGATGGGCCTTTACCCAGGCCTTGCGATTCGAGTGATGTGTTGAGCTCTGCAGATTATTCGACCAGAGGAGGAAGAAAGGGGGATGGGGATGGCGATGGCAGCAGCCATGAAGATGAAGACGAAGGTGAAGGTGAAAATGTTGAAGGGCAGGAGAAGGATTCTGTGGGAGTGTCCCAATGGAATGAGCAGCAGCAACAGCCAAAATGTTCAGGCGAAAGCCAAGGCGCGGAAACAGATGAGATGTCGAGCATGAGCCAGAGAAGCCGAAGGGAGGCCAAGGTACCTGGCAAATTGCTCCCTCTCCTCGAATGTTTGAGGACTATCAGTGCCCACAAGTTTGGCTCCATCTTCAAACATCCGCTACAATCTCAGGTTTGATCATTATGCCCTCTATTTATGACTAACTTTTCAGACCTAAACTTTAGGCATAGGCCCAAATTTCAGAACTGGACTTTTGGGCCTAAGCCTCAAAACATTTCAGTAGCCTCACTTACAGCTACTTTCAGGCTTTTCATGGCCGGATCAGGGTTTTGATATTTCGTTTTTCGAGTATAAATTGATCTGCTTACGAGCATCAATCACACAATTAATAAACTGTTATTTGCAGGGTGAGGTGTATCGGAGCATGATTCGAAGACATATGGACTTGGGCATGGTGAGATCTAAGCTAGAGGAAGGCTCCTATTCTGGCAGTCTGGAATTCTTCAGAGATGTGCTTCTGGTGTTCAACAATGCGCTTGTGTATTATCCAAAGTCTTCTCAGGAATTTGTAGCCGCATATGTGCTTCGTGAAGTAGCCAGCAAGGAAATGGAAAACATTTTCCAAACAGAGGCTCTGCTGAAACAGGAAGGCCCGTCCACGAGAAAGAGGGAGCCCAGAAAGGGTTCGGAGATGAAGCCCATCATCGTTTGCAGAAAAAGAAGTGCAAGCGGTGAAAGCACCAAAAACGCACTACAATCATCAACATCTGCTCTTGCTGCCACACAGATGCAACAATCTGAAAGTAGCAAACAAGTTGAGATGAAGGATTCAGAGGTGGATGAAACCAAGGCTGCAAAAGGTAAAATCCAGGAGGCCTCAAAGACTCCTTCCCAGGCTCCTCTTAACAACACCCCTGATTCAAAATCACAAGAGAAACCTCCAGATGCCATGGTGGCTAGTTCGAATTCAATCAAAGGCAATGCTAAACAGCAGAGTAAACCGCAACATTTGGCGGAGAGCTTGAGAAGCAATGTAATGGATACACACAATCCTGACCGTGCCATTAAAAAAAAAACAAAGAAAGCTTTAAAAACTGAAGATCTGAGTGAGTTTGTTGCGTCCAATAAGATCTCTGAAAGTGCGGCTATTAGACCAAAGAAGAGCGGCAGCATAAAGACTGAACCTTCCAAGATTCGTACCCCAATTATGGAAACCAAGAACATTTGCAGCAGCAGCAGCATCAATAGACAAGAGAAGAAGAAAGATGAAGAGTTGAATATGCCTCACAAGCAATCAGTAAAAGCCAATGCTAGTATTCAAGCATATTCTCTTCACAAGAGGGGAGTCGGAAGACCACCAAAACATGCTCAACAAAAGCCACCCCAGCAACAGCAAGAAGGTGAAGAATCCGAACTTCTAGTTAGCAAACCAAGGAAAAAGGCTAGAAGATGATTATGTTTTTGATTGCACATATATCAACTGATCTAGGTAACTGCTTCTTCGTTGGAGCCAAAAGCTAAAAATCATGCTCATTTACCATTTGTAACTAGTAATGGTGATAAGAGTTGAGTATTGATGCCCTGTACTTTACTCCTGCCCACTCAACCATTTATAACTAGTAATGGTGATAAGAGTTGAGTATTGATGCCCTGTACTTTACTCCTGCCCACTCAACATACATATAGATGCTTGATTCCAACTTAGTTATGTGTATTTGTCATTTCTTTTTATATAATTGTTTAGCTGTTTAGTATGGGAATAGTCTTATTTCTGTTTCAGTCAAGAAAATTGAGCTATTCAAAATTATTTTACTTCTTGAAGTCATTCAACTTCACTAATAAATAAAAATCAATTGATATTGTGTCATTAATCAATTGATACTATGTCATTTGTATAGAAAAATTATATTATATAAAAAAATTTAGTTCAATTTATTAATCGATTTATTAAAAATCTAAAAATTTATGTCTAAATTTATGAGATTTTAACATTCAACAGCTCTGTTATGAACATTTATAATTGTGCCTAATCTCATTTTAATACTTATTTAATTTGATATATAATTGCGTTAGAATAACTTTTTTATTTATTTTTTAATAATTTACATTAGTTTTTAATATTTATCCCATCTCTACTTTCCCATATTTCTAGGAAGTTGCTATTCTTATTAATAACTATTTAAAGCATTCATGGTTATTCACATTCATAAATTCAATCTCAACCATTCAGATCAATTCTTCTTTGATTCTTAGTCCTACAGCATCCAAGTCTAATGTTGAAGGATTTTGCATTCACCCCAAATTTTGAAATCCAAAATCTATATCTTACTAAAAGTCAAGATGTTTAATGTGTGAAAATTCAAAACTAGTCAATGGGCTGGACTATAAGGAATACTCGTCAGTCTATCCACCCCTCAATCCTTAGCTAAATTAATGAAATGATAATTTTTATTTTATTTTAGAATAAGTTGATAGATGTTTTTTATTAACACAAGTTTTAACGGGTGCCTGAAACCTAACAGTAAACAAAAGAAGCCGACACTAAAGTCTGGAGCATGAAGCAAATCAACAAGAAACAACATGCCATAGAAGGCCAGGAGAACTTGACAAAATAAAACACAACCTATGAAAGAGCAGGCAAGCCTAGCAAATGAAAAACTAAAGGAAAAATAGAAAAGCTAGGGGAACCAATCAAGCACCGTATATTTGACCAGCTCAGCAATCTTGAGCTCCAACATTTCCATTCTCTCAATTGCTTCACTCATCAATTGTATGCAATCTGTGTCCCTCTTCTTCTTGTTCAATCTCATTCTATTGCTCGGGTTCTCAACAAGGGGGTTGACACCATCTTTTGTTACCATGTTGTCCTCATTTTCCATGTCATCTTTGACCCCTATGCTAACCTCCATCATAATGTGTAGTTATTTGATATTATCATTTAAGGCTTTGATAATATTGAAGCTCTGGTTTGCAGTGATGTGGAGAGAGCTCTCCATTCTTTTTTTCATCTCAATTACCTTGTTATCCAATTTGTTGATTCGATCAATCCCGTCTTCCCCCTCCTTCCTTTTCAAACCCTGCAACCTATTCTTTATCTCCTTAGTTTCATGAAAAATCCACTTGATGGATTGGAAGTTGTCCACCATGTTCCAAACATTATTGAGGAGATTCATCTCCACCTTCCTCACATTATCACTGAGAATCACGATGGCTGGATCAATAAGTTTCTCCAAATGAATTCTTCCATCATTGCCCTCCAAGACCTTGGGTTGGATAGTTTCTTTTGTTGAAATTCTTTAGAATAACTTGGGGGCGGGGCGGGGCGGGGCGGGGTGCGGGGGGTGAATCAGTTATGCAAGGTCCAGATGTACTATTTCACAGTTTAGTAAACCCATAAAATATTTATCATCATGCATGCATTCATAAGATAATGCAATCACTTAAAACTTGTAGGTTACTGTCAAATCAATTTGCAGAAATGTAAACATGAAACATAACAGATTCAATAACACACTTGACACAATGAGTTATGTCGAAACCCAATTTGGGAAAAGCCACCAGTAACATCCTACTCTTTCTCACTCTTTTGAAGTGATGTCCTATGAAAGGCCAACCATGTTAAAGGTTACAATACACACTGTTAAATGTGGCCCGGTTAAAATATTTCAATCACCCTGCTAGGAGTGAGCCTTGTTAGAGGACTTTAGACCACTCACTTGGAATGTCACCGGGTTAAAAGATTTACAAGTGACTATTAGGTCAACCTTAATTTAAAGGATCTACCCTAAACTGATACAATTATTAGAGAGTAACAGTAAGGTTTGATTTGATAACAATTTACATCTCCATTTGCAGATTACAGATCTTTGTTTCAATCCTCCATTCTACTTGGCTTTCACACACTTCAGCTCTGATAGCTCGTTCAACCTTCAAGCATCCATACCCTTGAGCCTTCTTGCTTAACTTGCCAATGCAGACTCTTCAATTAGGTCACTAAATAAAGCAATACCCTAGACTCCTTGTCTTCCTTAGGTTCTCGCACATGACAACCTTTTCTTATGACCAACCATCCCTATAAATAGAGAATTAAGATATTTTGTCGTTTATTCTCTATCATCCAATTTAGGGTTATGACAGATTAGGTAGGATAAAATGAATCTACACCTTATGTCATTTTATTTCCTTCTAGAAACTTCTTCAATCCTCTTTAAATTTGCTTCAAATCAGTTTACCATGAATTCTGTGCCACCAACTCATCAATCTTATCTTCCACATGGTTCACACAATCCAAGAAAACAAATGTGTTGGCTCAGATCCATTGAATTCACAATCTTTCTAATAATAACACTCGGCATTAACTAGTTTTTGATGCTCGACACATACTGCGTTACTCGACATCTATTGTAAAATCACTCGGCACGAACTAAAGTTTATTGGTGCTTGGCATCAACTATTTTACTCGACTTACACTAAAATAGACTTTTACTCAACTCCAACTAATTTTATGCTCAACTTGCACTAACTGCTCGGCACCTACTATCCACTTGGTCAAGCTTGGCAAACAAACTTTGTTTAACTTGTTCTTTTGAACGTGCTCAGTGTAACCAATCTTTGCAACCTTAAGCAGATTATCAATGCACTATGGTATCACTGTCTTAGTTGATTCTTGTACTCCTTTTCATATCATAATTCAACATTTCCTCTAGGTGCTATTGTTACATCATTTGATCAAATCCTCTTCATCAATCAAATAAGTGATAGTACTTAAATCATATAAGAAGTTGTCTTACCAACAAATAACATATTTGACATCAATGACAAAACAATGATTGAAACACATTTATCATACTTGTATCAATCTGTTTTCGACAATCTCCCTCTTTGGCATTGATGGCAAACCAAATTGACTAGGTTTAAATAATAAGACCGACAAAATACCAAAAAGAAAATAATTCCTTGTATTGAAATATCTCCCTCTATTGGCAACTTTCATCTTTTGAATAGGTTACAAAATTTTGTTCTGTTCCAATTAACAAACAATCAACTCATCCTAATGACTCCCTCTGAATTACTTCTTATATCTCCCTCTACATTATCTTCCTCTTGCTAGGTAGATGTAATCAGTAGATACACTTCTTCTTTCAACAATCAGAATTTCTCCCTCATACTGTGTGTTAGGATTTCTCCATCTTTGTTCAGTTCCTTTATGTGTTGTCAACAATGTCTTTTTTCAATATCTCTCAGGTTTTTGTTCAATTTCCTTGTATATCTCTCTCACTGGTTTTTGTTGTTCAATTATATTTCCCTCTTTCTGTATATCTCCTTCTTTGACAACAATGTCAAAAACTTGTCATCTTAATATGCAGATATGAACTTCTTCAGTTTCTCCCTTTATCACCTTGCTTGTGACTGATTTGTAGTTTCAGCTCTTTGATTACTTTAGGCAGCTCCTAAAGTAAGATCCACTATATCAATGTGTAACATATGTCAATCAACTTGTTTGATGCAGGGCACTCCTCTTGTTTCTTAGATAGCCTTTGATAGGGGTATCACCCCTAGTTTACCTCTTAGATACTCATGAGCATCCTTGGGCAATGCCTTTATGAAGATATCAACAATTTGCTCTTTTGTGTTAACATATTCCATCTTCACCTCTTTATCTTGCACTAATTCTCTCAAGTAATGATACTTGATTACAATGTGCTTAGTCTTTGTATGCATCACAAGATTCTTTGATATATTTATGGCACTGGTATTATTACAATAAAATATCACTAGTTCAGTGATCTCTTCCTTCATACCTTTGAATAGTTGTTTGATCCATACAATGTTTGTACAATTTACAGCAGCAACAACATATTCAGCTTCAGCTATAGATTGTGAAATGGGGATTTGTTTCTTGCTAGTCCATGTAATCAACATCTTGCCTAAGAAAAATGCTCCTCCACTGGTGCTCTTTCTATCATCAATATTTCCAGCCCAATCAATATCAGTATAGGCTCTTAATGCAAATTTTTCATTTTTCTTGTAGTATAGACCATAGTTCTCTATTCCTTTAAGATATATTATTATTCTCTTCACAATCATCAAATGATTCTCCCCAAGATTAGCAAAGAATTTTGCAAATATCCCTACAGATAATGCAATATCAGGTTTTTTATGTACTACATATTGTAATTTCTCAATCATAGACTTATATAATGTTTGATTCACCTTAGTTGAATAATCATTCTTTGATAATTTATGTCCTATCACCGTAGGTGTACTTACTGGCTTAGAATCTTCCAATCCAAAAAAATTCAGTATCTCATTGGCATACCTTAATTGAGTGATGTATATACCATATTTCATCTGGTGTACTTGCAAACACACAAAGAACTTGATCTCTCCAAACATGGACATCTCAAATTCTTGCCTCATTTGATTTGCAAAAGCCTTACATAAAGTATCTTGACCTTCAAATATGATATCATCAACAAAAGTTTCAGATAACAAAATACATTTGTCTTTCTCTGTCTTGAAGTACAAATTGTTGTTATTATCAATCCTTTCAAATCCAATCTTCACAAGATAATTATAAAGTCTCTCATAGCATGCTCTTGGTGCTTGCTTCAAACCATGTAAAGCTTTGTGTAATCTACATACCATAGTTTTATTGTTAACATCAACAAATCCTTCTATTTGTTCTATATAAACTTCTTCCTCTAATATACCATTCAGAAATGCATACTTAACATCCATTTGATAAACTTTGAAACTTTTTTTATGCAGATTAAGTGTTAGTTTGTGGTAACTGATCAGGGAAGTACTATATGCCGATTTGCCACTAAAGTTTGGGCTAGTATTTGCCAATCTATGGCTAACATGTTGTAACCCTAAAGTGACAAAAATATTTGTATAAAAGGGTTTAAGGTTAGGGATTGTTTCATTGTGAGTGATGCAAAAATTGGTTCTTACAATGGTATTGAGCTATAAGGGATTACAGATTGTAATTAGATTGTAATCACTGGATCATAATAGTATTGGACTTGTTGTTTAGTGGACGTAGCCCAAGGACTGGGTGAACCATGTTAAATCTTGGTGTCTTATGTTATTTTCTGTGTGATCTATTATTTTTTGTTATTGGTTATATATGCATATAATTGTTATTTCATTCTAAGGTTTAATCCTAACAAGTGGTATCAAAGCCTAATTTTTTTTAGTTACTCTCTGCAGGAAAGTCTCACGGTTGAGTAGGAGCAATGGTAGACGAGGGTAAGCTAAAGGTGGACAAGTTTAATGGGCAGAACTTTTAGTTATGGAAAATGCAAATGGAGGACTATCTTTATCAAAAAGATTTATGGAAGCCATTGGAAGGAAAATCCAAGAAACAAGGAAATATGTCATATGAGGATTGAGAGATTTTAGACAAAAAGGCACTTTGAAGCATTCGATTATGCATGGCACCATCAGTGACATTTAACATTACAAAAGTGAAAATGATGAAAGAGTTGATGGAAATCCTAGTGAAATTGTATGAAAAGCCCTCCACTTCAAACAAGGTATTTCTTATGAAACATTTATTTAATATGAAAATGGTAAAAGGTGGATCTTTTGTAGATCATTTAAATGAGTTTAATGTTGTTACTAGCCAGTTATCTTCTGTGGGTATTAATTTTGATGAAGAAATTAGGGCTCTCTTGATTTTGTGTTCTTTGCTTAAAAGTTAAAATAGCTTGGTAATAGCTGAGTAATTTTGTTTCTTGATCTAGTACCCTAAAATTTGATGATGTGATCGATGTTATTTTAAGTGAGGAAACTCATAGGAAATCCTTAGGTGGATCTACATTAGGAAGTGCTTTGAACACACAAAGTTGAGGCAAAACAACTGAGAGAGAAAGTAATTCTGGAAATCATGGGAAATCAAGAGGAAAGTCAAAAGGGAGGAGGTCTCAATCAAGAGGACAAAACGACTACTAAAACTATGGAAAACCAAGGCATAAAAAGAAAAATTGTTGGGAGTCAAAAGAAAAATGAAGGAGATAAACCAGATGGAGACAAGAAGGCAAATGTGATAAGTAACAAATCTAAAGAGGATGTTTTGCTTCTGTCTTTAAAAAGTGTTGATGATTCATGAGTTTTAGATTCTGGTGCTTCATTTCATGCTACACCTCATAGAGGTTATTTCATTGATTATGTCCAAAGGGATTTTGGACTTGTTTATTTAGGAGATAATGAACCCTATCAGATTGTTGGAAAGAGAAAAGTTAAGATTAAGTTGCAGAATGGGAACCATTGGCTACTACATGAGGTAAGACATGTTCCAAGGTTGAGTAGAAATTTAATTCTAGCAGGGCAACTAGGTGATGAGGGTTGTGTAGTTACTTTTAATGATAAAAAATGAAAGGTTTCAAAAGGTTCCTTTGTAGTAAAAAAAGGTGTGAAAGTAGGTACCTTATATGTTTGTACAGGTCATATTGTTCCTTCTACTTAAATTGTTTTAGAGAAAAATGAATGTTCATGAACAATTGTTGTAGTTGAGTAGGGAGAAAAAATAGCTGCTATAAATTCTGATACAGTGTTGTGGCACAATAGACTTGGGCACATGAGTGAGAAAGGTATGAAAATACTTCATCCAAAGAATGTTTTACCAGGTCTAAAATGTGTTAATATGGATTTTTGTGAAAGTTGTGTGTATGAAAAGAAAAAGAGACTGAGTCTTATGAAGACTAGGAAGAAAAATAAAAAGGAGAAATTAGATCTTGTGCATATCGATGTATGGGGACCGGCTCAAGTATCTTCCCTTGGTGCTTCTCATTATTATGTTACATTTATTGATGATGCAACTAGAAAAGTCTAGGTTTATTTCTTTAGATAGAAATTTTTTGTATTTTAAACTTTTAAGAAATGGAAATGCTTGATTGAAAATGAGACTGGTAAGAAATTAAAATGTCTCAGATCTAATAATGGTGGTGAGTATTGCAGTCATGAATTTAAAGATTATTACTCCACTAATGGCATTCATAGATAGAAAATTGTTCTAAGGACACCACAGAAAAATGGAGTGGTTGAACGCATGAACAGGACTATAATAGAACGTGCAAGGAGCATGAGGTTGCATGTTGGGTTGCCCTTACACATGTGAGTGGAGGTTGTCAATACTGTTGTATATTTGATTAATAGATGTCCCTCTACTCCTTTGGGTTGTGGTATTCCAGAGGAAGCATGGAATGGTAAGAAAGTGAGTTATTTTTTTCTCAAAACCTTTGGTTATGAAGCATTTGCTCATATAGATTCTGAATGTAGAAACTAGTTGAAAGCTAAGTCAAAGAAATGTGTATTTGTTGGATACGACATTAATGAATTTAATTATAGGCTTTGAGATTTTGAAAATCATAAAATTGTAAGAAGCAGGGATGTCATATTCAATGAGAGCGTGTTGTATAAAGATCTGTTGTAGCAACATGAGAAGAAAGAAGATGATTATGTAGTGCTGGATGATACTCCAAAAGATGGTGTTCCAGTCATTCCTCATGATGTGCAACAACCGCAACAACAAATACCACACACACCAGTGAATGTTAGATGGTCAACAAGGGAAATTAGACCTCCAAAAAGATTCTCTCCCTCTTTGTATTCTATTTTACTAACAAATGATGGTGAACCTGAATGTTATGATGAAGTTGTGCAGGTAGATACTAAGATTCAATGGGAGTCTGCAATGAAAGATGAAATGAAATCTTTGCTATAGAATAAGACATGGGATTTATGCAAGTTGTCTACAGGTAAAAAGGCTTTACAAAATGAGTGGGTTTAGAGGTTAAAAGAAGAGGATGGAGGTAAGAAAATATTTAAAGCTAGGTTAGTTATGAAAGGATTTGCATAGAAAAAGAGCATTGATTTTGATGAGATATTTTCTCTTGTTGTTAAAATGACTTCTATCTGTATTGTTTTAAGTATTATGGCTACTGAAGATTTGCATTTAGAGCAACTTGATGTTAAAACAACTTTCCTTCATGGTGATTTGGATGAAGAGATATGTATAGCTCAACCACGGGGATTTGAGGTCAAAGGTAAGAAGATCTTAGTGTGCAGATTGAAGAAAAGTTTATATGGCTTGAAGCAAGCACCTCGGTAATGGTATCTAAAATTTGACAATTTTATGCATGAGCATGGATATAGAAAGTGTCATTCAGATCATTGTGTTTATTTTAACAGGTTGGATGATGATAGCTACATTATTTTATGTTTATATGTTGATGATATACTTGTAGTTGGGTCTAACATGGATCATATTAAGGGGTTGAAACACCAGTTAGCACATGCATTTTCTATTAAGGATTTGGAGGTAGCAAAGCAAATCCCTTGTATGAATATTTGTAGGGATAGGAAGTATAGAAAATTGATGCTATCTCAGGCTAATTATGTTGAGAAGGTGTTACAACATTTCCCTATGGAGAATATTAAAGCTGTCAGCACACCTTTACTTAGTCATTTGAAGTTGACTAAAGAGATGTGTCTTAAGACACAATAAGAGAAGGATAAGATGTTCAAGGTACCCTATTCTTCAACTGTGGGAAGCTTGATGTATCCTATGGTATGTACAAGGTCAGATATTGCATATGTAGTGGGAGTCGTTAGTAGATATATGAGTCATCCAAGAATTGAGCATTGGAATGCAGTAAAATGGATTCTTAGATATTTAAGAGGAACATCTAGTAAGTATTTACACTTGGGGGCTCTACTACTGACTTATAGGGCTATGTTGATTCAGATTTGACAAAAAATATTGATACCAGGTGGAGTACTACAGGTTATGTATTTATTGTTGGTGGGGCAGCGGTGAGCTGGGTTTCTAGGTTACAAAAGGTTAATGTTTTATCCACTACAGAGGCAGAGTATGTTGCTACTACAGAGGCAACCAAGGAGATGATATGGCTTTAGTTTTTTTGGAAGAATTGGGACACCCTCAGAGGGATAATTATTTGTTTACAAATAGTCAAAGTGTCATTTATCATGCAAAGAATTCAACTCTACATTCAAAGACCAAACACATGCAATTGCAGTACCATTTCATTCAATCAGTTTTGGATGATGGATAGTTAAAGCTGAATAAGATACATATAGATGAAAATCCAATGAATATGTTTACAAAGGTAGTAACAACAGAGAAGTTGAATTCTTCTTCAGAATTCTTCTTCAACTTTGGTTGGTTTTCTAAACTAAACATGAATAAAAGAACAAAAAAGTCTAGGGTGGTTTGATCTAGTGGGAGCCCCATGTGGTAGCGGTATTGCTACAAGATCAGTCTCCAAGTGGGAGATTATTTTCTAGTGTGGAGTCTGATCAGTCCCCAAGTGGGAGATTGTTAGTTTGTGGTGACCAATTCATGGCCGACATGTTGTAACCCTAAAGCGGCAAAAATACTTGTATAAAAGGGCTTAGGGTTAGGGATTGTTTCATTGTGAGTGATGCGAAAATTGGTTCTTGTAGCAGTATTGAGTTGTAAGGGATTACAGATTGTAATCAGGTTGTAATCATTGGATAATAATAATATTGGATTTGTTGTTTGGTGGACATAGCCCAGGGATTCGGTGAACCATGTTAAATCTTAATGTCTTGTGTTCTTTTCTGTGTAATCTATTATTTTTTGTTATTGGTTATATTTGGATATAGTTTTTATTTCTATTTGAGGTTTAATCCTAACAATAAGCAAGCAGAGTTCTTACTCCTTCCAATCTAGCAACAGGGGCAAATGTTTCTCTATAGTTAATTCCTTCTTCTTGTGCATTATCATTTACAAACTAATATTTCTTTATTCCTTGTGACTTCACCATTTTCATCTAACTTGTTTCTGTATACCCACTTGGTACCAATCACATTTTTGTCTTCTGGTCTAGGAACTAAAGTCTATGTTTTATTTTTCTCGATTTGTTCAATCTCTTCTTCCATGGCTTTACTTCAATCCACATCTTCTAAGGCATTTTTCACTATTTTGGGCTCTTTCATGCTCAGAAAACATGCATCATTTCTCAACTTATTCCTTACCATTGGTCTAGCATCTTTATCTCTAATGATTTGTGTAATAGGATGATGTCTCTTGACATATTTAGACAATCTTGGTTCAACTCTAGTTTCTTCATTTGCTCTTTCAACTTCTAAATCACTATGTACATCTCTGTCAGGTATTTCAGTGTCTCTTTCATGTACTCTAATCTTAGAATCAAAATGTGTCTCAACTTCATTTTGTAACTCGGCACCTGAATGTAGCTCAATTATTGAATGCAACTCGGCATTCATAGTATATGACTCGACACTCACTGAAACTTGATGTTAGTTTGTAACTTGATTTGCAGCATCTTCTTTAGCAGGCATACCCTCATAAAAGTATACAAATGATTTGAATTCTTCTGGTTCCTTCATAGGTTCAACCTCATATACTTTTGTACATTCATCAAATTTCACATTTGCACCTTTCACAATTTTGTTAGTGTTAGTATTTAAACACTTATAAACTTTACTTCTTGTGGAATAACTTAGGAATATACCTTCTTCACTTTTTGCATATAGTTTTCCATTCTTGAAATCTTTGAGAATAAAGCATTTTTTTTTTTAATACCTTAAAATGTTTTAAATTGCTTGAGTATCCATACCATAGTTCAAAAGGTGTTGAATGAGTACCTTTCTTGACTTGTACACAATTCAAAGTATAGACAACTGTACTTACAACTTCTTTCCAGTATTTCAAAGCAACATTTTTCTCTATCATGAGTGTCCTAGCATAGTCCATTACAGACCTATTCCTCCTTTCAGCAATTCTATTTTGTGGAGGGGTTGCAAATGTCTATCTTTTGATTCATTTGTCATTATAGAACATCTCAAACTCATTTGATGTAAATTCTCCTCCTCTGTCAGATCTCAAACATTTTAGACTTTTACCTATTTCCTTTTCAACTCTTACTAAGTACGATTTAAACATTTGGAAAGCATCAAATTTCTGTTTCAGAAACATAACTGTAATCATTCTAGAATAATCATCAACAAGAAGCATGATGTACTTATCTCCTTTGTAGTTTTGTACTTCAATTGGTCCACACAAGTTAGTATGAACAATCTCGAATATTCCTTTAGAGGTATGAGTTTTACTCTTAAAAACTAGCTTTGTCATCTTTCCTAACTAACATTGTTTATACATTATATTGGTAGGCTTCTTCAACTTAGGCAAACCTCTAACTTTTCTCATGTTGTTGATACTAACCAAGTTATCAAAATTAACATGACATAACCTCTTGTGTCATAGCCACACATCATCAAATTCTATAACTAAACAAGTAGCATCCTCTATATCAAGGTAGAATAGAATACTTCTATTTTGACACCTTTTCTAATCAGTTTTCTATCAATATCATATATCTTAGCAATCTTGTTTTCAAACTCAACCTTGCATCCTGAATTATTCAGTTTTGACACACTTAACATATTATAGTTAAGTCCTTCAATGTAGTAAGCATTGTGACATAAAATCTTTTCTATGAGTTTGATAGAACATTTTCCTTTTATCAAACATGGTGCATCATTACCAAATCTTACACTATTTCCATCATAAAAATTGAACATAATGAACTTTCTCTAGTGATGTGATGTGAACACCCACTGTCAAATATTCGTCTGTCATTCTTGTTCACACAAGACACAAGTGAAGTTGTCTTATCTTCATCAAATTCATCCTTCATTGCAACATACACCACTTCATCATCAAGTTTATCAGATTTATCTCTTGTTTCCTCTTTAGCAATGTAGCAAGACTTCTTGTCTTTGTCTTTGTAATCTTTGTTGTCTTCATCTCTTATACTTTTGTACTTGTCACCACCTTTGTAGTTCTTCTTCTTTAGACATCTAGCAGCAATATGACCAACCTCATTGCAATTGAAACAAATGATAGGTAATTTACCTTTAAACTTACATTTACCTCTATGAAATCTCCTTGTTAGTAGTGCTTCAGGTTTATCTACATCTTCCCCATCTATATCACTATCACTAGACACATATTTTATCTTTTTCTTCTTCTTCTTCTTCTCACTAGGTTCCTTCAATGACAGCTTAGCTTTGAAAGTAGATTCAATATTTTCAAATTTGTAATTATCAAAATTAGATAACTTAAAAACAATGGGCCTACCTACTAGACTTTCAAAAGTTAGATCATTCCTTGGTACACATCTTAGTTCTTGTATTGCAAAAACTCTAATAGCATAGATGGGTAGAAGTGTTCTCAAAACTTTTCTTAGTACAGTGTCATCATTTATTTTACCAGTAGCTCCCCTTATTGCATTAAAAACACCTTTTATCATAGAGAAATATTGAGCAATATTCTCACCTTCTTGCATTCTCATATCATCGAACTTACTTCTGAGACTTTTAGCTTTGGCTCTTAAAACATTCTTGTCACCTCCATAGATGTTGTGTAGAGCATCCCGCATTTTCTTTGCACTGTCAAGACTTTTGATATCATCAAATTCAACATAACTTAGGGCAGAGGTAATCTCCAACATTGTCTAGTTGTGTTCTTTTTTTTTTCCAGATCTTTAGCAATTAGGGTTCCAACAGGATCAACATGCTCAACAGTAATGGTAGATTGTCCATGATCTCCAAGTCCTTCAAGGTGTAGCTTCATCAAACTTTTTTATGCAAGAAAGCTCTCTATTAAGCTTGGGACCTTCTCTTTTTGAAATTTTGATCTTTGTTTTTCTAGTACCTTCAAACTAGTCCTCTTAAGCAGATGCCTTTGATACCAATTGTTCAAATCGTTTAGAATAACTAATGGGGGGGGTTAATCAGTTGTCAAGGTCTAGATGTACTATTAAAACTTTTCACAACTTAGTGAACTCATAAAACATTTATCATCATGCATGCATCCATAAGATTATGCAATCACTTAAAACTAGTAGGTTACTGTCAAATCAATTTGCAGAAATGTAAACATGAAACATAACAAATTCAATAACACATTTGACATAATTATTTATGTGGAAACCCAATTTATGAAAACCACCGGTAACATGCTGCTCTTTCTCACTCTTTTGAAGTGATGTCATGTAAAAAGCCAACCCTGTTAAAGGTTATAATGCACACTATTAAATGTGACCCAGTTAAAGGATTTCAATCACCCTATTAGGAGTGAGCCTTGTTAGAAAACTTTATACCATTAACTTGGAATGTCACCTGGTTAAAAGATTTACAAATGACTATTAGGTCAACCTTAATCCAAGGGATTTACCCTAAACTAATACAATTATTTGAGGGTAACAATAAGGCTTGATATGATAACAACTTACAACTCCATTTGCAGATTACAGATCTATGTTTCAGTCCTCCATTCCGCTTGGCTTTCACACACTTCAGCTCTGATAGCTTGTTCACCCTTCAAGCCTCCACACCCTTAAGCCTTCTTGCTTAACTTGCCAATGCAGACTCTTCAATTAAGTCAGTGAATGAAGCAATACCCTAGAATTAATATCTTCATTAGGTTCTCACACATGATAACTTTTTCTTCTGACTAGTCATCCCTATAAATAGAGAATTAAGATTTTTTTTGCTCATTCTCCATCGTCCAATTTGGGGTTAGGAAAGATTAGGTAGGATTCAATAAATCTACACTTATTTCATTTCATTCCCTTCTAGAAACTTCTCCTTCAATCGTCTTTGAATTTTCCACAAAATGATTTACCATGAATTTTGTGCCACCAGCTCATCAATTTTATCTTCCACATGGCTCACACAATCCAAGAAAAAAACTTGTTGGCTCAGATCCATCAAATTCATAATCTTTCTAATAATGCTGACACTCAGCATTAACTAGCTTCTGATGCTCGACACATATTGCGTTGCTTGGCATCCACTGTAAAATCACTTAGCACAAACTAAAGTTTACCAGTGCTCGATATCAATTAAACTTTACTCAACATCAACTGTTTTACTTGGCTTACACTGAAATAGACTTTTACTCAACTTCAACTGATTTTTTGTTCGGCTTGCACTAACTTTGATCAACACCTATTGTCCACTCGGTCAAGCTTGGCAGACAAACTTTGTTTAACTTTTTCTTCTGAACTTGCTTAGTGTAACCAATATTTGCAACCTTAAGTAGATTATCAATGTACTATGATATCACTTTCTTAGCTAATTCTTGTACTCCTTTTCATATCATAACTCAACCTTTCCTCTAGGTGTTATTGTTACATCATTTGATCAAATCCTCTTCATTAATCAAATAAGTGATAGTACTTAAATCATATAAGCAATTTTCTTACCAATAAATACCAAGTTTTACATCAGTGACAAAACAATGATTGAAACACATTTATCATATTTGTATCAATATATTTTCAACATCTCTCACAATGCCCATTTTTACTATCTGAGTTTCAAAGTTTCTCCAGACCATTTTTTTGCCCTTAGAGCTAAAAGTACAGGTGGTTTTTATCGTGCCATAATCCCCATTTCTCTCCTCCTGGGCATGGAGGGGGTCTCTTTCCTATTACCAGAATCCTGATCTCCGTCCATTTCATTGCCCCATCTCCTCTTTGTTGGGCTTTCCACCTTCCTATGAATAGGGCTTGCGAGTAATCTCCTCTTTCATATTATTTTCCTCCTTTGTGTCCATTCCCTCATCCTCCTCATTATAGCCCTCAATAGAATTAACCTCAAACTGAATAATTTTACGCACTGAGCCTTTCCCAACCTTGATTATATTCTTTTTGGGTTCACTTTTCTTGTTTTTTCCCAAATCCTTTATAATCTTGGCTACCTCCTCTTCATCATCTCAATGAATCCCAACCCTATCCTTAGTGTCAAACAAGAGATAGGAGGTTTTTGTGTTCTCCAAGGACTCCACTTTATGGGCTATGGATCTACCACAAGTTTGAGCCTTAAAGTGCTCATAAATCAGTAACAAATGCCCTTATGGAAAGCCAAGTTAGCATAAGATTATTTTTTATATATCCCATGATATTCTTATTGATAAAGAAGAAGAGGTAGTAGGGGATGGAGATGTTAGTGCCATACCTGAAGTGGTTATGGATAACAAAGTGATGGGTACAAACTCTATCATACCTTGTGTCTGCACACTAATAAAGTGTCACACTCTAAACCATTCTATCCAAGGGATTCCATGAGTTCAAAATACTTGGATGCCGACTTAGAGCTCCCTATCCATAGAGTGCAAGAGAGTATGATTCAAATGCAAGGGCTCTTAGCTGAGCCTTAAGAATGCTCTTCTTGCTAGTAAACCATGCAATGGAAGGTTTTCTTAGAGACAAGATGCAAGAGTGAAAATGTCTACAAAGGATGTCTCAATAATGCTAGTATGAATATGCAAAATGCAGCTATGCTAAGCAAGGATGAGAGTGTTACCACCAACCTAGTTAAGATATGTGAGATAAATCATTGCAAAAGAGAAACTAAACTGACATGCAACATGATACTAAGCTAGCATATGATGGAATGAGAGAATGAAGACAAGAAAATGGAAGTTCTCCACAAAGCTCCAAAGAAACCTATTAGAAAACCTCCAGCATAACAATATTCAAAAGGTGGATGGATCCTTTGACAAGTGGAGAGCTCTTTCTTTTAAAGTCGTACGGACGGTAGAGATCAAGGTCAAGATGATGGATGACCAATGGTGGAGTACGAAAATAGGAGTGATCTATGTACACAAGCAAGTCAACCAATAAAATAGAAGTTGACTTCTCATATAAAACAAAAATCACAAAGTGTTTTCTTTTAATTTGAAAAATAGAAAAAGGACTTTCTATGTGCACTTTAAGTGGGTTAGAAGAATGGGGTCTTTTATTTAATTAAAAGGGGACATGTTCTTTTAATCAAATAATGAACTTAGGATAGCATAGTCAAACTAGAGGTTATAATCAAATTAATTGATTATTAGCAATTTGTTCTAGGTAAATGATTAATTAAATTAGCCAAAATACTAAGAAGGGGGCTAATAGTCTAGATGACTATTTTTAGGTGATTACATTTGCCCCTTTTTAACTAATGTGTGATCAATCTGGGAACACAGTACATCAAAAAAATAGAAGCGATAGATATAGATATCTAATTCTAAAGAAAAAAATGCAAAAAGAGATAGCAAATCCTGAATGTACAGCTTGATAGCGATAGTACTAAACACTAAAAAAAGAGATAATGTTAGAATTCAAGAAGAATGTTAACATCTAGTAAAGCAAATAGATCAAGATCAAATGAAAAGATCATACATATGCTCCTAAGAAATAGATAGTTGTAGCAAACGATGATAGAGTATTTCTGCCCCCTCAGGATCGAAATTGAAATGAGATAAGGAAAATGCAGAAATGAGCAAGATATGAGAAAATTGAGATATAGCAATTTTCAAGATGACATATAGATGATTAGAACCAAAGAGTGACTATTAAGGAATGATAGAATGCCCCAGTTTGATTAGAGTTGACCATGAAGGATAAAGCATGAAAATTAGGTCAAATCAAGTAAAAATTTGATTTTAGACATGAAAAGGTGAATTGAAGTAGATATGAAGTGTAGAAGTGATGAAGACATGAAGAAATGAAGATGCCTCAGCAAAGATTTGAAGATTAGACCTGAAAAGGTCAACTAATTGCTCAGAAGAAGGTAGAATTTTAAAATGTGATTTTGACTATCAAGATGAACTCAGATTTCAATTTCAATCCCAAAAATGGATACAAGATGTTGGAACTAGCCAGGGGTGCAATTTTCACAAAATTATGGGGATTTTGAAAATTAGGTCAAAATGAGGTTGGAAGGCTATAAAAAGGTTCCAAGTGTCATTTTCAAATTCATTCTATCTTTTGTGAATTTGGAGAGCTTAGAAAATGGCATTAGTAGGCATTCCAACCCATCGACACCATTTCAAGTGCGACCGGTTGCATAATCGGCCAACCCACTATGAGGCGCCAATAAGTTTTCACTTTTTTATTGCTTTTTGGAGCATTTTTTACCTTCTTTCGCATGTTTTAGAGGTAAAATATGAAATATCATGCGATATTTTAAAAAGTATTGCACAGGTACTTTATAAAATATCGCACAATACTTCACATGGAAAAAAATATTGCATGGATAGCAAAAACTATGTTAGATGGATTGTGCCCATTTCTCGCATAGACCAGTGCAAAATGTCACATGACAGAAAAGTATCGCACAGGTATATCAAAATCTATCACACGATATCAAATCAACATTTTGTATCACCTACATATAGTAGAAAATGTTTCACAACTTGTTTTGAAGCATCTTTACATTGAATTTTTGTGTGTTAATCATGTTTTTGATGTGTCATTAATGTTTGCATGTCTTGTGTTGTAGATAGTGTTTCCATCCCTTCTTATCAGAGCCCCCAAAGTTATGGGGTTGTGTGTTTTATAGTATCTAATGGATGGTGAGACTACTATCGTAGCTAGCATGGGCTTAAGATGGGTTATATAGATGCCCCATATATGGGTGAATCGTGGATTATTGACTATGCTTGCTGAGCGGTGGCACAATGAGCATAACACATTTCACTTGCCAACTAGAGAGGCCTCGATCACCTTAGGGGATGTATATCACATCCTCTAATACCTTGCTATGGAGATCTAGTGAGTTGTATGTTTGATTTCTCTTTTATGCTTTCAAGTTCTGATATTGATGTGAGATATATTGATGTTAGATTTGGTAATATGTCGCAGGTGTACTATGATCAGACCCCGACAGAGGGGCAAGCAGTGATGCAGTATATGTTTTGTAATGTCACCATCTTAGACCGTCATTTTAGTTGGGGCCAACTCATTGATGAGTATGGGGCTGATTACCCACTACCATGTTTATTGTGTTCTCTAGTTTCTAAGGCATTAGTGACGGATAGGAGCCAAAAGGGCTTCCCACTAGGATGGAGTCGACTAGTAGCAAATTTGATTGCATGACCTCATAGGATGGCATGCGGGCCAATTATACTTGCTGATATACACCATAAGTTACATGAGATAGTGTACTATAGGGGTCACTCCTAGGCATGCGAAGCAGTGTTGACATAGATCTAGACATGGGAGCACATTGTTGTGATCCAACCATGGGTGCAGCCATGGGAGCAAAGCTAGCCCTATATTTTTGGATACATAGGATTTATTCTGTAGATTCATAGTGGTGATGTCACCTATTACCAACCCATTTTTTATGAGTTGACAATATTTACATGGTGGCCTTATCAAGAGTGTCATAGGTGGTCTAATGCTTGGGAGCTGGAGTATATGTGATATAGCAGACCACTAGTAGGCAAGCACTCAGAGATCGTGGAGATATTTTTTATCAGCCAGGTATGGTATCAGTTTGCAGAGCGACAGGTGATCTCAGTGGAAACTACTACCTATGCTCACTTCCACTCAGATAAGGCACGAGGATGGATGCGAATGCTAGATTATCTGAGAGACAACAGCCTTGGTGCAGACTCCTTGGGATTATGACCCAAATGTAACTGATGCAGGGGCAGATCCAACGTACTTATATGAGATGTAGAGACATCCCTTTCCTAGATTTACAGATCTAGATACTTTGCCCATAGCAGGGGAACATGGAGGAGGTGGAGGTGGAGGTAGAGGTGGGAGATGGATGGAGGTCAGGGATAGTTCTCAATCTGGGAGGAGACATACGTAAGCACAGGTCGTGAGGGAGGAGGAGGTGCCACTGAGGTGGTAGAGAGTAGTGTAGGTAGAGGCACAGGCAGAGTAGCCTACTAGGGGAGATGATGACTGTGATGTGAGGATCTGGATTTTAGAGGTAGAGCTACAGACAGCCTGAGTCACCATTATAGTATAAGATCAGCAGCTCATGGATGAGTGAGTGTGAGCAAAGGAGCTCTACAATAAGAGAGATATTGTTAGGTGAGATGTGTCGCATCATGGCATATGAGCTACATATTATTATGCTATCTATAGGGGTGTGGTGCCCCTAGGATAGGGGCTTCCTAACTATTCAAAGTGGGCAGGTAGATTAGAGGGTGTAGTATAGCTGTTGGATAGGAGACAGACTCCCCCACCAGGGCCACCACCACCTACAGAGGATGCAAGTCATTCATAGGTCTAGGTTGGTAGTTTTGATAGTTTTGAGTGTACTCCATGTATTTTGAGACAGATATCTAGATTTTGGATCTCACATTTATATATGTATTTGTGACACATTGATATATATGAGATATTGGATTTGATCGACAGATTTGTGAACTTGTATCATTTTGATGGATGTTTCAACAATTTAAGTTTTCATGTGATGTTTCAATTTCTTGCTTATGTATGTGTTGCTTTGATAGTTATGTGGATATGCTCATGTATCTCTCTCATATATGATGTTTAGCTCTCATGTATATGATGTATACTTATATTTTTGAAACATGTAATACTTGGATAGATCAAATGTGATTTTTAGATTAACCCCTTGTGATGATAGGATAGTAAAAAGGTGAAGCAAAAGATCAAGAAGATGAAAAAGACTTGATCTAGAAGAAAGCAAAGAAAGATATGAAAATCGTTAGCTGATATGTCCACAAAAGATGAAGAGAGAGCTCTCTGCATATGAAAAAGATGCAAAAATGAACCTATAATGCAAACTAATATGAAAAGTGGTTTACTAGAAAGAAATGTATAACATTTGGACTCTAATTTCATCATTGAGCATTTATTAGGGACATCATGAGATCATACAACCATCATTAGTATAACTATGAGGATACGAATATGATCGATATCATATAGGTATGTGGAAATCCAATCTAAGCATCAAAAACATATAAGTCAAGATGACTGCACGATTAGATTCCCTAAGCTTAGTATAGCAAGATTACACCTATATCAGGGCATAAGCACCAAGATAACCCCCGAGTGCGATCTTGAGAAAATAGTCAAGGATGATAAATTTGCAAGTCAAAGTGTCAAATAGGACAAGCATGAATGCTTGAAAACACCTTAGACAAACAAAGAATACCCACAAATAAAAATCAAGAAAACATACCCCATGCCCCCAGTCTTCTAGTCAATGACATCCTCGAAAGACTATTAGGGAGGAAACATATAGCAAAGAAATCATCATAGACAACACACAAAGTAGCTAAATATTGGCATACTCAATTGTTTAAGTGTTTAAGTGTGTGTGTGTGTGTAAGTCACTTGACCATTTCTTCAAGGCTTGAATATGATAGTGAGAAATATCACGATATCAAAGACTATAGGTAAACTATTTGAAAAGTGTTGAGAAATACTTGATCTCAAGTTGGGGGTGGGTAGTGTTCAAAAATATTATTTTGTGAGTTGCCAAAGAAACCCTAATGCACAAAGAAACCTCAATAGCCTAAGCAGTCGTGCCCCTGAGATGAGGACAAGAAATAATTCCAAGCTAGGAAAATGTGTTGCAAAGTGAGTGATTGAGATTGATAGACATAGGTGCAAGGGTCTCAGGTAGCACCTATTTCTATGTTTTCACCACTTGACAGATATTTTTAGGACTTTTTTCAATTTTTTTGTATTTTTTGAGATTTTTTTTTTTGGGGGGCGGGGGGGGGTGTTTGATAAGTGAGGTTTTCACTAAGATGCCTATTTTTTCAAGACATTTTCTAATTTTTAGAATTTTTCCAGGATCATAAATATGTACAGGATAGCTAAGTAATGAGCCTCTAAGCATAGAATTTATTCAAATGTAGGACATTGATAGGCTCTGCAAGTTCTTCCCCTTCAGGAGTAGACAATTGATAAGCATTGGACCAAAATATTGTTGTGATAATGTATGGGCCTAACCAATTAGGTTCAAACTTTCCCTTATGCTCTTTATGCTATTGATTTTTTGGATTCTCTCTAAGCATAAGTTCACCTACTAGAAACTCGTGTGGGTGAACTTTCTTGTTATACTAAGTAGACATACACTTGTAATAAGATCTCATGTGGTCAAAAGCAGCCTTATGAAATTCATCAAGAGTCTCTAGTTCTTGTACTCGCATAGCTCGATCATCTTCATCAGTTATTAACCCATGTAAGGAGAATCGCAAGGAGGGAATCTCAACTTCTAATGGGAGGATCACCTTATAATAATAGACTAGATAAAAGGGTGTGGCCCCTATAGGAGTATGAATGGTCATTCCATAGGCCCAAAGTGCCAGATTCATCTATAAGTGCCAATCTTTCCCAGACTTGTGAGCTATGCAATGTAAGATTTTCAACAATGTTTTGTTGGAGGCCTCAACTTGGTTGTTCCCTTGAGGGTAGTAGATAGAGGACCAGTGTTGTTTGATTTGGAATTTCTTGCACACTTGTTTGAGGTCCTTATTCTTGAATTGGCCTCCATTATCAGTAACAATGGAGGAAGGAATACCATAATGACAAGTAATGTGGTTCAGTATAAACAGGGCAACATGTTTGTCTATAGTAGCAGATAGTGCCACAACTTCAACCCATTTGGTGAAATAATCAGTTGATGTAATGATGAACTTATGACCACTAGATGAACTTGGATGAATTTTGCATACCAAGTCAAAGGCCCATTTTTGAAATGGCCAATATGTCACAGAGGGAATCAACTCACGTCCAAGAGCATGAATTAAGTTTTCATGAAGTTGACATTTCTGACAGGACTTGGCATAACGAACTGCATCATCTTACATGGTTGACCAATAATAACCTACCCTAAGCAATTTTTGAGCAAGTGCAAGGCCATTAGAATGTTCCCCACAAATGTCATTGTACACTTCAGCAAGTGCCTTTTCAAACTCTTCTAGCTCTAAAAACCTAAGCAACATTTTGTCTAGACTCTTCCTATACAAGTCACCAGAGACCAAAGTGTAATTGAAGCATTGCGGAGGAGTTGGCATTTTTGGTTGCATGTGAAGGTTTCAGGAATAACCTAATCATGTAGGTAAGAGAAGATAGCCGCATAGCAAGAGGAATCATGACCTATAACAGTGAAAATCACCTAGTTAATTGAGGAATCATAGGCGAGATGATGCAGTTCTTCTACCAAGAACTCAAATCGTGATTCTTGTTCATGTAGTTGGAGTATAGATGCTAGAGTGGTCATAGCATCAACAACCTTGTTTTCTGCTCTAAGAATTTGTTGGAATGTCTAATAACTTCTTGTAAGGTATCAACTTGTCATCCTTGGTTTGATATTCATTGTTCACTTGGTTTACAACAAGTGGAGAATCTCCATAGATGTACAATTCAATGATTATCCATTCAAGAGCCATTTTGAACCTATTTGTTAATGCCTCATATTTTGCACTGTTGTTGGTATAAGGAAATAAGAGTTTGTAGGATTTTGGGATCGTATATCCATGAGGGAAAATAAACAAAATGCTTGCTCCAGCCCCTATTTTGTGTATGAGAACCATCAAAGAACATTTTCCAAGTTCTCGCAGTGATGTACATAATTGAGGCATCTGGAAACTCAACTTGCATTAGTGTTGTATCCTCTAGTGGAAAATCAGCCAATTGATTAGCTATGGCCTACCCCATGATGGCTTTACATTCGACATACTAAATGTCAAATTCTGAAAGAACCATCATCCATTTAGCTAGACAATCAGTAAGCCTAGCTTTGCTCAACAAATATTTCAAAGGATCAACTTTAGCAATTAGGTGGATTGTATGTGCCAACATGTAAAGTCAGATTTTTTAAGAAACAAAGACAACTGCAAGGCAGGCTTTCTCAATATTGGTGTAGTTCATTTCATAAGCTACCAAAGTTTGACTAATGTAATAAATAGCTTGTTCTTTACCAGTGTCATCACTTTGGGCTAATAATGCTCCTAAGGAAGAAGTTGTAGCTGAGATATACAAGATCAAAGGTTTTCCCAGAATGGGTGGCATCAAAATTGGAGGTTTAGCCAAGTACCATTTGATTTGATCTAGACTTTATTGACATTCATCATACCAGATATGAGTAGAGCCTTTTTGCAAATTCTTGTTAAAAGATTGAGCTTTATCAGCCAGCTGAGAAATGAATCTTCTTATGGATTGTAGACATCCTTGGAAACTTCTAAGTTGATTGATATTTCTTGGAGGAGGAATTTCCATGATAGCTTGGACCGTTTCTGGATCAACCTCAATGCCCTTTTGTTGAGATAATATAGCCTAGCAATTTTCCAAATGTGACATTAAAGGCACACTTTTTTGGGTTCAGCCTAAGTTGAAATTGTTCCATACGGTCCAATATCAGACTAAGGTCTTCAAGATGTGTGCCTTATTTTCTAGATTTAGTTAGTGTGTCATCAACATAGTCTTCCATATTTTTATGCATCATATTGTGGAAGATGGTGGTCATTGCTCTTTGATAAGTAGCACCAAAAATTTTGAGCCCAAAGGGCATGACATTCTAGCAAAAAGTATCCTAGGCACATGTAAAAGTTGTCTTCTCTTGATCAGCTAGAATAATCTTAATTTGGTTATACCCAGAAAAGTCATCCATGAGGGAGTACATTCATACCCCACCATCATGTCCACTATCATGTCTATGTTTGGTAGAAGAAAGTCATCCTTGGGGCATGCTTTGTTTAGATCTCTGAAATTGGTACAAACTCGAATAGATTTATCATGTTTAGACACAAATACAATGTTGGAAATCCATTCTGCATAGTGAATATCTCTGATAAAGTTTACACTCAAGAATTTTTCCAACTTTGCTTTGACTAATAGGGCTACATGTGGATGCATCTTTTTCAATTTTTGTTTAACAGGTTTTACACCAAGAGAGATAGATAAATGATGCATGATAAGATCTGTGTCAATTCCTAGCATATCCGAATACATCTATGCAAAATTGATCTTCTTGTCTTGAAAGAATTTGGTAAAATTCTCCTTTTCCTCATTTGAAAATAATTGAGCCACATGGATAATTTTAGGAGATTCCTCTATCCCCAAGTTGATAGGTTGTGTAGGTTCGATGAGAACCGAAGATTTATCCTGAAAATAGCTTGGCAGGTTACCAAGTACCTCATCTACAGGTGCCTCAAGGAGGTTTTCACTGTTAGATACATCTTGTTTTCACCATTAGATACATCTTTGTTTTTACTTTTTTTTAGGTTTAGATGCTGCTACAATATGGTTTTTTCCATCTAACTGCTTGCTTTTTCTTTTAATTTTATGACTAATGTAATTGATATCTGATTCTATCATGCTAATCGCGGGTTTTCTAGTGGAAAAAGTGATGGGTTCAATGGCATTTAGGTAACAAGCAAACTCATCATCATTTTGCAAAGACAATATTTCAGGTCTTTGATTTTGAACTGACCAATCTATGAGATCAAGGTGAATTAATGAGAGTGATGTGGAAGCTTCAAGGTTTTTAATATGAAAAGAGTCATCTCTAGTGACATGCAAATTCGACCCTATAGTGAATGTTGCAAAGGAATCCAGATCAGGAATAGACCTAGAGGGACCAGCATGATCCACTAAAGTGTGTTGTGAGCCAAACTCATCTGACCCTACACTAGACTCTTTGACTACATTTAGTTGGGTTACATGGGCATGAATGACATCCACTCCTAGTTCACAAGATGCATCTGAGAGGCTTTCCCATTCCTATTCGTGAGAGTCTATACTATGATCTCTAGCAATTAGATGAGCAATATTTTTTCTAATCTTTCCCCTATTCATATCTTCATGGTCAGATTCATCTTGTTCTGGCTGTTGAGAAGTGGAAGCTTCAACATCATTATTAGTAGTTAGTGTTTCTTCTCCCCAAAGGAGAGAAGTTATAGGCAGAAAGTCCTCATCTTGCGAAGTGGTAGCAACAAAGGGAGGATCATCATCCTCTCATTTGCTAGACTTGGGCGCTCTTTGATCGAATGTTGGTATGTCATCTTCTAAGCCAAAGCCTAGGCTAGCAGTATCTTAAGTATTACAACCTTGAGTATGACTTAAAGGTTCCATTAGAGCTTTTTTATTACTAGTTCAGGACCCGTGGCCCTGATAGCCCATGTTTTCCAAAAATTTATATCCTTAATTGTAGCATTTAGGAGAAATGGGAGTAGTGATTGTGACTTCCTCCTCATCATCCTCTTCCCTATATATCCAATAATTGATCACTTATTCTCCTTTGTTTGCTTCTAGGGGACTTGAGGATTGTATAAAGATGCCACAAAGAGTCATTGCACAAGTAGAAGGCTACTTTTTGGTAGAAGGTTTCCCATAAGACCAAGGGGAAATAGGGAAAGCAAAAATAGAGTCTAGAGTGTATTTACCCATACTAAGGCTCATCATTTTCAATTTTTGTTCACACACTATAACAGATAGCGTCAGCTCATGGGGAAGAGCGATTATGTGGAACCAGTGTTTCTAAAGTAGATAACGTGTTGATAGATGTAGAGTTGTTACTAGGGACAACTATTTCAGTACCATTAAAATGGAATTTGATACACTGATGGTATGTAGAGGGTATTGCTTGCATGTCATGAATCCATGGTTGTCCCAAAAACAAATTATATGGAAGTGGTATGTCTAGGACTTGGAAAATGACATCCTTCTTGACTAGATCAACTCTGATAGGAAGCACAATAATACCTTAGGAAGGTCCTTCAACATCATCATAGGCTTTTATAGTGATCTTGAACCTAGGGTCAATGGAAAATTTAGACATGCCCAATAGTTGGATCACATTGAAGGAAATGATGTTCAACCTTGCACCATTGTCTATCAAGACTCAAAAAATGCAAGTACGGAAGATTTAGACTTTGACATGTAGAGAAAGGTTATGGGGATGACTGAGGACTTGATCATCTTCTTCAAAAAAGGTGAGGTAGTGAGGGGAAGAAATATGGTTCACCATAGCTTGGAATCATTTTGCATCAATATCTATGGGAATGTTCGCAAAACATAAAGCTTTTTCAAGGATATCCTTGTGCAAAGGGGATAATTTTAACAACTCAAAAATAGAAACTTGAGCTAGGGTATGTTGCAATTGGCTGGCAAGGTCATAGTTGGAGATCCTAGAAGTAGTTGATTGTTTAGAATATGATTTGTTCTTAGGATCATGAGCAACTTTAAGAACCACTTTAGATTGCCCCATAGTGATGGCATTAAGAGGTTCACTTTGTGAAGAGGAAGATTCGGCCACTCAAAGTATCACCTTAGGTCTAGTGTCATCATGGTGTTAGGGAGCATTTCACATTTTTAGGACAACTTTGGGTCTTTCATCCTCAGGTCAGTTGCCATCATAAGAACTTTCCATGCATAAATACTCAATGAGCTCAAGCATGCCTATACCGTTGTCTATGTCAGAAAAGGCATAGTTGATCTTTGTGTCATGATTTTTCTTGGGAGCCTTGGAGGTTTCACCTTTCTCATATTTTGGAAAGGGTTGTTTAAAAGCTTTATGGTTAGAATTTTTAACGAGGCCATGTGTGACAAATTTACTAGCCTCAATGAGATCTTGAATTATGTCTTTTAGCTTGAAACATTTTTCAGTGTTGTGACCCTTGCTTCAATAATAACTACAAATGTAATCCTCTCTCCACCATGAGGGTCTAACAGGTGGGTCATAGGGACAGGAATTATCTAGTAGAGTAACCAGCTTGTTTGCAATTCACGTTTTTAAGACCATTATGTAAGGCTCAACCATTGGTGTATAAACACGTCATTTTTTGGTAAACATAGAGTTCTTGCTAGATGTTTGTGGTTTTAAACCTTCTTGTTGTTTTGTAGCATAGATAGCATTAGAAAGGTTAAATGCAGGTTCCTTGGTCTTAGGAGTGTCCACTACTCTATCATTGACAACATACTTGTTTTTATTCCAAGGTTTGCCTTTGTCTTTTCCATTTCCATTGTTATTTTTGTCTTTGTTCACAACAATGTCACCCTTCTTGATAGCAACATCCTCAATTTGATATGCACTCTCAACCATTGTGTTAAAGGATGTGAACAACTATTTTCTCAAGTCAAAGTATAACTCAGGTACAAGCCTATTGACAAAAATGTCAATTTTCTCATCTTCAGGAACTTGCTGAGGGTACCTAGAGTATAGGGATCTCCATCATTGAAGGTATGTTGCAAAAAGTTATATTTGTTTTTGTTTAATTTGGCATAAGTCCAACATAATTATAGGATGTTGAATTTTTTAAGAGTATTGTTGGATAAATCATTGTGCAAGCTCATCAAATATTTTGAGAGGGGGAGTCAATTTTGTGAACCACTCCATAGCTTTCCCTCTTAGACTTCTAGGAAACAAATGCATAAGATAGGAGTCTTCATGCATGAAATCCATGCTAATAGCATAGAAATGCCGCACATGATCATAAGGGTCACCATTTCCATCATATTTTTCATACTTAAGAACATCTATATCCTTAGGAAATGGAGGCATGTATAGACTCCTATCAAATAGTAGAGCACATATTGATTCAATAAATGAAGTTTTAGGTGGCTCTTTGGAAGTTTGCAATTATGCAAATTGCTTCCTTATTTCTTGCATTTCTTCTCTTAGGATTTCAACCTCAGTAGGCTCTTGTTTTTTAATTATTTTTTGAACATCAAAATCTTGGGGGAGCTTCCATCCTTTTGTTCACATATACTAGAAGTATTTATCTCCATTTTTCTCTAAGTCTTTTAGCATCATTTTTTTGAGCGAGCTCATCTTGTTGAAATTTTACATCTTCACTAGTGATCTCATCCTCACTTTCATGATGTGATTGTGATTGTCTGGGTAGTGATGGACATGCCCTCGCATTGACTCTAGGAGTCCTTGGAGGTGTGTGATTGCCATGATTACCATCGATAGGAATGTGTTCAAAAGGATTACGATAATATTCTCTTTGAGTTTCATCATTGTGTATATGGTGATTAGCTTCAACTTGTTGATCTGCTCTTTCTCTAGCACAAATAATTTCCAAAAGTCTTTCATTTTCATGCGCTTTCTCTTCTAAGTAACATTTGATTTCATTAGGATGCATGGTGGTCAAAGTGTTTTCACCTGTGAGTGTGTCAAAGGGCGTTTAAAATGGGTTCTCAAAACTATAAAGCAGATTGTGTCAAATGTTGGTCGTCTATACTTGACTAGAATCGAGATCTTCCACATAAGGTTGTCCACAAGGATGCCTAGGTGGAGTCTCTAACTATTTAAAAATGAAAGGGGAATGACTACAGTTACCAACTTGGAACCTAGTTATGACTGGCATGTAAGGATGTGTCTTTGCTTCATAGGATGAGAGAAGTATTTCAAATTTGAAGCTCTTATAATAAATAATAATCATCTGTCAAGGTAGAATAGATGGCTTGTCAAAGGTGATCAAGAATTTACAGTACTAGTGACTTGAGCTAAGCAAGTGAGCAAAAATCTTAATAGTGAATAGCTAGCATAGAATGGTAACTAGGTTTTGACAAGTGATCATTAATGATATTTCAAGACTTACATCTGATGGACTAAACCCATCTTTTCAACTTTGGACAACACCTAACATACAGATGTGTGATTAGGACCAAGAAGGACTTAAGCGACAAGAGCCTAGATCAAATAAAGTAGAACATAGACCCTTTTTTGGAAGAAAAAAGTCTTAGGAGATATTCTTTTAGAACCCAAGTGATAGTAGGATAGCACAATATATTGTCTAACAATTTGAAATACTTGGGTGTCACTTTTCTCTTAGGCAACAGTTTGCACAAGGTAGGATGACAGATTTTTATATAACAGGACGATAGACTTTATAACAATAGGGTGACACAATTTGTAAAAATAACTGTCGCAAGATATTTCTCTAGACAATATGTAATAAAGTGTCAGTTTTGTGTAGAAAAACAAGTTTTGACTCCAATTTGTGGTGTTTTGATTTGACAATCAGATAGTTTTCAAATAAGACATCCTTAGATTGCAGTTTATGTCGAGTAACAACAAGGTTTGCAAATAGTAAGGGTTTTTAACATGTCACAAACAATTGAACAAGGGTAAAAACAACCTTGCAAATATACATTTGTAATATCAAAACAACCTTCCTACCAATTTTGTTGAGATGTTTGATTTGTAAGAACGTTAACACAAGTCAAAAAATTTGAAAACATTAGCCAAGCAATCTACCTTAGAGTTGTGGTTCATTACTCAACAACTTGGCCCATGCTTGATGCTCCTTTGCCTCACACCAAGTGGTTTCCCATAAGAGATATTGGCTTTTTCATGGTAGTGCCATAAGCATAGCCAAGGGAACACATATGTGAGTGTAAAATCTTGGGGTGATCTAAGTTATCCACTAGGACCGATCCTTGCACCAAGAAGTTGAGTGGAAAAATAAGGTAGCTACTAACCTAGGGTGTTTAGAAAGGACTTTCGTTCATAATGTTCCTCTTGTACCCAATTAAGGGACACCCCACCTTGTGGTGGATAACAAACCTCACAGTCACAAGAGCACCTTAAGCATTCTTTCCTAGTGATCTCCTCATGGTTGAAATACGACAAGCAATCACACTAAGAAAAGACAAACAATACATCGATATCTACCAAGGTTATGTCCCCTTGATAGCCTTGAGTTTATAGTGGGTTGGAAGAGTTTGGTATTATCTTGTCCCAACTTGGGTTGTTCCTCTTAGGTTGTCCAAGAGAATGCCCTCTAAAGGATTCTAACTACCACAGATTGGATCCGCTCTCAAGGTTCAAGATTCACCACAAGGGTGAAGAGCATACTCTCCTATCTTGATTGCTTTCTCCAAACACACCAAGAAGCTTCAATGAATCCCCTTGCTCTCAAAATCCAAAGGTGGGTCAATATTTCTAATTCACCACAAGGGTGAAGAGCATACTCTCCTATCACCAAAGGACCTTAATTGCAAGTTTAATGTGCCTATGGAAATGAAACAACTAGTAAATGCCACACATGGAATAAAAAAAATACAAGAAAGTTTGGGTTTTTATGCTTTGTGCATCCCTACAAACAATCATTAGTAGCCCTTATGCATTTGACGCTTTGACATGCATTCTTTTTTTTGAAGGCAATTAGACAAACATCTCAAAGTAGCAACCTACAAACACAATTGTTAGCCGCACAAGTTAGCTTCAAAATAACATGTAATCTGCAAATAAACCTTTGTAAAACCACTACAGGCCCATAAAAATCCAACAAATAGCAAGTACAACCAAGAAACTAATCTAATCACTCAATTAGCAAGCAAGTTTAAACTATGCAATAGTTTTTGCTAGAAGTATTTCATACGATATTTCTCAATATACATACACGACAATTTCCTTCTATGCGATATTTCTGTCTAATTCAAGCGACAGAACATACTATAGCAGAGTGACAAACCGAAAAAGTATCACACTATAGTTATAGAAACATCGTATGAAACTGGAAAAATATCACCCAAAAGTTGTGGCTTAAAAAAAGTACAGACATCATGCAAAAAAGATAATAAAATCAGCAAGATAAAGGACAAAACTTAGTGTTCTTCCCCATGGTGTGCACCAAAAATGTACACTAAGAAAGTGTCACACTCTAAACCATTCCATCCAAGAGATTCCATGAGTTTGGAATACTTGAATGTTGGCTTAGAGCTCCCTATCCACGGAGTGAAAGAGAGTATGATTCAAATGTGAGGGCTCTTAGATGAGCCTTACGAATGCTCTTCTTGCTAGTAAACCATGCAATGGGAGGTTTTCTTAGAGAGAAGATGCAAGAATGCAAATGTCTACAAAGAATGTCTCAATAATGCAATGCAAATGTAGACTAAACTAGTATGAATATGCAAAATGCAACTATATTAAGCAAGGATGAGAGTGTTACCACCAACCTAGTTAAGCTATGTGAGATAAATCATTGCAAAAGAGAAACTAACCTAACATGCAACATGATACTAAGCTAGAATATGATGGAATGAGAGAATGAAGACAAGAAAATGGAAGTTCTCCACAAAGCTCCGAAGAGACCTATTAGAAAACCTACAGCATAACAATATTCAAAAGTTGGATGGATCCTTTGACAAGGGGAGAGCTCTTTCTTTAAAGTCATATGCACGGTAGAGATCAAGGTCAAGATGATGGATGATCAACGGTGGAGTTTGAAGTGATCCATGTGCACAAGCAAGTCAACCAATAAAATAGAAGTTGACTTCCCATATAAGACAAAAGCCACAAAGCCTTTTCTTTTAATTTGAAAAATAGAAAAAAAACTTTATGTTTGCACTTTAAGTGGGTTAGAAGAATGGGGTCTTTTATTTAATTAAAAGGGGGCATGTTCTCTTAATCAAATAATGAACTTAGGATAGCATAGTCAAACTATAGGTTATAACCAAATTAATTGATTATTAGCAATTTGTTCTAGGTAAATGATTAATTAAATTAGCCAAAAATTTTAGAAGGGGGCTAATAGTCTAGATGACCATTTTTAGGTGATTATAATGTCCAACATAATGCAAGAGATGATCGCCCTAAGAACAAACCTCCAATGGTTTTTTATTGAAGCAGGTTCATAGTATGCTCCTGTCTTCACCAAATCCTTCATCTCCTTAGGATTCTTGGTAGCCTTTTACAACATTAAGTGAAACCTTTTATCCCTAAATAATTTGACACCCTCGGAAGGGGATTTAGTGACCTCCGTAATAACACTTTCATTAACTTGGAAATCAATTCCGTCAATCTTAACTTTCCCTTCTCTCCAAGACATGACCATAAGTTCAGCCACCTTAGGGTTCTAGCCATGCAATTTCTCAATGTAATTTCAAATGCCACCTTCCCTCAGCTTCTCCCAAACATTTGACCTCCTTTTCCATTTTTCCATTTCATCCTTCGACTCTTTGCAATGCCTTTCTCCCACCATATTGTTGTTAAGAGTAGGGATTATTCTCTACAAACTCTGAGAGAGAAGAACAAACCTTTGATATTTCTTACTAAAACTAAGCTTTCCTTTTCCTCAGGCATACTAGAGCAATTACAATTACAAACACCCAGAAAGCCTGCCAATAATCCACCAAATTAAGTCTCCTTGTGTTTGACCTATGCTTGGCTTTCATTAAGTGATATGTAGAGCTGACAACATTACATTTCATCATTACTCTTTATACTACCCATCCTTCCCTAGATTCTTTCTATCTCAATCATTATTTTAATTATCGTCGGGAGCCCATCACCATTAATTCACCTAGTTGAAGTGTCCCTTTTGACTGCCTTGTTAGTCATCTAGTCAACTACCAAATTTGCCTCTCTATATTCATGTGACACATAGACCCTCTTAACAGTAAGTAGGTTTTGTTTAGTTTCTTCAAACATATTCTTAATAGACCAAGAAGGAGAATGTTCATCTTTGAGGCACTTTATGATGTTATTAGAATCCCCTTCAAGCCAGAGGCATCTAATGCCAATATATTTTTCCAACTTAGTAGTGTGATGGGAAGCACAAGCCTCAATAAAGTGGTTAGTTTGGTGCCCCAGAGATAAGGTGACAGCCGCTATGCCATAACCAAAGCAATTTCTAATCACCCCACCACTTCCAGCTTCTCTTGGGTTACCTTTTGTTTCCCCGTATAAATTCACTTTGTGCCACCCATATGGGGGCAACAACCATTGGCATTCTTTTCTTATTTTCTATATGTCATTACCTCTTTTGGTGTCTCCTACAAATGGGTTAGATCCTTTGCAAAAAAGATAATTTTTCGTAAGGGCATTTAGAATTTTACTCAACACAATCTTCACAGAAAGGTTGGCATCCCTAAAGATACAATTATCGTGTCTTTCCATATTCCCCAACCAAAGTGGGGAAGAGCCCATTTATTGATGGAATAAAGACCAGAACCCTTCCAAAAATTGTCCCATTGCTTAAAGAATTATGCATTTGAGGCAAGGGTACACCAATCCAAACCAAAACCTTGACTAAAATTAAACCACACCTCTCTCGTAAAAGTGCAATGAATAAACAAGTGGCCTATTGATTCTGCTTGGGTTTTGCATAGAATGCATCTGTTAGGAATATAGAGTCCCCTTTTACAGAGATTATCAATAGTTAGAACCCTGTGGAGGAAAATCCAAAAGAAGATGTTGATTTTAGGAATAAGGATAGGGTACCAAACATTTGCCCTTAAAAGTTTGGAATCTTGCTTCATTAGAGCTTGGTACTCAGAAGCCACCGAGTAAATGCCACTAGAAGTTTTCGCCCACACTAACTAGTCTTGATCATTGTTCAAAATCATTGAGTGGAGGATAGTCATCAGAGGTTTGAGATCCATAGAGATATAAGAAAGGTCTCTCCACTCTTGGCCTAATTTTTAGTTACTAACTTTACAACCACACCTTTGGATGTGAGTATTATCCCATCTGTCAAAAGCAGGAAAATTAAGGAGAGGCCCCTGGAAAAGAATGCCATTACCATTTCCCACTCTCCACTTTACATTGCTTTTGGCAGTATCTCTAGCTTTGAGCATGCCATTCCAAATCTTTGAGCCATTAGGAATGATGTCTTCATTGAATAGGTATCGAATGGAAGGTCTCTGAAGATATTTGTCCTCCATTATATCTCACCAATCCCCCTTGCTAGAAAAGATTCTTTGAATCTTTTTAGCTTGAAGAGCTTTATTGAAAGGTCTCAGTTTTCTAATACCCAAATCGCCATAGTGTTTGGGGAGGCACACATTGTCCCAAGCAATGAGAGGAAATATCTTGTGGTCTTCCAAACTAGACCATAGAAAATTCCTCTAGATCTTCTCCATTAGGTTGAAAAACTTGTTGGGAATCCCAAAAAGGCTTAGTGCATAGGTTGGAAGATTTTGAAGGGTGGATTTGACCAAATGAATTTTTCCTACTTGGCTTAGGGTGATACCCTTCTAGCCATCCAATTTCTTGTTGAACCTATCGCAAGACTGATCCAAAGAGAATTAGGGGGTTTGAGGCCCATAGGGAGACCCAAATAAGCAGAGGGAAGGCCACTTATGCCACATCCTAGAATATCAGTCATCTTCCTCTATCTTATAGCCAGAGTATTGATGAAGAAGACAGAGCTCTTGTTCCAATTGATAAGTTGCCCCGATCCCCTAGTGTAAGAGCTCAAAATATTTTTAACCACCCTAGCTTCCCCTACCAAAGTTTCACCCCCCATAAATAAGTTGATAGATGTTGCAAAGGGAAAAATAATGCAATTATGCATAGCAATTTAAAAATCTAGCTTACTAGAAAAAACAATATTTTGATAAATAAATTAAATTTAACAACAATGTTTTAGTTTAAATGGACATCAACTTATGTCTTAATTTTTAATAATTAAAAAATATACTACTTTGTAAAATATTTTCTCGTCCAATGCATCAAATATACCTTTGGTGTGAGAAATATGATTTTGTATTTTGCCAAATTTGTTTCAAAAGAAAGGTTTAGATGTCATATAGAATAGAGGGGTTTTGTATAATATTCTTAGGTGGTTGTACACCTTGCATAATATTTTTAATCTTAATGTTTTATTATTATGTGTTACTCATAAAAACATTGAGATGGCATTTCATGAGGAGATTGGCACATAATTATTTGGCAAATTTGAATAAGCTGAAATGTTAAGGAAAATCCTAGCTTGAAATTGTTGAGATAAGGTTTGTACACCATGCATAATATTTTTAATATTTTATTTTATTATTATGTGTTGCATCTAGGAATACCCAAATGAACATGCATTACTAAATGTGAACAATCTTGGGGCCACTTTATGTGTGTAGGCACCAAAATTTGTGCATAGATAACCACAATTACACTTATCCTATCTTAGCCAACTAAATGACTATTTATTATTTATTTAATTATCTTTATCTTTACCTTATATCTAGTTAAATAAATTTATATTTATTTAATTTAATTATCTTTTATCTTACCTTTACTCAAATAAATAAATTTATTTTTATTAAAAAAGCATTTATCCCTTGCCCTTGATTAAATAAATTTATATTTATTTGGTCGTGTCCTATCCCATTTCCCTAGAGTTTAATTGAACTAACCCAAGCCCTTAGCCCACTGAATCCCCCCACCTTTTCCTAAATCCTATCCACTAGTTACCCTTTGATTTATTAACCTAATTTATTGTTTCCTATGCCAATTAGTATTTCCTCTAATTTAAAATTGTCTCACAAATTTTAAATTTTGAATTAATCCACCTTGAGTCACTCCCAATACATGTACTTACCATGATGTCTCTACTTTCTCCTTGAGGCTCACTCACACGTGTAAGATTTCTTGAGCCTCTCAACTCTTGCACTTGTCCCCCACTTGAACTTATGGGCCATCACTTTTAAGGTTGTTCAAATGTGTGAACATCTCGTCCCTTTTTGAATGGTCAACTCCTTTGCATATTTGGCATCCACATAATTGTAACATTATTAAGCCAAATAAATCTTAGCCCTCCATTTCCAATTAAATCTCAACCATCATTTCTCTCAAAAATTTATAAATTGAGAGCTTTCTCATTCCTACTATATTCATCTTCTTATTCTTTGTTATACTACTAGTTTTGTGAACAACCACATACCCTCATCAACACTTTGTCATTCTTATTCATTGTTATTTTACTTTACCAATAGTTACATTTTGTATAAACTTATTTCTATAAAAGAAAACACATGTAGTGGTTTAGGTTGGTTAGCCTTTTGAGTTGTCATTATCAAGTATTTCTAAATGTTATATTTGTGAAGCACGATAAGGGATCTATGAATACATGCTTGAACACATGGGAATTATTTGGAGAGCTTGATGTTTCAAAGGTGTTCATTGTAACTCTATAAACTCTTTATTTTTCTTAATGGTTGAATAGTACAATGGAGTGTGGATGCTTTTGAAGATTGAGTTTTTCTCTCATAAGGGTTTTCCCAAGTTATATCTTGTGTTATCTCATGGGTTGCTATTTGATTTTTGCATAATGCTAATACCCAAATCCCTTATGTATGCTTGTCTCTCATGGGTTATGTAAGAAATAATTTAAATGTAAATGAGTCTGTTTATTATTTTCGCACAAGTTATATTAGATCTTTTATGGTTGATTTGGAGTTATAAACCTGGCTTGAGTGGAAAAGGTAGATAATTGAATCCATGACTATACATGAAAGATTAGACACATTGCAAAGTATGGAACACATTTGCAATTTTTTAATTGCAAATCTAAGGGTTTAATATTATTTGTTGTGATGTGTTATTTGTAGATTTTGGGCTCAAAAAATATTTGATCAAATGGGTTAGTTAGATATGTATTTCAATGAAGATTATGGGGGCAAGTTTGCCTAAATGACCTCTTGAGGAAAAAGGGATGTCACCTTGGATTCAAATTCGATGAGTGATAAAATTTGAAATATAATATGATTCTTTTGAGCCAAAGTTGAAAAAATGCAAAGCAGTCAATTTTAATCTATAGAGAAATACAATATTGTATATTGTTGGTTAAAAGAAAAGTCCTACAACATTAATAAAGTATTGTGAGGTGGGCCCCATTGACCTTGTAACTTGATAGACATAGTTTATAGCTCTTTTTCAATTTTGTGCCCAACATTATTGTTTGTCACCCTTTAAAGAGATTGTGTGAAATATGCCTAAAAGGGGTTTGTTAAGTTTTAAAAGCTTCAAGTTTTATAAGAATTACAACTTTACCTTATAAATCGTTAACATTTATTAAATTTGAAACTTAAAAAAATTAACTAAAATTACTAAGTGGTCAATTCATGCAATAAAGAATTTTTCCAAACTTTCAAAAATTAAACTGAAATTTACGAGTGGGGTCTAAATTGGATGTATCTTTATATTCATATTAATTTATTTTTTCAATTGGTATAACTTTCACCATGAAAGTCAAATATATAACTTCTTATAGCTATAATAAAGTTACTTATGTGCATTACCTAAAGGTGCAAATTTAGTTCCCTAATTTTTCTATTTTGACATGTTTTGGGGGCATGGAAGCTATATGTCTTTTGATAGTTTTGATCATAACATTTTCATACAAAATTGGATTTGTTTATTTTGAATGGCCTTAAAGAGCATGTTTAATAGACTATTGAGTGATCCTATTATTTTATCAATTTGATGAATATAAAGAGGCATATGCATTTTTTTAATCACTTTTAGGTGTCTTAGATTTGGGGTATGAATGTGAGTGCATCTAGAAGAATCAAGTGGTGAAGTCTTAAGGAAGTGTGTGTTTTATGAGATGTTTATAATGTTACAACTAGTTATCAATTTGGTGCATCCTAGCAAAATTTAATAGGTTTTTTTAGAGTTTGGGTTTTGATGGTTATAGTTACATAGGTTGTCTTCATTTTAAGCAAATGTTTGGACATGTTGCGAGACTTGGAATCATGTATGGGTAATAGTTCAATGCACTTATTGTGTTGGAAATGATTATTGTGTCATGGTTATATAGGAACATATTTTGCATTGACACAACATAATTATGTTTATGGTGGATTGGTAGTGATTTGGCTTAGTGTTTATAGGTTGTTTGGTTCCTTGAATATGGTACATGTTATGAATCAAATTGAATTTTGATCTCGTATTTGATTTATTTGATCTATAAAGTTATTATCTTTGATATCTTTGTTTGCATGTTATGATTTTGCATACACAACTTACTTGTAGAGAGGTGTGTTCATTATTTATCACTTTTAGGTGTCTAAGATTTGGAGTGTGAATGTGAGTTCACCTAGAAGAATCTAGAGGTGAAGTCTTGAGGGATTGTATATTTTTTATAAGATTTTTATGATGTTACAAATAGCTATCAAATTTGGTGCTTCCTAGCAAAGGTTTATAGATATTTTTAGAAATTGGTTTTTGATGGTGATAGTTACAAAGATTATCTTCATTTTAAGGACATGTTTGGACATGTTGTGAGACTTGGAGTCATATGTGGGTAATATTTAATTGCATGTATAGTGTTAGCAATGATTATTGTCTCATGTTTATGGAGCTACATATTTTGTATTGACGTGACATAATTATGTTTATGGTGAATTGGCGATGATTTTGCTTGATAGTCACAAGTTGTTTCTTCTCTCCTTAATGCTTATTTGGTTCCTTGAATATGGTACGTAAATATGGACATGATATGAAAATGAAATTGGATGTTGATTTGGTATTTGATTCATTTGGGATATATAATTATTCACTTTATTATCTTCGTTTGCAAGTTACTAATGTGGTGATGAGTTTGCATATTTGTGATCATGTACCTTCCTCATTATTACCAAAAATATTTCCAATGTCAAATTAGGAATATAAGGTTATGCATTTTCTTGGCCTCTCTTGGCCTTCCCCACATTCAAGAGTCATACCCTTCTTTTTTGACATATCTAATGTGTTAGAAATAGATAATACTAGGGGGTGGGGGGGTGAATCAAAATTCTACAACTTTTTCCCACAACTGAATATTGTTAATTACTTTATAGCTTGCATATGAAAGTAAACCAACAATGTTGAATAGTAAATATAACCATACACAAAGAGAACTCATAACACCATTATTTTTAAATTAGGGAAACCCTAGCCAAGGGAAAACCCCAATGGGGATGATACCCACTAGATGATCCACTAAACAAAAGAATCGTGTTAAGGATATTAACCCTGTTAGGAGTCTATGAAGTACATATAGTGTCTCCAATCCTTATTAGAGGACTAGGCCTTGTTAGAATCCTCGAGCCTGTTGGGAGTTGGTATATCAAATACAATGTATGCAAGAAGAGCCCACTACCCCAACATGCAATAATCAATAAAGTTCTTCACAAGTATAGGTATACATATAATACCTTCTCATTGTTGAAACTCACACTTTCTCTTATCATACATCAGATCTCGCATCACATAAGGCTTGCATATCTTTCAAGTTATCTTCACAATAGTTCACATGTCACATATCTTTCACATTTGCTTCACATTATTTGCACAAGATAAGATCTCTACTTATATCTCACAAATTAATAATTCTCTGCTCAGTCAGCCTTCATGTCTTCACACGCTTGACATAATATAAAATAACTTATGGATTAATATCAACAAAATAATCTCATCATGACTTAGTAATAATTTTGTCACCAAAATAATTCTTTAATTTGTACAACTCATATATTTGATATGCTCTATTCTGATCTATCAAATACCTGAACTGGTATTGTAACTGTAACTTGTGTCACATTTGCACACTGACTTACATCATCATGACATTATCATAAAGCTATCCTCAACTACACATGAGCTAACTCAAAGTGTTTCATCTGTACACATCACATATGTCTCTATACTGCTATAAACTATCAAAGACTTAGACAATTTTCCATCTATAAATACATAAATAAAATGTTGAATATGTAACGTCCTACTAGGAAACCCAAAAGAAGTTAACCAAAAGTTTTACTAAATTTGTCAAATATTTTTTTTTAAGATAACAACTTAACAACAACAAATATAATCTAGCAGAAGCAATAACATACACATAAGCGTATAACACAAAACATATTACAAATCTTAAGGGTCTCATGATGTTGAATTACATTTAAGTTTAATTAATACTAAATCTATTATATAATAAATCTACATCAAAGAATAATCTACAAGTATGAATCCATTTAAATAATATATAGTCATCTCAAATGCCACTTAGCAATAATCATAATGCACAATCATCCACTATCCAGGTCACAGAGTATGAAGGGTTTAAAGAATATACATCATAAAAATAGATTGCAACATCTCATAAGATCCATGAAATAAAATACAATATAATAGGTATAACCATCCATCATATTACACAAGAATAGAATGAAAGGGATACATAACAAGGAACTCTAGCCACGACCTCGAACTGTCTAATCTCAATGGTAAAAGTAAAAAAGGACTACCACCCAACCTCGTGTAAACCTAAAAAGGGTCCACTCCCACCATGCTAACGAGACAGTCTCAAGTCCGAAATAGGATAGAAACTCAAAAGTCAAATCCAACATCTAAGTCAAGGTAAACCTGAAAGTAATCTAACTCAAAGGTACCAAGATACAAATGGCATCTAAACCTGAAGGCAATAATGACATGTAGGAAATCTATTATGTAAGTGGGCAAGTGTCATTGCATGAGCCAACTCTAAGGTTACCTTGGCATCCTTTTAATATTCTAGAACCCCTAGTGCCTTTATGTAGCATCAGCATCCTTTTGTACAGACAAGGCATACTAACAAAGTAAGGTTGTAACCAAGCATCCTCTCTACTCCCATCCTAGCCTATACTAGCACTCAAGACATGGGCGAGGAAAAATAATGATTCTTATTAATTTATTTTACTCTCATTTATGTAGTGTTATCACTTATTAAAATAACCTACAGTGGGTTACCCATACAGCCTCTTTAGGGCTCCAACCTCAATCGCAAGCCACTTCCCAACATGACATACAAATAGCCTACCCTAACCTCAACAAAAGAAAAAGGTCTCATACGTCCATAAACCACACATCAGTTCTTAAAAAAGTAACTAAAAAGTACTAAAATATCACTAATCAAAATCACAGTTTCCACCAATATGATCATCCTAACAAGATTGGTCCAAAATCAAGTAGACATAAACCAAACCATGACATCACATGACATCACCAAAAAAAATCACAATAATCACCTTAGTCTTAGACAAGCAACTAGAAAGCAATCCAAAGACAATTGATCAAAGACTCAAAGGCTATATCAAAAAAGTCATACCATTCACTTCAGTCTTACACAAGAGAACTAGAAAGAAATAACAACCAACAAATCATAACTCGTCATAGAAACACACATGACACATTACCATGGTTGGTTATAAAATATTGTAACCAAAACATCATCATGACATCACAAAATAATAACTCTCGGCCTCTAGTAAACATCTTGATTGGTCAAAGCTAAGTCAACCCCAAAACCCATAATAGTAAATCACACATCATAAAGAGTACATACAAAAGTAACTTTCACAATATATTAGGTTTTGAAAACACAAAGGTTTAATTTTCACTTATTGGTTTTCAAGTTTCCATTTTGTTTTCAAGTCACAGGTTTACTAACGTTTTCAGGTCCACACAAGTCTCAACTCTCCACAAATCATTAAAAGATGTTTAAACATTGTTTCAAAGTTCAATTCATTATCAAAACACTAGATTCAATAACATACAGGTTACAATTTTCATTTTCAAGTATTACATTTTGATAGGATTTTCAAAACACAAGAACATTCAATGTACAAGCAAAGTTCAAGTTTCACCTTTCTCAAGTATTCCATCTATTTGTGTTCTTTGAGTTCACAATAAAATAAGATTTCTTTTGTATACAAATATTCATAACTAAAACTTTTCTAGAATAAAATTCATCATAAAAATATACTCTTAATTACAAAAAGAAAACATCTATTCATTTATTTTAATATATAATCATTTATGTATATAAAATAAATAAATAAAATATTTTATGAAACTAATTTGTTTAAATTAAATATTACTATTATCAAATTTTAATAATTATTATTAATTACTAATTATAATATTTAAAACTTATGATTAGCAAAATAATATTTATATATTAAATTATTATTAATAATAAACATTAAATTAAATAATATAATTATTAAATTATTAATATTAATAATATTAATTATAATTATAATATATATTATAAACTATAAACATAAATATTTTTTAATAAAAATAATAATATTTTTAAAACAAAAACTTTAAAAAACCCGCAAACTAAGAACTACGTTGATATCACATAACCCCTTCATGGGGAAGCCACATGGTAGCTTGGTTTCTAAGGGCAGTCGTTGCCTTGGTAGCGTGAGTTGCTACAGCAATTGCTACTCACGCAGCCAAGGGGATGTCATTGCCCCTCTCTAAATTTATTTTATATAAAAGAAATCGCAGCAAATAAAAACCACAGACCCCCCCAAAATTTATCTTGTAATATATAATAATGTAATTACATAGTAATTACATTATTTTATTTTATTTTAAATAAATTTGCAAAATAAACCTAGTATACAAATCTAGATCAAACAGTCAAAATCGATAAGACAAACTTGGTTTTCATTTCGAAACCCACATCCGATTTTCAATCTATCAAACAAAAGTTTCAAACTAAATCCATTTACAGATATTCTCAAGAAACAAAGAACATTAATTTCAATACGAGGGTTTCAAATCCAAATTCATTTCGAAAACATATTTGCAGACAAGAAGACGAGAATTTAAGAATGGAAATCTACTGTGCAAATTAACCACAAGAATCTACCTAAATCTGATGCTAATTCAACAACACACAGAGCATGCAAGTATTTCCCTTTCTTTCTGAAATCCTCCTTCCAAAATTGCTCCTACAAAACCTCGGTTATTGCAAAATGAAGTCTAGATCTCTGATAAAGAGTTCTCCCCTAAATTTAGGGCTTCAATTGTGCAATCACACAAGAAAAATCGTTGATCATTATTATTTAATTATATCTTAATTTTCATGCACAACCTTTTTGTCATTAAAACATCTTTATGAAATTAATTCATTTCTTTCTTTAATTAATTCTCGAGACATTTTTGATAAAAATATTTATTAACTTAAGTAATAATAATATTTAGCATTTATTTAAAAATGAACTCCTAAATATATTATTATTAAATTAAATAAATATTATTACACCCAAAATTAGACTTTAACTAAATCTTTAAATTTAAATCTTTTATTTAATTAATTTCTCAATTAATTAAATATAATTAAATATTCAATTTTCTTAATAAAATTTCTATTAAATTAAAAAATTAAATATTCTTTTAATTTGATTTAATTATAATAGAAAATACACCAAAGACCCACAAGACTAAAAATGAAAACCCACAACAAAGTACAGACAACTAGACCACACTCAAGAGTTATAATCATGACTTTACGTCACTTGACGAATTCAAAAGGGTAGACAACTCGGGTACTTTTCCTACTTTCTTGGATGAATGGCTTAAGGATAGGATTCAGAGTCAAGGATTATCTCCCCTTTCTTACCATTGAGATATTGTGATAGGGTACACTCATCCTAGCAATTTAGGGAAGTCAATACCCAGTACCTGCAATCTGCATAAAATCTACACATGTACAAATACATATATATTGTAAACTAAATAAGCAATGGCAGGAAGTGGTACATCGTGTAGATCCCGACTAGCAAGTGACTACGACTCCCTTCCTCGACCACATCAAAAATATCAAACATAAAGAAAACATACATGTACACCATACACATGCAAGTATGGGGTAAGTATCCATAGAAACCACATATAAATCATTCATCTAAATAACATCATTAAATAACTAAAAGTCACTACATGAACATATATATCATCATTGAACAGTCGTGAGATAACTAAAATAACTAAGTGTATATATATATATATATATATATATATATATATATATATATATATATATATATAAACTTTATATGAAACAATATCAAACAATCTGGAAAGCAATGTCATTGATCATCAAGCATAAACATAAAGCAAGCCTAAAAGAGTTCAACAATAAAATTGGAAAAGTTAACTAGGGGTAGACACTACAGAATACACATTGCCATAAATGACAACTCTCTAGACATCTAATCGACCATATTGCCAACATACGTAAATAAAGGCTACAAATAAATATATACTTGTTCAAGAAGAAATAAATCAAAATAAGACTATATGACTCATTGACCCTATGACCTACATTCTTGATGTTTGAGGTCTCCTAGGTGACCATTGACAAGTCTACACTCAATAAGAATATACTCAAAATTATAAATAGATAGTGATGAACTAAAAATAATATTATTAAAAAAAATTTAAAATTATTGATTGCCTTAATGTCACAAGTAGTCACCATCATAGTCATCAACAATGGTTGTTCCTCATATAAATTTTGTTATTAATCTGAATTGAGAATTCGAAACTAAACAAATTATGTAGAAATAAATATAATCTTCCATTGTATATATACCAATCCTTATTTGGAAAATTTAGTAGGAATTTTAAATGGTGTACAACTATTTGGTGAATTGCTCTTAGTTATAACATGCCTTATGTATTTTTCTAGGCAATTATGGTTTTTCCAATTAATTGGCAATTAGATTATAGTGAATTAGACATGTTTGTGCAAAATTCTAGGAGAATTTGGGCCCTCCTCCATATAGATATTTATATGACTGGTGGTGAACTATTGTCATCGATTAAGACAAGCTTCAAAAATTCCAACAAAAAATAATTAATTTGCCATGTGGAAAAAGTAGATTCTATTAATAAAATTATGATAAAGATACAAATAATTACATAATATGATGGCCAGCTAACCCCTATATTGAACCAAATAATTAGAAATTTTGAGCAAAGTGGCTACCTCAATCAATACAAATTATTTGTCAAATTCATAGTCATCAACATGAAACATTTATCAGTTGGTGAATATTCATCACTAAGGCTATCACTGAAACTATCCTAGAAGCCCTAGCATAGATCAGTGTATGCTAAGGAGGCCTAGGTCCTTACAACCCCCAAAACCTACTAATGTATCTTAATAATGTAACCTAAGAGATCCTAAAGGATCCAAGGATGCATTAATGTATCCTAGAACCCTCAAGACTACTTATGACCACGTACAACCCTCATTGCCCATTATTATATCTTAGGACATTGGAATACATTAAGGGGTCCTAGGATATATAATGGGTTCTAAGAAATCCTAAGGGGCCTTGGGATACATTAATATATTCTAAGATGCCTTAGAACCCCTGAGGACCCTCATTACCCATCCATGTATCTAAAGAGTCATGTGAGGCATTAAGGGATCCTAAGTGTAGTGTCTCTCGTGTTTGCAATCTGTACCTTGTCTATTTTGATTTGAGAGATACTTGATACTCTTATTGTTATTTGTATTTTGAGATGACCTGAGGTTCGAATGATATACTTTGATTCAGTACAACAGATGTTATACTACTATATTTTTTAGTTTATTATATTTCCATGTTGATGCTATTTTGAGATGACAGTAGATCTATGATGATATCTGGTTATTTGGTTTATTGGACATTTTGATAATCATGTTATGAGGTGGATCTTATGCTATGGTGATTTACTTTATTCTTGTTCCTTATGCTTTATGCAAATGTGAGTGATGTAAATGGATTAATTAAGTATTTAAATGTATTAATTGCTTTGGCTATGATACTATACATAATTACATTTTATCATGTGTTTTAGTATGTAGGAATTATATCCCTGGTAGTGGCACATGGAGTTAGTGATTGAGCTTTTCATATTTTACCAATGTGATCCTAATGGTTGATGTATCCTTGTTTTAATTGTTATATATATATATATATATAGAAACAATATCCAACAATCTAGAAAACAATGTCTTTGATCATCAAGCATAAACATAAAGCAGGCCTAAAAGAGTTCAGCAATAAAATTGGAAAAGTTAACTAGGGGTAGACACTACAGAATATATGTTGCCATAAATGACAACTCTCTAGACATCTAATTGACCATATTACCAACATAATGAAACAAAGGCTACAAATCAATATCTACTTGTTCAAGAAGAAATAAATCAAAATAAGACTATATGACGCATTGGCCCTATGACCTACATTCTTGATGTTTGAGGTCTCCTGTGTGACTAAACTCAAAATTACAAATAGATAGTGATGAACTAAAAATAATATTATAAAACTTTTTTAAAAATTATTGATTGTCTTAATGTCACAAGAAATCACCATCGTAGTCATCAACAATGGTTGTTCCTCGTATAAAACTTCATTATTAATCTGAATTGAGAATTTAGAACTAAACAAATTATGTAGAAATAAGTATAATCTTCCATTGTATATACCAATCCTTATTTGGAAAATTCAGTGGGAATTTTAAATGGTGTACAACTATTTGGTGAATTGTTCTTAATTATAACATGCCTTATGTATTTTTCTAGGCAATTATGGTTTGTCCAATTAATTGGCAATTAGATTAGAGTTTGAAAAGATTATAGTGAATTAGACATGCTTGTGCAAAATTCTAGGAGAATTTGGGCCCTCCTCCATATAGAAATTTATATGACTGGTGGTGAACTATTTTCATTGATTAAGACAAGCTTCAAAAATTGTAACAAAAAATAATTAATTTACTATGTGGAAAAAGTAGATTCTATTAACAAAATTATGATAAAGATACAAATAATTGCATAATATGATGGCCAGCTAACCCCTATATCGAACCAAATAATTAGAAATTTTGAGAAAAGTGGCTACCTCAATCAATACAAATTATTTGTCAAATTTGTAGTCATCAACATGAAACATTTATCAGTTGGTGAATATTCACCGCTAAGGCTATCACTGAAACTATCCTAGGGGTCCTAGCATACATCAATGTATGCTAAGGAGGCCTAGGTCCTTACAACCCCCACAACCTACTAATGTATCTTAATAATGTAACCTAAGAGATCCTAAAGGATCCAAGGAAACATTAATGTATCTTAGAACCCTTGAGACCACTTATGACCACGTACAACCCTCATTGACCATTATTGTATCTTAAGACATTGGAATAAATTAAGGGGTCCTAGGATATATAATGGGTTCTAAGAAATCCTAAGGGGCCTTAGGATATATTTATATATTCTGAGATGCCTTGGGACCCCTTAGGACCCTCATTACCCATCCATGTATCTAAATTTTCATGTGAGGCATTAAGGGATCCTAAGTGTAGTGTCTCTCATGTTTGTTGTCTATACCTTATCTATTTTGATTCGAGAGATTGTCATGCCCAAAACTTGAAGGCAAAAACACACACACACACAATTTTTTTTTTACTTAATAATTAAACATGCCCTAGGTTTGAAAAGATTGATAATAGTTTTAGTACAGGTTCCTTACTTTATGTCTTAAGGTTATAAACATGAAGACGATTATATTGTTAAGATTTTGAAACTTTTGTTACTAGATTGGTATCAATCTTAAGTAATGCTATTTAAGAATTAAACATATCAAAAGATATTAGAGATGTAAGTTACACTTAATTTTGACCAAAAGATAAAGGAAACAATCCAACATTCTCTATTGGTTTTAACATTTACATTAATTTGCAATGATATGCGATCAAATTTACTTACATAACATTGTACATGAATTCGGATCTAAATTTTCTTGCAATAACAAAACAATCAAAAACTACTTTAGAATTTATTCAAATAGCCAATTAATCGATAATTTAATCTACTTAATGATCAACAATTGGAGTACATTTAAATTAAAACTAGCTAATTAGTATTTAAACATAACTAAGTAGCAAAAGAAATATTATCAATTAAAAACAACGCCCTTAATCAAACATAAGATAACCTTAAACTTTATTAATTCAACTAATTATTCTTTAACAATTTAAAATTTCATTCTAAACTAACTAGATATATATATATATATATATGAAATAATAATGTTAATAAGAAACTAAGATCAAATAATAAAATAACTAACTAATCTAAGACTAAACCTAAGGTTTAAAACTAACCTAACACTATCACCTAATCTAACTACCACTAAACTACAACTCTTAACACTCTAACACATTTAACAATATTTAAATAAAACACATCTTAACATAATTAATAAACTAACTAAACATACTAATTACACACTAAAAGAAAACTTAAATAAGAAACCACCTACATCTAGCCCCCCCCCCCCCCCTAGTCTAAGCTTTTCCCCCCCCCCTCCAAACACGTCAACCCCATTCCCCAAGGCACGCGCTTCTCCAAACGCTTCAACCTGTGCGCTGCACGAGAGAACTGACCTGCGTCAGTAATGTCCAGCGCAGGTGTAAGGAAAGGCAATTCATGCCCAAGTCCTCCACAAAGGAGAAGGAAGAAGGAGCCTACCAGGAGGAAATGGAGGAGATGGGTGATGTGAAAGGGCGACGTCATCGCTATGATGACAAAACAAAATTTCAATCATTTTTAATTCTTCCTTATGTGCTGACGGCTAAAGGACAAGACAGGGCATTGAAGTTATTAAAGTTTTATGGGTGAGGAAGGATATTAGTTTATATATTGATTTAAATTTTGTTATACAAACTTTCAAATATCATTATTATTCTATTTTAATTTTACAAGATTCATCATATAATTTAAAAGAGGATATTTAAAGGAATATTCTTTGTTCAACCAAGAGAATGAACAATTTCTTCAATACAATTTCCAGCATCCTGTAGCTGGATGTTTTGAAAAAAAAAAAAATTTAATGGTGTTAAAAGTAGATTTAATCCTTTTCAAATTGGGTCAAAATTGAATAGCTACATAATGCAAACATTAAACTTAATACAATGGATATATATATATATATTCCATGATAAGGCTTGATATGAAACTATCTGAATTGTTCTTATCTATGCATTATGAAGTTTTAAAAAAAAAAACACTTTCTCAAAGATTGACATTATATTCTCATGCAAATTTAAATTTGAATGTACATTCACAGCTACTATATACTAGAATCAAAATGATAGTAATAATCAACAAGGATAATCATTTCTATGAATACTATCTCTGCTATGATATCAAATTTAGTTTGGAACATACTTTTGTTTATCACTCAAACATCAAGTATTCTAAATTCTTGAGAGATGTTTCTATCCAAGACCATGAGACAACCAAATTTTGGCAATGGACTTCTCTTCCTTGATGTTCTTATACTACACAAAGGTGGTGGTCACAATAATGCATGGTAATAAATCAACCATAGCCATTGTTTTCTTTCCTCAATCATAATTTTCATTTTGAACATAAAAAGAACTGGAAAATTTTGCCTACTAAACTATCATCATTTCATCTTAATTTTTGATGTGCATCCATCCAAAAATAATGTGTTACAAAATTTAATCACATGACCAACGATTATGCTCAAAACCACCAATTTTATTGGCAAACATGATTCAAGGCTCAGCCGGGAAAGAATCAGGAAGAAAACTCGGCTTCGTTGCCATTTACAATAAGGTTTGAAAATACAATTTCATAGGATAGCAATCCCAATTACAAAAATTTTATCCCATTTTATTCATGATCATAAACAAGGAGTGTGTAATGTTTACTGAATCTCATTTCAAGTACCCTGGAGGAAACCAATATCTGATCGGGTGACAACCAAGAAGAACCAAAAGAACATCAAGCATGCATAATCATACATGGTTTACACAATAGGATTCACAATGAATCAAGACTAGGGAGAGATGGATTCTTCCAACTGGAGAAGTCAAGCACAACACCAATTTAGATGCCCAATCGGGGCCAATAACCAAGAACTTCCGTTCTTCCATTTAAACTTTCCATACTCATACCAGGCTTGTGCTGACGGGTAGGGGCCCATAACACCCTACCCTTTATCCCTCTTCTCATCCTGAGAAGAGACTCTACACAGGTTGGAGTCCAACTAAACAGACCTCTCCCAAAATTGGTCACTTCTGCCCTCTCCTAGGGTGAGTAATACCAAAACACCCATGCAAAGAAACTCAAAATTTCAAACATAAACAAGAAAGGAAAGCAACCAAAATAACAAGGTTTGCAAAACTTCCCAACATACCCACAGCCATACAACAGTAAAATAATAACAAGGTAACAAGAACATGAAACCAATCATAAAAACTGAATAAGGGAAAATGGGAGTTTCCTACCTTCACAAAGAGGTAATGGCAATGAACCAATTTGAGTAGAGTATCCCTCCTTCCTTCAAGCTTCAAGAAATCCTCTCTCAAAGTAGAGATTGGGTAACCCCCCAACCACTAAACAAAGGAAGGCCTCTAATAAGCCTCCAACTCAACCACCCAAAAAGAGCAATAACTATCTTCACCCACTTAGCCACTCTAGAAACTCCTAACACAACCTACACCATGGTTAAACCCTAAAAAGGAGGTGGGGTAAGACAACTCATGACAACCACTTGCAATTTTCGCACAAAGGCAAAAAGGGACTTTTTGAGTGCCCTCAAAAGTCAAAGCTAGGGGCTTAGGGGTTGGAAAAGACCCCTAACCCATACCCACGCCCATAGATTAGAAAAAAAACATGTTTTAAAGCCTTAGGGAAGAGGTTAGAGCCAAAATAAAAATCTAGAAATAAAATAGGTCCATCTAACAACTCTAACTAGCAAATTAAGTACATAAACATTTTACGAGTGTCAAGCGACACTGAAAGAGCACAATTATGAACAATAGGGTTTCCAAATTTTAGCACATGGAGATCAGTTTTGTTCCTCCGTAGGGTTCCTCGGCTAAATATCTGCACACTCATTGCACCCATCAGTAGTCCCGTAAAATCACATGTATATAAACGTATATGTATCAGAATTTTTTCATAATTTAAAACATACATCAATAAAGTTTCTTCATCCTTTATAATTCTTAACCATTTGAAATATCTTAAATCACATCTCAATCCTACATATACTGATTTCGTCAACATACATATACATGAACATTAAATGACAATCATCAAATATATCTAAAAATAACATCACACAACATGAAATAATAAAATATGTTCTAAGCATCAAATAATGTCTTGACATCTCGAGTCGCGGATAACAAAATAAGAGTAATGTATCACTATGCTACGATGGGTCGGGGGCGAGGCCTCACAGAGATACTTGATACTCTTTTTGTTATTTGTATTTTGAGATGACCTTAGGGTTGAATGATATACTTTGATTCAATACCACAGATGTTATACTGCTATGTTGTTTAGTTTATCATATTTGCATGTTGATGCTATTTTGAGATGATAGTAGATCTATGATGATATCTGGTTATTTGGTTTATTGGACATTTTGATGATTATTTTATGAGGTGGATCTTATGCTATGGTTATTTACTTCATTCTTGTTCCTTATGCTTTATTCAAACATGAGTGATGTAAATGGATTAATTAAGTATTCAAATGCATTAATTGCTTTAGCTATGATGTTATATGCAATTACAATTGATCATGTGTTTTTAGTGTGTAGGAATTATATCCCTGGCAGTAGCACATGGAGTTAGTGATTTAGATTTTCATATTTTACCAATGTCTTCCTTTTATGGTCGACATATCCTTATCTTAATTGTTTAAATTAAAACCTTTTAGTGATTAGTAAAGCTAAACTCATCTGCATTGTGTGATTAGACCAATGAGCGTGTCTGTGCATTTAGAGGTTTGCTCTGTTGTGAAAGTGTTAAGTGATTTTCTATGATTTTGGGTTTTTAGGCTTTAAATCTCTTTGGATTTAGTTACTAGCATCTTTACCTTAGGTGAATTCCCATTATGGAGAATAACCTATTTTTGTTTGGGTTGATTCGAAGTTTAGCTACTCTAATTGGCTATTTACCCTAATTGACTATTCGCTCGAAAAGTGAATAAGTATTGAAAAAGTGATTTTATTACGAACTTCTCACTTTTTTTAATAGAAAATTTGAGAGCTTTTTGAGAATCCTCTTCTAAAGGATTAAAATTCTATTCATTCTAGGAGCTATGAGGGTGGGTTTTTTGTGAGGTCAGTCTTGTCAGATCTAGCTCGAGGAGTTCTTGCTTTGCCATCACTTTTAGCAGTTTCAGGGGATTATTTATTTTATTCTACGAGTTTCAATTTTTGCCCCTTTTGTTGTCAGGTAGGGCCTTCCCATTTTTTTTTTTTTCTTTATTTCAACTTTTGTATCTTGTAGCAATATGTTAGCAGGGTGAGAACTAGTGTTCCCCTCCATTTCTGCTTGTTGGTTCTACCTAGTTGATCAAGTATGAACATTTTTCCCTATTTTTGGGATGGGGGTTTGGGGTTTTAAGTTTTTATGCTGGCCATTTTTTCATATGGTGTCTGGACTCATTTATTATTGGATTTTTGGGGTTTTTGTACCCAAAGGTCAGATGGGTTTTAATTTTAGAATTTTCCAATTTTGGGGTTTTTACCTCATTTTGTGTGCCACCTAGTTTTCTCAAGTTTTCTTGGCATGATTTGGGTCATGGACCTAGATTATCCATTTCAATATCACTCAGACCTTTATTGCACTTTTATGTTGCATTGGGATACATGTTGTGTTTGTCCTCTTGATTTTGTTTTCGGCGAAGTGACTTTCTACTTTGTGTTCTCATCCAATTCTTATGTTATGATCTTATGATGGTGGTGCACCACACAAAAGTATGTGAATTTGCATGCCTACGAGCACTCATCGTTGGATGAGTATGGGTAGGGTAGGGTAGCATATGGTGGGGGAACCTATCTCACAACTCAACATTCATAGTGCCAAAGGTTGGCAAAGGAAACCTTATACAATTGATAACTAAATAAAACATTTGGTGGTAATAAAACTTAAGATAATAAAATGTGTGAGCACTCAATTAAGTTTGAGGACACAATGTGTGAGCACCAATTTAAGTTTGAGGACACACGATCCAAACTTGGGCTTGTCGATGCCAAGTGAATCTCCATGATGTTAGCCCCTACTTAGTAGCCCTTTGAGGTGTCTGACCATGACTTGTAGTTTATGCATTGTCTATGTCATGGATTTAGCCATCGTATTGCCTGGCTTTTGTGTTAGCCATGGATGTTTGCATTTCATATGTTTATGGTTGGATCATTATCTCCATCAACATGGCAAGTGTGGACCTACAGGTACCATATGGTTGGGAGGCATAGCTACCTTCACCATTGCTAGGGACCGGTGTACAAAGACAGTCTATTGTTCTAGCATCACCATTGTTGGATGTTTTTAGTTGGTACTTCGAGTTCCAAAGTATGCTTTCTTGTGAGTCATGCTTTCATTGGAATGATTGTATATCATTTTTACATGATGTTATTTATTGTCACATTTCCTTACTTTGATGATTATCATGTGATATGTGATGTTATCTACTTTGTAGGATTATCTTATGCTTTACTACTAGCATGTTTGATTTCCTTATGCTTGTTGTAGCATGTTTTAGTAGTGACATCCCTATTACGATAGTATCAATGATCTGATCGGTGGCTTGGGATGTTACACGTGAGGGATGGCTAGGGCCCACAATGGTCTAATGATGTTATTGACGGTTGGGAGGAACCATGTACTTAGCTTGTTGTATTGCTCATTGTGATGTTATTTATGTTTACTATGATGTTACTTTCAGTACTCTGCGATGTTTCCCTTTTTTTTTCCTTCAATGTATGATTAGATGGTTAGATGTTATTTCCAGCTTTCTATCTTTTAGTTATGGTTCAAGTGTTCTTGCCTCAAAATGTGGATCTGGTACTCCCTAGTGTGGAGGAACTTTATTCTTAGATTTCTTATCTTTTAAATTCTATATATTCTTGCGTGTTGATTTGAGATCTTGCATGAGATTGCACTTTCTCATGCGAGGATGCAAGTCTTCGCATGGTATGTTGGGTTTCTTCACATGGCTCGACACTTTCTCTTGTGAAACCCAACACTAGTTCTGAGGTATCTTGGTTGTATGGCCAAACACTTCCTCATGCCCTTGAGCACTTCTTCATGTGAAAAGGCACTTCTTTGTGTGGCATGTTGTACTTTTTCGTCTAGAATATTGGCAAAGAATGTTCTTGTACAAAAAATAGGGGCTATTTAGGCTTGTCAAAGAAAATTTGGAAGTTGGTTTTGGATACCATTTTTGGTTTTACAGCTTCCTAATTCAAAATAGATTTCCTAAGGGGTTTAAAATATATCATTCAAATATAATTTGACATATATTTAATTTCTTATACTTAAGATATATTTTAATGTATGTGACGAGTCTTTTGAGATAGGTTCCAAACCTCTACAAGAAAAGATAAAGATTCTATGAAATTTCAAGGCTTTTGAAATTTAGACTTAGCCAAATTTCAAGCCTTCAGTATTTCAGACTTAGCCAATTTTCAGGAGTCAGCGTTTGTTTTTCAGTTTGGTTGGTCTCTTTTATTTTCTTGTTTATGTTTTTGGTGAGCGGTGATGCTTGGAGATCTTTGGTGGTTGGCTTGTGCTTTCATACTTTTTTTAAAATAAAATTATCTTGCTTATTTTTTATCCTTGTTCCAAGGATCTCTAGGTGGGGCATTACATCTAGTATCAGAGCCCATGTTGCAACATTGGGATCTTTGTATTATGCTTCCACTATGGTTTTGTTTTCTATTGTGTATTGTTATATTATAGTTATTATTTTGATATCTCGTTGGTTTGTGTTTTGACTCTTATGCTTGTGATCCAATTATTCTAACATTATCTTGTTGTTCCCTAGTGATGCCTTCTGCATGTAGACTTGGTGGTCATGGTGGTACCTGTAGTGGTAATTGTGGAGAAGAACAACATGAAGAGGGATGACAAGAATGAGAAGGGAGAACAAGATAATAACACTAATCAGAATGGCATGGAGACATTGATGTCTGTACTCCAGGATATTCTTTCTTAGTTGGGCCCTCGTGTTGAGGAGCGCCAACATGATCATGATTGAGAAGAGGGATCTCATCATGGAGATTCCCACCATTCAAAGCATAGAGAAGAAGAACATGAATATGAGCATTCTCGTACTCCACTAGGTGGAAGAGGGCATCGTCAAGGTGGTAGGGACTACAACAGTGAAGATTCCATCATGTTGGATATCATGAAGTCTCTTTAGCAATCCAAACCACCATTGTATGATGGCAAGGGAAGTAACCTCAAGGTTGAGACTTAGTTGTTGGACATGGAGCACTGCTTCACCATGTATCCATATTCAACCACCATGAGGGCCTGTTGTGCAATTATGCAGTTGAGGGACCATGCATCCATTTGATGGAATATTGAGAGTCTAAAGATTTTGATTAGTTTTGTTGATCTCACCAGGGAGATCTTTGAGGAGAGGTTCTGAGAGAGATTCGTATCTCCTCAGTTCAGAGAGGCCCGTGTTAATGAGTTCCATGCAATGTGACAAGGAACATGTTAGTGGATCGGTATGAAATCTAATTCTTTGAACTTAGGTAATATTCATGCTACAACAATGATGATCTACTCCTAACTCATCATTTCATCTAAGGCCTTAAGGATGCCCTCATTAGGGAAGTCTGTATACATCAGCCTAGCACTCTTGTGCTTGCTATTGAGAAAGCACGTATTGCAAAGGAGAATCTATCTAGAGGTTTTAGTAACAGATCTAGTTCTAAGAACTAGAGTATAAGGAATGTTGGATAGGATGCATACTATTCCCAGTCCTCAGCAAAGGGCCAAACCTAGTCAGCACCCGCTTAGGGTGGTTATCAAGGTAAGGGTAAGAAGAGGTTTTGGCACAAGGGAGGAAAGGATTCTGGCACCTTAGGTAAGAAAGGAGATAACCAGAATCGAGGATAGAAATCTCAGCAAGATCATCCTCTTTAAAGTGCTCAGCAAAATTCTACCAGGGGTAGTGCACCATACCCCAGTGCTACTCAGGGTGGTCACAAAATAGGTTCCAACTTTTCAAGGAAATGTTACTCTTGTGGGCAGCCTAGCCATAGATCTTTTAAGTGTTCAATCAAACTATCTTCAAGACCTAGTAAGGGTGCAATGAGATCTGAGCCTACTGTAGGAGATGCAGGTAGGAATCATAAAGTCTTTGTGATGGTTGAAAATCGTCAAGCAAATTGTCAAGGTACAGTAGTCGAGGCTACAAGTACATTACATGGTATTTCAACTTCAATTTTCTTTGACTCTAGTGTTTTAGATTCATTAATATCACCATCTCTTGTTCAACAATGTGGGCTAGTGGCAATGCATCAGGTTGATAGGTGGCAGGTTGAGTTAGCCACGGGTTCCAAGGTGGTTATTGACTCATTAGTTAGGAGCTATGTTTTGAATTTGGGAACCTTCACCACCATAGTGGATCTATGCATTCTACCTTTGGGATCGTTTAACAAAATTTTGGGCATGGATTGGTTAGCCACCTATTAGGTGAATATCAATTGTTGTCATAAGACAGTACAGTGTGTTGATGACATAGGTGGGCAAGTGGAACTTTTGGGAGTTCAGAGACTAGTCTTGCTTTGTATAATCTTAGCTAATCAGCTAAAGCAGAGTGTGCAAAAGGGTTTCCAGTTGTTTCTTTTGTCTGTCAGTGATCTCGAGGAAGGTGAGAGTCATATGGTGGCACTTGATGATTACCCACTCCTTCGTGAGTATGCAAATATGTTTCTTGATGAGATTCTAGGTATGCCACCATAGTGTGACATTGATTTTTAAATTGATCTTGTACCAAGAGTGGAGCCAATTTCATGAGCTCCTTACCACATGACTACTCAAGAGTTGAGTGAGCTCAGATTGCAGTTGGAGGAATTGTTGGCCAAGGGCCATATTCATCCTAGTCTATACCCATGGGTTGCAATAGTCATCTTTGCAAAGAAGAAGGACAGTTCTTTACATTTGTGCATCGATTATAGTAATAAGGTGATGGTGAAGAACTGTTATCCTTTGTCGAGGATAGATGACTTGTTTGATCAAATGAAGGGAGCACAAGTGTTCTCCAAGATTGATCTAAAGTTAGGATACCATCAACTTCATATCTAGGAGGTTGATATTCATCAAATAGCTTTTCGTACATGGTATGGGCATTATGAGTTCACGGTTGTACCCTTTGGGTTAACCAATGTGCCTTCAATATTTTCGAGTTTGATGAATGGTGAATTTTGCACTTACCTCAATCAATGTGTCATTGTATTTCTAGATGAAAAATTGATCTATTCAAATACTATGTAGGAGCACAAAGTCTATTTACATTAGGTATTGTAGTGCTTGAGAAACCATCAATTATATGGAAACTTCAGTAAGTGTGGGTTCTTCTAGTTAGAGGTGAAGTATTTGGGACACATCATTATAGGTGATGGTATTGTAATGGATCCAGAGAAGATTCATGCTATCATGAATTGGCCAGTACCCACTAATATCTTAGAAGTTTTTAGTTTCATGGGATTGGTGGGTTACTACCATTTCTTCATGAAGGATTTCTCCTGAGTAGCTCATCCCATCACTTCTCTTTAGCATAAAGGGAAGAAGTTTCTTTGGTCAGGCTAGTGCAAAGTCGCATTTAATGCTCTTAAAGAGTGCTTGACCAATGCACCAGCCCTTGCAGTACCTAATCATGTACATGATTTCATGATTTGCACAAATGCTTCATTGGAAGGCGTGGGTGCGGTGTTGATGTAGGATGGTTGAGTGATTGCATATGAGTCTAGAAAACTCAAGGATCATGAGCTTAACTACCCCACTCATGATTTGGAACTTGCAACTATAGTTTATGCCCTTGTCCATTGGAGGAATTTTCTATTGGGACACAGGTTTGAGTTGCATAGCGATTATAGGAGCTTGCAGTATATCTTTACTCAGCCAAACTTGAATGCATGGCAACATCATTGGATGGAGTTCTTGTGTGAGTATGACTTTGATGTTCATTACATTAAAGGGAAGGAGAATGTCATCATGGATGCCTTGAGTAGGAGGCGACATGGGGTATCAGTGATGTCACTGGGAGTGGATTTGTGAGGCCATATCTTGGAGACTTTGCCTAGTGACACTTGGTATCAGGAGGTGAGGACAAAGATTGAGTCTAGATGTACCCTTGAGGGGAGATTTTTAGGTTATGTGCTTGAGTCTAATGGACTATTGCGTTACATGGTGTGTATCTATGTACCCATGTTAGGTGATCTTTGTACCTTACTTTTGTCGAAAGAGCATCGTGCACTGTATTATGCACATCTTGGAGTTAAGAAGATGCATGTTGATCTCAAACAATTATACTTTTGGGTGCGAATGAGGTGTGATGTTGCTAATTTTTTTGCTAGATGTATTTAGTGCCAGAGAGTGAAGGTAGAGCATCAACATCCAACGAGTCTTTTGCAACTACATACCATTCCAGAGTGGAAGTGGGATATGATATCTATTGATTTTATCATAGGGTTTCCTATGTCATCATGGAGACAAAATTGTATCATGGTGATAGTGGAAAAATTGTCCAAGGTACCACATTTTCCACCCATGAGAAAATCCTACACAACTTCTTCTATAGCGCATGTCTTCTTGGTGGATATTGTTCATTTGCATGGGATTCCTCATCAAATTATTTCAGATAGAGATCCAATGTTTAGTTATGCACTGTGGACGTCTCTCTAGCATGCGTTGGGCATTCAGCTCAATTTTAGTTTGGCTTATCACCTAGAGACCGATGGTCAGACCGAGAGAGTGAATCAAGTTCTAGAGGATGTGCTTTTCATGTATGTTATGGATAGGTAGGTGAACTAGGAGGACTATTTGTACCTTGTTGAGTTTGCATACAACAATGGGTATCATAGTTGTCTTGGCATGTCACTTTTTCAGGCCTTGTACAGTAGACCATGCCATACCCCTTTGAGTTGGGATCGCTTAGAGGATCGAGTTCTTTTGGGTCTAGAGATGCTTCAAGATATGGATCAGTAGGTTGTTCACATTAGGGAGCATTTGGTTATTGCTCAAAACAAGTAGAAGAAGTATGCAGATGCCCATAGGTTGGATCGTCACTTTTCTGTTGGTGACAAGGTGTTTTTGAGAGTGGGTCTAAGGAAGACCCCATCCATTATGGGAAAGGCTCTAAGTTGGCACCACATTTTGTCAAACCTTTTGAGATCCTCAAGAGTTTGGTCCTATTTCTTATCGATAGCATTTCCACTTAGCCTATCACGCATCCATGATGTTTTTCATATTTCTATTTTGACACAATATATTTTGGATGTGACCCATGTTCTTGATTGGGATGCTTTGCAAGTTGTGGATGGCCAGCTTACTTTGAAGCCCATTTTTATCCTATAGTAGTGGAGGTTGGCCTGACGAGGTCATGACATACAACAAGTAAGGGTCCAATGGGACCTAAGTTATGAGACTTCTGTGGCTTGGGAGGATGCTACACGACTGAGGGGATTGTACCCCTATTTTTTTGTCGGCTTCCACGAGTAAGCCTATGCTAGTGGGGGAGGATGTAGTGCCTCTCATGTTTGTAGTTTGTACCTTATCTATTTTGATTCAAGAGATTCTTGATACTCTTATTGTTTTTTTGTATTTTCAAATGACTTGAGGGTCAGATGATATACTTTGATACCGTACCACAGATGCTATATTGCTATGTTGTTTAGTTTATCATATTTGCATGTTGATGTTATTTTGAGATGATAGTAGATCTATGATGATATCTGGTTATTTGGTTTATTGGACATTTTGATGATTATATTATGAGGTGGATCTTATGCTATGGTTATTTACTTCATTCTTGTTCCTTATGCTTTATGTGAATGTGAGTGATGTAAATGGATTAATTAAGTATTTAAATGCATTAATTGCTTCAGCTATGATATTATATGCAATTGCACTTGATCATGTGTTTTAGTGTGCAAGAATTATATACCTAGCAGTGGCACATGAAGTTAGTGATTCAACTTTTTATATTTTACCAATGTCATCCCTGTATGGTCAATGTATCCTTATTTTAATTATTTAAATTAAAAGTTTTCAGTGATTAGTAAATCTAAACTCATCTACATTATGTGATTAGACTAGTGAGTGTGTTTGTGCATCTAGAGGTTCACTCTATTGTGAAAGTGTTAAGTGATTTTTTGTGATTTTGGGTTTTTAGGTTTTAAATATTTTCAGATTTAATTCCTGGTAGCTTTGCCTTAGGTAAATTCTCATTATGAAGAATAACCTATTTTCGTTTGGGTTGATTCAGAGTCTAGCTACTCTAGTTGGTTGTTTTCCCTAAATGACTATTCACTCGAAAAGTGAATAAGTTTTGAAAAAGTGATTTTATTATGGACTTCTCACTTTTTGAAGTAAAAAATTTGAAAGCTCTTTTAGAATCCTCTTCTGAAGGATTTGAATTTTGTTCATTCTAGGAGCTATGAGCGTGGGTTTTTTGCGAGGTCAGTCTCATTGGATCCAGTTCAAGGAGTTATTGCTTTGTCGTCGCTTTTAGCAGTTTTGGTGGATTATTTATTTCATTCTATGGGTTTCAATTTTTTCCCCTTTTTCTGTCAGGTAGGGCCTTCCTATTTTGTTGTTTTGCTCCATTTCAGCTTTTTTTTCTTATAGTAATATGTTAGGAGGCTGAGAACTAGTGTTCCCCTCTATTTCTGCTTGTTGGTTATGCCCGGTTGGTTGGGTATGAACATTTTTTCCTATTTTTGGGATGGGGGTTTTGGGTTTTGAGCTGTTATACTAGTCATTTTTTCATACGATGTTCAAACTCATTTATTATTGGATCTTTGGAATTTTTGTACCCAAAGGTCAAATGGGTTTTAATTTTGGAATTTTCTAGTTTTGGGGTTTTTACCTCATTTTGCATGCCACCTAGTTTTCTTGGGTTTTCTTGGCATGAGTTGGGTCGTGGACCTAGATTATCCATTTCGATATTGGTTGGATGTTTATTGCACTTTTATGTTGCATTGGGATATGTGTTGTGTCCATCCTCTCGATTCTATTTTTGATGGAGTAGCTTTCTACTTTGTGTTCTCATTCAGTCCTTGTGTTATGATCTTCATGATGGTGGTACACCATACACAAGTACGTGCACATGCATCTATCGAGTGACTTGTGAGGCCAGATCTCCTATGGTACTTCTAGAAGTTATGATCATTAAGGTTGGGTTGGGAATTTACATGCCTACGGGCACTCATCATTGGATGAGTATGGGTAGTGTAGGGTAGTGTACACTTGATTTGTGTCACACTCTAAACCATTCTATCCAAACGATTCCATGAGTTGGAATGTTCGGATGTTGGCTTAGAGCTCCCTATCCACGGAGTGCAAGAAGCTAGAATTCAAGCATGAAGGCTCTCAGCCAAGCCTTAGAAATGTGCTTCTTTCTAGTAAACCATGCAACGGGAGGTTCTTTGAGACAAGAGCAATAGTGCAAATATCTTCAAGGAATCCCTCAAGTATGCAATGCAAGATCGAAGACTACACTAAAATGGAAATGCAAGATGCAGCTATGCTAGAATATGAATGAGAGTGTTACAATACTGTTATTTAAACTAGGTGAGATTATTACAAGAATGAAATCTAAACTAACATGCAACTATACTAAGAATGCCATATGATCTTATGCTAATATGATGGAATGAGAGAATATAGACAAGGAGTGAGAAGTTCTCCACAAAGGTCCCAAGAAACCTGTTAGAAAACCTGCAGCATAACAATATTCAAAAGATGGATTGAGGGGGAAAGCTCTCTCCCTTTTAAAGTTGTACGGACGGTAGAGATCAAGATGAAGATGGTGGATGATCAACGACAGAATTTGAAAAGAGGAGTGATCCATGTGCACACACAAGTCAACCAATAGAATATAAGTTGACTTGTCATATAAGACAAAAGTCACAAAGCCTTTTCTTTTAATTGCAAAATAGAAAAAGGACTTTATGTGTGCACTTTAAGTGGGTTAGAAGAATGGGGTCTTTTATTTAATTAAAAGGGGTCATGTTCTTTTAATCAAATAATTAACTTAGGATAGCATAGTCAAACTATAGGTTATAATCAAATAAATTGATTATTAGCAATTTGGTCTAGGTAAATGATTGAATTAATTCAGCCAAAATGTTGAAAAGGGGGCTAATAGTCTAGATGACCATTTTTAGGTGATTACAAGTAGCATATGGAGGGGGCTTCTATCTTGCAACTCAACATTCATGGCATCAGAGGTTGGCAGAGGAAACTTTATACAAGTGATAACTAGATTAAAAACTGGGTGGTAATAAACTTAAGAAAATAAAATGTGTGAGCACCCAATTAAGGTTGAGGGCACAATGTGTGAGCACTCGTTTAAGTTTGAGGACACACAATCCGAGCTTGGGCTTTTCGATGCCAAGTGACTCTCCATGATGTCATCCCCTACTTAGTAGCCCTTTGAGGTGTTTGACCAGGACCTGAAGTTTATGCATTGTCTATGTCGTGGATTTAGTCATCATATTGCCTGGTGTGTGTGTTAGCCATGGATGTTTTCCTTGCATATCTTTGTGGTTGGATCATTGTCTCCATCAGCATGGCAAGTGTGGACCTATGGGTGCCACAAGGTTGGGAGGCATAGCTACCTTCACCACTACTAGGGACTGATGTACAGAGATGGTCTATTGTTCTAGCGTGATCATTGTTGGATGTTTTCACTTGGTACTTTGGGTTCTGGAGTATTCTTTCTCATGATTCATGCTTTCATTGGATTGCTTGTATATCATGTTTAGATGATGTTATTTATTTTTTCATTTCCTTACTTTAATGATTAGGATGTGATAGGTGATTTTATCTACTTTGTAGGATCATCTTATGCTTTACTACTAGCATGTTTGATTTCCTAATGCTTGTTGTAGCATGTTTTAGTAGTGACATCCCTATTACAATAGTATCGACAATCTGATCAGTGGCTTGGGATGTTATACATGGGGGATGGCTAGGGCCCACGATGGTTTAATGATGTTATTGATGGTTGGGAGGAATCGTGTACTTAGCTTGTTGTATTACTCATTGCAATGCTATTTCCATTTACTGTGATATTACTTTTAGTACTCTACGATGTTTCCCTTCTATTCTCTTCCTTTGATGTATGATTAGATTGTTAGATGTTATTTCTAGCTTTTTGTATTTCAATTATGGTTCAAGTGTTTTTGCCTCAAAATGTGGATCTGGTACTCCCTGGTGTGGAGGAACTTCGTTCTTAGATTTCTTAGCTTTTTACTACTTTTTGTTCTTGCATACTGATTTGGGATCTCACGTGAGATTACACTTTCTCGTGTGAGGATGTAAGTCTTCATGTGGTGTGTTGGGTTTCTTCGCATGGCTCAGCACTTTCTCACATGAAACCCTACACCAGTTTTGGGGTATCTTGGTTGTATAACCAAACACTTCCTCATGCCCTTGAGCACTTCTTCGCACAACATGTTTTACTTCTTTGTGTGTAATTTTGGCAAAGAATGTTCTCGCATGAAAAATAGGGGCTATCTAGGCTTGTCAGAGAAAAGTTCAAAAGTTGGTTTTGGATACCCATTTTGGTTTTACACCTTCCTAGTTCAAAATAGATTTCCTAAGGGGTTTGAAATATATCGTTTAAGTATAAGTTGAAATATATTTATGTTAACTTATACTTAAGATATATTTTAATAAATGCAACGAGTCTTTTGAGATAGGTTCCAAACCTCTACGAGCTAAGATAAAGATTCTAGGAAATTTTAGGTCTTCAGAAATTTAGATTTAGCCAAATTTTAGGGCTTCAGAATTTCAGACTGAGCAAATTTTTAGGATTCAGCATTTTTCTTTTAGCTTGGTTGATCTCTTTTGTTTTCTTGTTTATGTTTTTGGTCAATAGTGACACTTGGAGATCTTTGGTGGTTGGCTTGTGCTTTCATACTTGTTTAAAAAAATATATCTTACTTATTGTTTATCCTTGTTCCAAGGATCTCTACGTGGGCCATTACACTAAGATGCATTAACGTATCATAAGAGCTCTTAGGCCCACCTATGATCCCTTCTCCATTACCCATTCATGAATCCTAGGAGTCATGGAATACATTAAGAGGTCCTAGGATACATTAAGCAATTCTAAGATACATAAGAGCTGCTAAGTGGTTATAAGGGGCCCTGGGATATATTAATAGGTGTTAAATGGTCCTAGGTGTCATAAGGGGTCCTAAAGGTAAATTGATGATTCATAATGATTAATGGGGGTCCTAGGGCCTTGTAGGATATAATAATAGATTTAATGGTGGTCCTAAGGGATCCTAGAGAACTCTAGGATACAATAATGGATAATAGGGGACCTCTTAGTACCAATTATGTATCCCATAGCACCTTAATTTATCTTATGAGTCTTAAGATATATTAAGGGATCCCAATGGGTCCTAGCATACATAATGGGTGTTAAGGGGTCCTAATGGGTCCTATAATATATTGGTTGTCCCTAGAATACATAAATGGGTGCTAAGTGGTACTAAGGGGTACTATGATACATTAATGATTCCTAAGACCCCTTAGTGCTTATTGTGTATCCTAGGACCCCTCAACGTATCTTATGAGTTTGAGGATAAATATGGTATCCTAAAGGATCCTAGGATACATAATGGATGTTAAGGGGTCATGGGGCATGGCTATAGGATATGATTATGGATGATGAGGGTCTGAAGAGGTCATTGGTATCTTAAGGGTTCTTAAGGGTCCCTAAGATACATTAATGTTGGGTCCTAAGGATTTGTAGGTCTCATTAAGTTTCCTAAGGGGTGCTAAGGCATCATGGGTGTCCAAAGGAGTGTTAAGGAGTTATGAGATACATTAATGAGTCTTAATTATCATAGGTCTCATAAGGGGTCCTAGAGTAAATAATGTGTCACACGATATTGTTGGATACTTAATGGGTGATAAGGGGTCCTCTAATACATTAATAGGCACCAAGATACAATAATGGGTGATAAGTTTTCCTAATGGGTCCCTAGATACATCAATAGGTCATAAGGGTTGCAAGTGTCACAAGGGGTCCTATATGTAATGGGTTCTAAGTGGTCATACGATACATTTTGAGTCCTAAGAGATGGTAATTAGAGATATTGGGACACATGTACCTAATTTCAACTATATAGAGCTTAAAGCTTATAGGATTTTAAAAATATATGTATCTTAAAATATCTAACAGATGATTTGATGCACATTATTTACAACCTAGAGATTATGGATAGGGTTTATGATTGAGGGTGAATAGTCTTAACTAGTGGTTTATACTTGAAGTGAAGAGGGTTGAGAATGTAGGGTTTCTATTCTAGTGATTGTTAGCTAATATTTTGTACGATTGAAGTGTACAATATTTTTATTCTAGAAGTTAAATTTTTTTAGGGTCTCTATTGTTAGTTATTAATTTAGGGTTTCTATTGTAAGTTTTTTATTTAAGGTTTGTACTATAAGTTAGTTCCTTAGGATATATTTTCTAAGTTAATCATTTAGGGGTTCTATTATAAGTTGCATGCTTAATTTTTTTGTTTAGGGAGGAAATGACATCAATGAATTTAGTAATATAAACTAGATGAAACGAGTTCATTAATTAACCACTTTCACACTAAGTCATTCAATACGAGAGAAAGAGGGGCATCCAAACATGACTCTCAATATAACTCAAGTTATCTTACCAAATAATAAAATAATATGAAGGTATGCCAATACTTAAACCAAATTATACTAAGTACACAATAAATTCCTTTTTCATTCAATGTCCTTAAAATGTGCAAGGTGAATGTAAATTGAACCAATTTATTAAATGACAAAGGTAAAATAGATCTATGAGTAATATGCATGCAATGAACCCAATTAAAATATTAAAATAAATATATGATAAGAAATAAAAAGAAGGGCATAAATTTGAACTTAAAATATGCAAAGGAATGTTTTTTGCTTCCTAAACTGTGGATCTAAAACTATGATTAAGAATCTAATTGTAGATTAGCTATCAGAATATAAAACCCTAAAAACTTGAAATCTCTAAGTACGTGTCAATTCAGGTAATGTCTACTAGTAAGTTTATGGGATGACAAACATGTTGGTAGAGCATTAGAACAAAGTCAACCCATATTTTTCATGTAGCCATAAGTTGATAGTTTTTTAATCAAAATTGGCAATTTTGATAACATCTTCCTACACACAAAAAAAAAAAATGGGTTTTGTTTTTTTTGGATGAGGGCTTGTTGTGGTCAAGCCCTAGATTTAGAAATCAACCTTGAAATTTAAATATACATAATGATAAAGGAAATGTTAACATGTAGTAGAATTGGATCAATAATGGGAGATATAATTACCTTTGTAGATGCAATTGAATTTTGTATGTGATCAAGTATGCAAATGTAATAGCCTTGACTTAAAGAAACTAAATGGAAACTATGGAATTGAAAACCTCATGAATGGAAATTTTTGTGACATGAAAAGTTATGAATAATGGAAGATCTTGGGTGAACAAATGGAAGATCCCTTCCTTAGAAACTGAACTCCACTACCACCTTGAAGGAAGAATCTTGATGCGAGAAGGAAAATGCTAGACCTTGAAGAGTACTTGATGTAGATGCTTAAAAATGATTTATGCAAGTATCATGTACGTATTTATGCTTGATCATGTGTACGGATGGATATCTTGATGGATGAAAATGAAATGCCCAAGCTTCCTTATAGACTACTTTTTAGGACTAAAAACAATGCAAGTCAAGTAGATAACATAATTTAAAAAATTAAACACCTGAGACACTATAGGCCTCAAGATAAAATCCCCATGGTCTTGAGGAAAGTGCATAAAGATTGGGAAATAATTAAAATGTCAAAAGATATGACCAAAAAAGTGATAAAATAACACCTAAAGGGTCATGCATAGAAATGAGAGATGACATAGAAGTTTGAGGACAATTGGAAAAGGAAAGAGAGATCAAAACCACACTAAGGAGGGCTAAAAGATCTCAAAATGTACTGCTTCTATTTTAAGACAATACATTTAGCCCCCATTTTAGCGGGAGTATTAGGCAAAGAGACAAGTAGAAAATAATGAGGAGATAGAACATCACCAATATCAAGGATTTAAACCCCCAAACTTAGGGTCCTAACTCCATTCACATGCACATGAGCATGAAAATAGAACTAAAAGGAACAAATAAAAGAAAAGAAAAATTAGTACTAAAACTCAAATCAACTAATGAAAGAGACCTTAGATAAGGAAATATATCACCTACTAATATCATATTTGGAAGGCTATTAAAAATCATAAGAGATCACACAAGAAATAAAAAAGCACCACAAATGATGATACCATTAATGATTTTATCCTACTAGCATGAGAGAGAGAGAGAGAGAGAGTGTGATTGTATTGCCCAACAAGGTTTGTGTTCATTATTGTGAATCATAATTTTTTTTTTAAAACAAGTAGGATTAAATAGCCTAGTATGTTTGTATACCTGATAGTCAATCATGTGCGCCCATCAAAAACTTTTGCATGCATGTGTGTCTATGAATATACATTCATGGATCAATTCCTTGGTATCATCATGACAAGTAAACATGTTTTGCTCTTTGTGGATGGATAAGAATTTATTGCCTATAGAAATAAATATGTGTGTGTGTGTTTTTAAATGCATTTCCATGCATCAATGGAGAAGTGTCATTTATACCCTTAGGGAATGGTATATTACAATGTAAAATTCAAAGAGCATAAAAATGAACTCATCAAGAGAAAATACATATTTATGAAAGCATGTGTCACTTATGAGAAGAGGCCCTTGAAAGGAAGAGATCATGTTAGCAAGATATCTACCTTCAAGAGGAGTGTCTAAACAAAGATAACCTCAAAAAAAAAAGGAGAATAACAAGAATGTACTCATTCATCTCCCCTTGTCCAAGAGGAATAGGGATCCTTGGATAAAGGATGACAAACTTTAAGACATAAAGCAAGGGAAAATATTTATGATGAACATAATCTTGCAAATAAAGAAGAGGTGATATTCAAAGACATATATCTCTCAAATATAAGAGAGAGTCCTAACAAAGACAACAATTCCTTACAGGAAAAAAAAAATGCCACATAATAAACAAATTACATTGTACTAAAGAAAGTTGATTCTTAGATGAAGAGAGGAAAAATGTTAAAACAACCTTTCCCCAAAGTGTGAGGCAAGCATGAAAAATCCATGGTGTATTATCAAGTGATTAAAACTTGTAAGATATAAAGAAGAATTTGTAGGATTTGAACAAAAGCGCATAACAAATCCACAAAGCCCAAGAAAACCTGCATGCAAAAAACCTGTCACAGAGAAGAAAAAGACAAGAAGAGGCAAGGGTTTGATCTACAAAGCTTAGACAAAGAAAATATTATTCAACGAATCTTCATAATGAAAAATACAAAGAGATCAATCCTTATAAAAGGAGATCAAAATAGGAAAAGGGTAACCTAAAGCCTAAAAAAGCTAGGTTGCACAATATAATTAATAAAATATTAATTATATGCAACTACAAGATAGCTTAAGCAAACTAGAGTAATAGGCAACATAATTAATTAAATCAAAGTGATTTAATTAATAAGTGAAAACAACTAATTACTCTAACACCCCCCCTTAAGCAAAGCTCAAGAGGTAAGCTAACCTAGCACAGCTATGAAAGCAGAAAAGTGGGTCCCGATAGCAAGGCTTGATCAGGTACCCAATCATAAAAAAATCTCTATAAAGAGGAGAAATAGAGAAAACCACATGGGAAAAACCCTACTCCAAAAAGAGATAGCAAAGAATGTTCCAGAAGAAGGAAGAAAGAAAGATCATGAAGAGAACCACTGAACCATGAAAAGCTACAAAACTGTGTCAAAAATGTTGATCTGTAGAACCTCCATGGAAATAGAAGGCACGAACCAAGCATGTCTATATGGTAGATGATCCATCTCACCAAAATGCATAGGTAGCCAACCACTAAAATCACCCAGTATGTAGGAGCAGGTACTAAATACATAGCTCACACCAATGAACCATCAACCAAAGAAGCATAGAACAACAATATAACCTCCCCTTAAGGTAGGTGAGGTGACAGGCAACTGAAAAGGTGGGCCAAAAAATCTCCTACAACACAGGAACCAGACACATCAAGAGTGAGGTATAGACACCAATAAAGGCACGTGTCATCGACACTGCATGAGGCAAAAGAGAAAGAGGGCCTATAAGAGGCAAACAACTATCCCTCCCATGGTACTTTATAAAATATTGCAAGTACAATGAATCACAATGATGAAAAGGATCTCAAAATGTAAGAGTGGCACTTTATCTCAGTGCATTGCATAAAGATGTTTACAATGAATATCAACAATGATCAGAAAAAACATAAAGCTGAAACAACACAAGGTAGAGCCCAAAATGAAGCATCTAAAGCAACAAAATTGATCCCTGGACCTGAAACAATTAGGATATCCACCAGAATGTTAAAATGCAAAAGACTGAATAAGATGTGCCTAGAATAGAATATGGAACAACAACCAACATCACTAGAAAGAGTGCAGAAAGAGCTTTCTAGGGATATAAAGAAGTCCAAAAATGGAGATCGAATGCTCAAGATACACCTCCTGGAGTGCAAAATAGAACATCCAACTTTGACTGCCAAAATAGGCAACCAAACTGCATCAAAACCCAAAAACACGTATACCATCATTTTCGTCTTGAAACTAGCTTTTCAGCACATCTTTCAGATCAAAAAAAAACATCTGTATGCTTAAGTTACGGAAAAAAAAACCTCCAGGGCCTCCGGAATGCAAGAAAAATTATTATTTTTTAATAAACAATAAAAAATCTCATAAAACCACCGCACTGCTGGTGGAGCAGCGGCTGAGCAATGGGTGGGCGACCGTCGGGTGGTGCTACAGTGGGCTATGGGTGGAGCCGCCGCAGGAAGCCGGTGGGCAAACTGTTGGCAGAGCCGCTGGCGGCCACTGTGGAGCCGCTAGCAGGCCACTGAGCGGTAACCGCAGCGATGACCGCAGTGGTTCCACTACAGTTAACAAACCACCAGCGGGTTAAAAAAATGCTAAATTTTTTTTTATTCATTTTTTTAATTTTATCGCCTCAAGCTGCATGCAGAGGCCGTACGGCCCTGTACGACAAAATTTTTTGCCTCCTAGATCAACGTTGTCCAAATCGAACAAATTTTATATCAAAACAAGGGTTTTGATGCCTTCTAAATCCATTTTTGATGTCTGTTTGGCCTCAAGTTGCTCCAAAAATTGGTGACCCCCCTATTTTCTCAGAATAAACTCAAAAAAACACCAGATCTGAGTCGCCAAACCCTTGTTCTCCATTTTTCTTGAAACATCGAACAAGCTACAACAGATTTGGCTCTGATACCACGTAGAATTTGAGTAAAAGTGCATAACAAATCCACGAAGCCCAAGAAAACCTGCATGTAAAAAACCTGTCACGAAGAAGAAAAAGACAAGAAGAGGCAAGGGTTTGATCTAAAAAACTCAGAAGAAGAAAATATTATTCAACAGATCTCCATAATGAAAAATACAAAGTGATCAATCCTTATAAAAGGAGATCGAAACCTGAAAAGGGTAACCTAAAGCCTAAAAAAGCTAGGTTGCACAATATAATTAATAAAATATTAATTATATGCACCTACAAGATAGCTTAAGCAAACTAGAGTAATAGGCAACTTAATTAATTAAATCAAAGTGATTTAATTAATAAGTGAAAACAACTAATTACTCTAACAGAATTGTTAGCAATGACCATAATCTCAAAACAAAATACCCTATATCAAACAAGATTGATCATAGAATAATGCAACACCATAGATGGAGAAAAGATAAGATACATAATAGGATATGAAATTCCAAACAACATAGTGTGTAAATATATAGTATAAAATATATCACATATGAAGAAAGTGATATAAAATGAATGATGCTATAGATGATTATTTAAAGGCTAAACACTCAAATCGAAGATATGAAAAGAAACTATTAGGTAGGAAAAATCACATCTTGCATGAAACAAAACATTACATACCTAAAAATATTAATGTATCATAGAATAATGTAAAGCTATGGAGAAATGAAAAGGAGATATGGGAGGATACCCTAGTCTACTTAGTGATCACAAGAGGAACAACAAAGAGATAATGAATCCTTGAGAGAAAAGAGAAATAATGTCCAATATATTCCCTAAATGAGGGATTATTCATTAAAAAGATGCACTTGCAAGCATTAGATTGCACATGTAATGTTAATCCTTATGTAACACAATAAATGCTTACAAGTTCATAAGGGATATTGGATGAATCAAACAAGAAAAGAAGAGAATATGACATGAAATGTCTCCCTAATTGGTTTCAATTCATACCATACATGTGCATTTAAGAAAAAATAAGATTGCACTCGTAACACAATAAATACATTCAAGAAAATATGGAAAAGGAAATGTTTATAGAAAAAGGAAATAGGGCATTCTCTACCCAAGTGAGGAGACAAGGGAAATGACTACTCACTCACAAAGTAGGAAAATGAGCCCATAAAGGAGAGGCTAGAAATGTAACATAGTGATGAGCAAAATAATATAGATATAAATGTATCAAGTAGAATTATTATGAAAAATATACCATTCATCATCACAATTCATGTAAAACATATTGTAAGCAGTGTATTGTTTATATTGCAAATAGTGATATTGACTTGTCTTATGAATTTGATGAAGCATAGAAAAAGATATTTTAGGTGTAATTAGGTTGAAGTTTAAAGAAAAGATATTCAATATACATATAATCATGAAACAAAGGTGTTTGAGTTGCAAAGTCAAGGATGCTTCTTTTGGTAGATAATATTTGTGTGAAATCTAAGGTTTCACGATCTTGAATAGTTAATAATCCAACCATAGGGTCAATGTGATTAGGATCCTTATGGTTGAAGGTTTAATTTATGGAAATGAGGTCATAATGATCAACAAGACCTAATTTTATTTGAGATGTTTCTTGAAAGGATCAAGAAGAAGAATCAAGGGTGTGATCCTCCACTTCTAAGGTGATCTTAGGAGAAGGACAAACATAACTCATCAAAGCCTCATTTGTATAAGGAATGTCAATGAAATGCATAGAAATTTTTTGATCACTAGAAGAAATAACCATGTTATCATCTAATTTTATAAAGACTTCTTTATGAGGAAGCAAGTAATACACATCCTTATCCAAGGGTTCATCCCAAATAGTAGGATCATCCAAGGGTGGAAGTAGGCACACATTAGGGAAAGATTAATCATGGCTTAAAACAAATTCATTAGGGAGAGAGGAGTCAATATCCCTATCCAAGGAATTATCCCAAATACTAGCATTATCAAGGTCAAAAATATCACGAGTCACTAAAGCTTGACAAACATCATATTTGGAAAGATTACCCTTTGGAGGGGGATGCTCTAAAGAAATATTTTTATGAGATCAATGAAAGGAAAATTTAAATTCTCACCATGTGCATGAAATGGAATTGACAATCATGAAGAAAACTTGAAAATAAAGACAACAAATCCATTGAAAATGAAATGTAGTGACTATGAAAGAAATGTTTTTGTGTTTTTATATTATTTTAATCAAAATGCAGTGGTTCAATTTTTATTTTTATTTCATAATGAAAATATATTAAATGCAATTAATATCTAAGCATCGAATTAATAACAATTGATCTAAATAGGTATCCAAAATATTACTCCAAAATTAAACAAAGGAGAGAATGCATCAAGTTCACCAAAATATTTAGGTAAAACGGATACAAAATAAGGGAGATCTCAAGAGAACAAGATCTAACTCCAAGATGAAAGAAAGAGGTATAGGACATCGAGTTCACTATAATCTTTAGGGGGGAGAAGAATTAATAAATTTAATAATTGATTTTAGATAAAATGAGCTCATTAATAAACCACTTTCATACTAAGTCATTCAATATAAGAGAAAGAGAGGCTTCGAAACGTAATTCTCAATATAACTCAAGTTAGATTAGCAAAACCCCAAATAGTATGAAAGGATGTCAATACTAAACTCAAATTATATTAAGGAAGTACAAAATAATTCAATTTTCATGCAATTTTAATTAACTTTAAATGTGCTATGTGAATGTAAATTGAACCAATTGATTGAATGACAAAGGTAAAATAGATCTAGGAGCAATACGTATAAATTGGCCCAATTAAAATATGAAAATAGGCCTATGATAAAAGATAGAAAGAAGAGTGGAAATTTGACCTTAAAATATGTAAAGGAAAGTGTTTTCTACTATGAAAAATATTGATCTGAAACTATGACTAAGAATCAGACCATAAATCTGTGATCAAAATATAAAACCCTTAGAAACTCCAATCTCCAAGTGCAAGATAAATTTGGGCAGCATCTAGTGGTAGGTTTACGTGATGATGGACATGTTCTCAGAGCATATAAAAAAATTGAACTATATTTTTTTTTTAGCCCTCAGCTAATTGTTTTTTAATCCAAATTCACAATTTCAATAACTTATTTCTATACTGAAGAAAAATGAGTTTTTTTTGTTGGATGAGGTCTTGCTTTGGTTGAGCCCTAGATTGAGGAATCAAACTTGAAATTGTGACATAGATAATGATAAAGGAAATGCTAGCTTGCAATAGAAATTAATCAATAATGAGAGATATAATTACCTTTGTAGATTTAATTAAATTTATTATCTGATCGAGTATGCAAATATAATAGCGTTAACTCAAAGAAACCAAAAGGAAACCATGAAATTCAAAACCTCATTAATGGAAATTTCTATGACATGTATTGATGAAGAATGGAAGATCTTATATGAATGAAAGGAAGATCCCCTCCTTAGAAGACAAACTGCACTACCACCTTGAAGGAAGAAGCTTGATGCAAGAAGGAAAATGTTAGGTCTTGAAGAATGCTTGATGTAGATCCTAAAAAATACTTTATTGAAGTATCATGTATGTGTCTATGCTTGATCATGTGTATGGATAGATTCATGGATGAAAATAAAATTCCCAAGTCTTCTTATATGATAGTTTTTAGCTTAAAAAATAAAGTAGGTCGATTGGCAATAGAATTAAATAATTTAAGTGATGGTTATTAATGGTTTTGCAAGACCATAGAAAAGGGACACCAAACCACATCTACGCTTGGACTATTGTCATCCTTTACACCCTTGTCCTGCTATTCTATAGGGCACTCCTTTAACCTAAGACACTTTGGGCCCCAAAATTAAAATCCTTAAATGTGTAGGTCAACCTAGTCAACCTATACATGAGGATCTACCAAAGAAATGTGACCCTAAGGTCTTGGAGAAAGTGCACAAAGATTTGGGAAATAATTAAAATGTTAGAAGATATGACCAAAAAGGTGATATAATAACACTAAAGGGTCATGCATAGAAATTAGAGATGACCTGGAAATTTGAGCAAGTTTGAAAGAGGAAAGAGAGATCAAAACCACACTAAGGCTAAAAGATCTCAGAATTTAGTGTTTCCATTTTAAGATGGTACAACTTGTATTCTAGGTTTCTCATTCATTTTATTTTTTATTTTTATGTTGTTTGACCATAGTGTATGGGGTTTATACATTTTTATGAATAAACACAATTAAAACTTATATGTACAAAATACATTAAAAAAATTAATAGAATACAAAACCTAATTTTTTATTCATTTAAACAACAAAGGTAAATAAATTTTGCATAATAAAAGACAACAAAAATTACTAATAAAATTAACAAAAAAATTTAAAATAGCCAAATTCAAGGCTATTGGTGCTAGAAATGGAGAGAGTTGCACTCTGAGTTAGGGTGCATTCCTTGAAAATGATCTATATCTTGTTAAAAAAAATTAAATATATTTTAGAAACACGACCCCATTCATGTTCTATAGATTTTTCATTTTGGGTTCCGTGGAGTTCAATTCAAGGTTCCATAGCACATAAGACCCCAAATTGTTTTAGCTTAGGATCCCAAACTAGAAATGCCTCATTTATCCTAGCATGGACCCATTTTGTGGAGCTAATTATCACAAAAATGGTGAATTTTAAAAATTCACCCATAAGTAAACTCAACTTCTTGCACTTACCCTATGTTTTGTATTTTGTCATGATTTACTCTTGATACGAGTTTAGATATTTGACATATTATAGCATGGATTAAATATAACTTGGTACATGCATTATTTTCTAATATAACCTATTTTTTTATCCAAAAGCATGATATAACTTCAATTCATAAATTATTACAAGAAGGAAGCATCCTATTAACATTTCAATATGGAGTTTTCATATGATACATTTTCATTGAAATCAATAGATAAGTCATTTGCATACTTTAAAATATCATATTTGAATATTTTTCCAAGCCTCTAAAGTCAACCTATTGAAGGGTTGACTTAGTACAATTTGATCCTAGAGAATAGGAGATTTCTATAAAGGTATTTAGAACTCAAAAATAATAGCAAAGCTACTTTTAGAGATCTATAGTTTGTCACTAACCTTGCACAATATATCATTTCCACAAGGCTCAATTTTGACCAAAAAAATATTTTGTTGGAAATGTGTGGAGCTTTGGTCTTTCATGAAATTGTATAAATTTAATTACATAGACTATTAGAATTTTTGATATTGTCTTTTTAACCATTGTTCCCAAAATCATTTGTTATGTTCCTTAGTATTTGATTTTTATGTAGCGTTACAATTTATCATTTCCTAACTCTTATTGATTTATGTTTATTGTGCTATTATTATCATTTCCTAATTCTTATTGATTTAGGTTTATTGTGCTACTATTGCTTTAATGTGTATTCTCTTACGTTTTTTGGTGTCCTAGATTTGAATTAAACATATATCCACCACATGCAAACAAGGCTTGATGCTCCTCTATATCTCCACAAATATAATCATTTTGAAGCATCTTTTATTAGATATGCTAGGCCCTGATATTTTATGCAAAAGTCTTCATTGTAATCTAAGGGAATACTATGGAAAAAATTATTTGATGCTCACAAGTCCCTTCGCTAATGCCTTATTCTCCCTCTTTTGTCTATTTTTCTTTCTACCCTTCACCTTCTCAATTTTCCCAATATCGTCATTTTGTTTTGTCTCATACATCTTAATTTGACTTCCACTTCCCCAAATCCACCTGCATTTGAGAATTCTTCATCAAAATCCAAGAATTTTCACTCAGTACCCTCCTTTGATTTATTAGTATAACCACCTTTCACCCTTCTTCATGACTACTAATCATTAACTCTTATTTTTATGTGCCAAGAGGGATAAATCTCTTCAGTTATTTGAGCAAAGATCTCGATTCTTCCATAAATATGATTCATTTTATTCAAATTTTTATGAGCCCAAATTAACTTCTTCTCTTAAAAGCTTTTCTAATCCATTTGTTTAGGATTTTGAATAGCATGAAATGAGACCTAATAATGATCCTCATATTTTTCAAATTGCATAGTTTAAATCCCCTTGGGATCAAACCTGATCAAAGCTCTTTTCTCTTGTGGATTCATTCTAACAAAAAAGTTTTTAAAGACAATTGACCTCCTTTTGATCTATTTTTTTGGGATAAAATATCTTCTCCTTCTCAAATGTTTCTTATTGAACACTATGATTGTCGTATGCACATAACCTAATTTCCTTTGAGATCGCTATGACTACAACAATATTGAGGCAAGAATACAAATAAGAATCAACTTCTATTATGTCAATTAGAGTACCAAGAGAGTGACCATTCTTCTTAATGTATTCCTCATGACAATACTCTATGCGAAATCTAGAACACCAATTAATGATTAAATTGACATTGTGTGCTATTTCTTTACCATTTCCTCTAATTATTTTTTCTATCACATTACATACAATGATTTCAAGCTAGAATGATTGAAACATACAACTATCAGCACACTAAAATCATTACAAACACTTGTTGAATGATAAATAACTATGAGATATTTGATACTACATAATGGGGTTTGAAGGGCATAGTAATTAGGTAACTTATAGGTGGCAATGTGGCATTCGTTGAACTACAAATGTATTAAGATTATTAGGTACAGGGTGAGATGTGGTTAAGTTGGGTGTTGCACTAAGTGTAATAAGATGGGATTTTGAATAATGCAAGGGACAATTTTTTTTAATTAAAATGACCCCTCCATCACCTTTCTACCTAGTGAGCATGTCCACAATATAAACAACTTAGTCATTCATGTTTAAGTGATTAGTAAATAACTTCAATGAATACATTAGAAAACTATAAAAGCAATTTAGTGTATTAATTTTGCAATATATTCATTTTTTGAACATCACAAAATTAATTCAGCAATAAGTTATGATATTTTTGTCATGTATCGATTGAATACATTACAAAACTAAGTCAACATTATGAAAGGTTCTCATTTATAATAAAAATATTGTCTAAATAAAAAAATTTATTCATTGAGTACATTATAAATGTAACATTAATTTTCTAATTGATTTAATGAGTACATAATAAAACTAGTGTTAGTTTGTAATGTATTCATTATCAACATTATATAAATGAACACATTAGTGTTAGATTATCGGTACCTACTGATCAGGTCCAAAATATAAATAGCTTTTAATTTATTCAATGAATACATTAGAAAACCATAAAAGCAATTATTGGTACCTATTGATCAGGTCCACAATATTAATACTTTTAGCTTATTCAATGAATAAATTAGAAAACTATAAAAGCAATTTGGTGTATTGGTTTAGCAATATATTCATTTTGAACATCACAAAATTAATTCATGATATTTTTGTCATGTATTGATTGAATACATTACAAAACTAAGTCAGCACTATGAAAGGTTCTCATTTATAAAAAAAAATATTGTCTGAATAAAGAAATGTATTCATTGAGTGCATTATAAATGTAACATTAATTTTCTAATGTATTCATTGAAAATATTATATAAATGAACAGGGAACAGCTAGGTATTCTTTCAAAGAATTACAAAAGTAAGGCAATAATATGAAATATGAGAGTACATTGAAATAACTTATTTGATTGACAAGTACATTTAATCATTGAATACATCAAAAAACTATATGTGCATTATGTAGAGAGTTATAATATACTCATTGAGAACATTACAAAAGTATTTCAATAATGTGAGACATGAGACCAAAAAGCTTGCATGAATATAGAAATACTTTTAGTTTGAAGACATGAAATAACTTAACTAGATTGACAAGTACATTACATCAGTAAATGCATTGCATAACTAATTGTGCAATATGTTGAGTTTGTTTTGACATGTACTCATTGAGAACATTACAAATTGAAGTCAACAATATTCTAATATGATAGTACAATGAGCTATGCTCACATGGTTTTGTTATACATTTGAATCTACTGTAAGCAATAGAAGCACTAAAATAGTAATAAAAGATGGTTCTTACGATATAATAGCACTTTTCATACAAAGAATCATGAAAAATGTTCACTTCAAATAGTGGCGTATAGAGTTCAAATTTCTTTTAATAAATAAAAATGCATGGATAAACCCAAAGGAACCCTAATGCTTTTAATGAATTCAAAGAGAAACCCATAGTATACACATATAAACCCACATTTATCGAATGAAACTACTACCATAAAAGGCATGTAATAAAGGAATTTAAGTTTGAAACCTTTGCTTTGCAATAAAGAGTAACCTACAAACAATAAGCAATAAAAAGGCATAAAATAAAGATATGTTGCTAACTGACTTAACTTTGCAATACATTTGAACATGTGTTAAGCATCATCATAAGTATTTAGTAAGCATAGATTGTAAGAGTGAAAAAAATGAAATTGGAAACTAAAACATACACTGAGAATTATGTAAGCATACATTAAGCATGTTTTAACAAGGAATAAACAGGATGGAAATGAGATTGCATACCAACCCAAATAAGAGCAAAGAATTTGCATATTGAAGAGAAATAAACCAACAACAATCAGATAAAGAATTTTAAAAGAATTAAACATGGCATTGTATCCTTCTTATAGGAATTTTGGTCATTGAAGAAATGGCTAGTCGATTTAAAATTCAAGGTGATTTCATACAATAAAATTCCATTTAATGTTTGCTTCTTGATTTCAAATTTGTATTATTTGTTCTTTCATTTTTAATGCTTCCATCTATTTAATTTTAATTCAATTGACAAGCCTTACAACATTAGTTGTTCATGCAAGTGCTAAATGAAGTTGGCTTAAATACTTGAAGTTGTCATACATGTTTTGGTCAATGTACATATGGGAGTGTTTGAAAAGTAGTTATGCATCAATAGTTATGCATGTTTGTATTTCACCAAATATGTAATACACCAATAACTGTGCATGTGTGCATATAAATGTAATATGAAAAGTACATAAATATAATCACTTTGTATTCTTCTCCCAATATTTTGACTTTGTAAATATACACATCAATATTTTTTATTTTTTATTTTAAATGTCACTTTTTGTGCAATGTGTTGTGTAACAAAAATATTATTGTACAATCATTATGTGTTTCAAGTGTTTATTTATTAGTGTAATAGTGAATGATTATTAAGTGTTCATCATGAATTTTTGCATGTGGTGTAGGACCACCTTAATCTAAATCCCTAGGATTAGTTCTTTGCTTTGGTTTTCTCATGTATTGACGCTAGCCAAGTCAAGAGGGTGAGTTTGGGCCTTACTAGGTCATCTCTTTGTTTGAGTTTGTTCCTAGGTGAAGTTTTCATTCTAGGAGTTTTGGTTTGTTTTTAAAGTATTGTTTTGGTTAAGGGTTATGGCTCTAGGACCATAAAAGCATGAGGAAGGTATGGTTTTTAACCTACCTTTTTCTCCATGAGGTTTTTACATTCCATTGCATGGATTGGAGATCCTACATGTTATTTGGAGAAAAATGTGTCAAAAACATGTGGATTGATGCTTTACAGGATAAATCATGCATAGACATCATAAATGTATCATGTTATACATACTTGGAAGGTTCCAAGTGATAGAGGATTAAAAAGTGCAAAAATGCAAAAGTTGTCAGCAACTTTGAAAAGTTGCTTGACAACATTTGAGCAAGAATTGCATATGTCATGGTTTGGAGATGGATGGCTATCATAAATATCTAAAACCTCTTAGGAGGCATATAAAAACCATGAAATGACCCATTCCAAGGGGCTGAAATTGTAAGAGGAAAGTTTTGTCATTAAGAAATATGAAGCTCACCCAGTTTTGACACTTTTTGCTTGTTTTCAATTTTCTATCCTTAAGAATGGATTGAAGTTCAAATTTTTGCTTTGGATTATTGTATTTAATGTTATTATAGTAATTTTCCATTCATATTTCAAGCTTTTAGGTGTTAATTAAAGTAGGTTTTGAAATTCATTTGTAAATACTTTGTGTGTTGGTCCAGTTTTGACCATCTGTGCAAGAATGGCTCCCCCATGAGTTTCTATTATGAGTTCTTCATGGCTTTAGGAGAAATGGGAGTAGATACAGTGTACATAATGTACATAGTTTTTGAGGTCCTGGAGAGTTGGTTACACAATTCAAATGTGATGCCCTAGGCAAGTCATTAATACTTGGTTAGGTGATCACAATATTCGCAAGAAGGTTTTGGGGTTTGAATGTGAAGGATACTTCAAACCAAGAGTTTCTAAACGTTGAGGGTTGAGTTCTATCACTATGTGCCAAAGGATAAGGTCTCATAATAATGTTTGTTGAGGGAATGATCAGACCCTAGTCAAACCTATCATTTTTATTGTGAAACCCTTAATTATAGGCACAAAATTTCTTTCAGGCGTACGAATGGCTTGGAGACCTAGGACCCACAAAATACTTGAATTTTTCCAAAAGGGCACTCAAATATTAAGTTTTTTTCCATCTTGTTAAGATAAAATTGAAGTTAAAACACAAAAACCCAAGTAGCAGGGGTAATTCAATTAGGCCTAATTGGTGCAACTTGGGTAGTTTTGTAAGAATCATTAGAAAACCCTATTGGTTTTGAGTCCAGAAGGTTGAATGATGTCCAATACTTCATATGGGAACCCCTCACTCCTTATGGTGGCAAGAATGGTGAAGAAGGATCAAAAATTGTAATTGGGAAAGTGACTAGAAGAGGCATTGATTAGTCCAAGAAGCAATCTAATTGGTGTATCTAGGTAGGAAGTAGTTAGAGGATAGGGTAGATATCCTCCAGGGATTAGGGTATAAAAGGGAACCCTAATGGGCTAAGAGAAATACTAAGAAAGTCTTTGAGAATATAGGACTAAGCAAGATACCTACCTTAGCTTATATTAGAATGGTATTAGATCAAGAATATTTGGGTTTGTGGTTAGATGTTACAACCTGCAGAGTTTGACCAGTGTAGAATTGGCCAAAGAGATGGGTGAATAGAAGAAGAGGAATAGAATCCTTAAAGAAGCCCTATAAGAAATGAAAACCAAGTTGGAAGAAGTTGTTGAGGTAGCTAAGAAGAAATACCAAGAAGGTGAAAGCAGTAGTAAGGGTAAAGAAAGGATAGATAAGGAAGATCTTATTCCTAAACCAAACCCTCCAATAAATGAGGATCCATTCCTAAAATCCATCAAGGAATTAGGTGTAAAATCCCTAGAAGGTGTTCCTTTTCTCAATGGGAAGATATACGCTGAATTGGTGATGGAATGGATTGAAGGGATGGAGAACCACTTTGAGTGTGATAGTGTGAGTGAAGCACAAAGAGTTAAGGTAGCCAAGTGTAGCCTAAGGGGATTAGCCCTAAGATGGTGGAAGTACCTCCAAGAAGAGAAGGAAAGTGTGGGAAAGAAGCCCATTGTAAATTGGAAATCCATGGTAACAAAGATGAAGGAACAATACTTACCAGAGGACTATGAGGTTCAATTACAAAAGAAGAGGAAAAGTTTGAAACAAATGGACATGGATGTGGAAACTTACACTGAAGATTTTCAGAAGTTGTGTTTAAGGTCAAGAGTACAAGAAGATGAACCTATCAAAGTGGCTAGGTATCTAGGAGGTTTGAAATGGAATATACAAGAGATCAACCTAGGGACTCCTATAGCAACCCATAAATTCTTCCAACTTGCTTTGAAGGTGGAAGAGAAGAATAAGAAGGAAGACTCAAATTTTAGAGGTAGAGGTAAGGGCAAATATGGAAGAGGCCAAAGAGGATATGGTGGAAGAGGATTAGATTTAGGTCATAAGGAGACAACAAGGTTACTGAACAGCAAGAAGGAAGTTTAGGAAAAGGAGGTTTCAGCAAGGGTAGAGGCTCTAACACTATTTGAAGAGGAAGAAGCAGCAACCAAGGGAGAGGATCCTAATTTTCCACCATGAAGTGCTACCACTAGAATTAGCTAGGACACCTTGCATATAGGTGCCTTGAAAAAGGATCAACTTCCCTAGGAATCACAAAAAGGGTAACTACGTGTCTAGTAGCAGCAACAAACACTCTAAGGTACCCTTAAAATTAGAGGAAGGGGAGAACTTGATGATAAGAAGAACATTGATCAAGGAGCCCATCAAAGAAGAACCAAGTTAGAGAAGAGCACTCTTTAGGATTAAATGCAAAATCATGGGAAAGGTGTGTAGAGTCATTATTGACTTAGGCTTAACTAACAACATAATCAGTAAAGAGGCAATTAGCAAGCTAAAGCTAAAAAGAATTCCACATGACAACCCATACAAGGTCGCCTAGCTTAATAAAGGACAACATATTATTGTTGGAGAGAAAACATGGGTAGAGTTCACCATAAGGAGAGACAAGGATAGGGTGTTATGTGATATTCTTCCCATGGATGCATGCCACCTCCTACTTGGAAGGCCATGGTAATTTGATAACCAAGCCATACATGATGTGACCAAAAATGCCTACTCATTCAAGAAGGATGGGGTGACTTTCAAGATCTAATCCTTGCTAGAGGAAGGAGATTTGAAGACCTCAAGTCCAAGTGTACTCATGGTTGGTGAGGAGTTTTTAAAGACCCTAGAGGAAGGAGATGGAGTTGGGTTTGCATTGGTTTTAAAACCTAAGAATAAATTGTTGCCAAGAAAATAGAGATCCCAAGGGAAGTACAAGAGTTAATTGAAGAGTAAAAATCCATTGTCAATGATGGACAAACTACCACCCTACCCCCTAAGAGACTTGTTAGCCACCAATTAGACTTTATCCTAGGAGCTACCCTACCTAATAAAGCTACCTATAAGATGACCCCTCAAAAAAATGAGGAAATTGCCAAACAAATCCAAGAGCTCCTAGATCAAGGCTTAATTAGGAAAAGCATTAGCCCATGTGCAGTTCCTACCATTTTAGCACCCAAGAAAGGAGGAACTTGGATACTTTTTACTAATTCTAGAGCCATAATAGAATCATCATTAGGTATAGGTTCCCAATACCTAGAAGGAAGACTTAATGGACTATTTAGGGGGAGCAAAGTATTTTACCAAGATAGACTTAAAAAGTGGCTACCATCAAATCAAAATAAATGAAGGGGATGAGTGGAAAACAACCTTCAAAACTATAGAGGGTTTGTATGAGTGGCTTGTAATGCCATTTGGTTTATCTAATGCTCCATACACCTTCATGAGACTTATGAACAAGGTATTGGCAGATTACATTGGTAAGTTTGTTGCTGTCTATGTAGATGACATATCAAACATTTGCAAATTGTTTTAAAGAAATTGCATGAAGAAAAGATAATGATAAACTTGGAGAAGTGTGACTTCATGAAATAAGAGCTAGTTAATCTTGGATTTTTTTTGTCTCAAGGTAACCTCAAAATGGATCAAGACAAGGTGGATGCCATTCTAAGTTGGCCTACTCCCAAGATAGAATCAGATGTGAGAAGATTCCATGGTTTGGCATAGTATCATAGGAAGTTTATCAGACATTTCAGTGGCATATGTGCTCCTATGTTGGATAAAATCAAGGGTGGTATGAAGACAAAGTTCCATTAGACCCCACAAGTTGATCATGGTTTTGAGACACTCAAAAAGATAGCAGAATTGCCCACACTAGTACTTCCTAGTTTTGAGAAACTTTTCCAAGTGGGGTATGATGTCATTAATGTAGTTATTGGGGTTGTTCTAAGCCAAGAAGGAAGGCCAGTGGCTTTTCATGGTGAGAAGCTCAATGATGCAAAGAGGAAGTATTCTTCCTATGACCTAGAGTTGTATGGAACTCTAAGGAAGTGGAGGCACTACTTTCTTCCAAAAGAATTTTTTGTATACTCAAACAACTAAGCTCTTAGTTTCCTTAATTCTCAAGAAAAACTTAGCATCAAGCACATGAAATGGGTAGAGTGCCTACAAGCCTACACATTTACCAACAAACATAAGAAGGGAGTGCAAAATAAGGTAGTTGATGCATTGAGTAGAAGACTACTCACAGTTCAAGAGGCTCAACTCCAAAGTATAGGCATTGAAAGCTTCAAAGACCTATATGCTGATGATGAAGATTTTGCTCAAATCTATAAGGTATGCAAGGAGTTCAAAAACAACTTTCATGGTGAGTTTTTTAATAATACATTGTAGAATGATTTATTATTTAAGGGAAGTCAACTTTGTGTTCCTAGAGGATCAATGAGGGAAAATTTGATCCAAGAGAAGCATAATGGGGCACTTAGTGGTCATTTTGGAGTCAATAAGACTCAAGAGTTAGTCTTTATGTTCTATTTTTGGCCTAGGATGAGTCTTTATGTTCTATTTTTGGCCTAGGATGACTAGAGATATTAGACAATATGTGGAGAGTTGTATACTATATCAAAAGGAAAAGGGCACATCCACCAATGCTGATCTTTATCAACCACTTCCAATCCCTAGTAGACCATGGGAATGCATCTCTATAGATTTTGTAGTTAGCTTACCAAAGACAAGGAAGGGATATGACAAAATTTATGTGATTGTAGATAGGTTTAGTAAGATGGCCCATTTTGTACATTGCAAACCCATACATGATGCTTGTCAGATTGCTCATTTGTTTTTCAAAGAGGTGGTTAGGATCCATAGTCTACCTATGAGCATTGTTTCAGACAAGGACACCAAATTCATGAGCCATTTTTGGAAGACACTATGGAGAAGGCTTGGGACTAACTTATCTTTTGGATCTGCCTATCACCCACAAACTGGTGAGGTGACTTATATGAGTCTTGGCAATCTACTGAGGTGTCTCACAAAGGAACATGGTCAAACTTGGGATTGACTCATTGGGAAGGTTGAATATGCCTACAATGACACAATGAATAGATCAATAGGTAAGAGTCCTTTTGAAATAGTTTATGGTTTGCATCCTAGAGGAGTTTTTGAGTTGAAAGAATTGAAGGATGGAGTACAAGGAACTCGCTATGCTAAGGACTTTTCCCAATCCATGAGGGAAGTCCATGAAAGTGTAAGGAAGACACTAACTAAAAATACTAACAAATTGAAGCAAAAGGTGGATGCCTCAAAGAGGAAGTTACAATTTCAGATAGGGGATCTTGTGATGATGCACCTAAACAAACACAAATTGCCAAAAAGGATAACACACAAGCTCTAGATGAGAAGGTTGGGTCCTTGAAAAATACTTTCCAAGTATAGAAACAATGCTTATAAGGTGGCACTTCCTGAAAATATTGGACTATCCCCCATTTTCAATATTTCAAATTTGATTTCATACAAAGGACCTATCATTGATGTTGATCAAAGTCTTCAAGAGGTCACACAAGATTTAACAGACCTACACCTAACCCCTTCTCCACCTCCACAAGCAGATAGGATACTGGATTCAAGGGTCTACAAATAGACTAGGAAGAAGGACTACTTGGAACATCTTGTTGAATGGCTTGGCAAGGATGGTGTTGATGCTACTTGGATCATAAAGATAGACTTCAAAATGGTGGGTATTGATTCCACCTTACCTAATCCAATGATGGATTAAACTTCTTTTTGTTTTGAGGAGTATGGTGCAAGAGCACCTTAATCAAACTCCCTAAGATTAGTTCTTTGTTTTGGTTTTGGCATGTACTAACTCTAGCCAAGTTAGGAGGGTGAGTTTGGGCCTTACTAGGTCATCTCTTTGTTTGAGTTTGTTCATAGGTGAAGTTTTCATTCTAGGAGTTTTGGTTTGCTTGTTTAAGTGTTGTTTGGGTTAAGGGTTATAGGTATAAGAACATAAAAGCATGAGGAAGGTATTGTTTTTAACCTACCTTGTCCTTCATGAGGTTTTTACATTCCACTGCAAGGATTGGAGATCCTACATGTCATTTGGGGCAAAAGATGTCAACATTGACAAAGTTGTCAAATAGGACAAAGTGGTCAGAAACATGTGGATTGATGTTCTAGAGGCTAAATTGTTCCTAGACATCATAAATGAATCATGTTAGACCTACTTGGAAGGTTTGAAGTGATAGAGGTATAAAAATTGGAAAAATGCAAAAGTTGACAGCAACTTTGAAAAGTTGCTTGACAACATTTGAGCAAGAATTGCATATGTCATGGTTTGGAGGTGGATGGTTGTTATAACTCTCTAAAACCTTTTGGGAGGCCTATAAAAACCATGAAATGGCCCATTCCAAGCGTTGGAGATTGTAAGAGGAAATTTTTGTCATTAAGAAATATGAATTCTGCCCAGTTTTGATAGTTTTTTCTTATTTTCAGTTTGTTATCCTCAAGAATGGATTGAAGTTTGAGTTTATGCTTTGGATTAGTGTAGTTCATGTTATTACAATACTTTTCCATTCAGATTGTAAGTTTTTAGGTGTTCATTCAAGTAGGTTTTTAAATTCATTTGTAAATACTTTGTGTGTTGGTCTAGTTTTGACCATCTATGCAAGAATGGCTCCCCCATGAGTTCCTATGGTGAGTTCTTCATGGCTTTAGGGAAAATGGGAGTAGAGCCAGTGTACGTAATGTAAATAATTTTTGGGGCCTTGGAGAGCTGGTCAAGCAATTCAAATGTCATGCCCTAGGCAAGTCATTGATACTTGGTTAGGCGATGACAGTATTGGCAGGAAGGTTTTGGGATTTGAATGTGAAGGATACTTCAAATCAAGAGTTGCAAAAAGGGGAGGGGTAAGTGATGTCACTATATGCCAAAGGAGAAGGTCTCATATTAAGTTTTGTTGAGGGAATGATCGCCTAGTCACACCTATCATTTTTATTGTAAAGCCCTTAATTATAGGCACAAAAATTGCTTTCAGGTGTGCAGATGGCTTGGAGATCTGAGACCCACAAAATCCTTGAGGTTTTCCAAAAGGTTACTCGAATCTAAAATTTTTTTCTATCTTGTTCAAAGAAAATCGAAGTTAAATCCCAAAAACCCAAGTAGGAGGGCTAATTCAATTAGGCCTAATTAGTGCAACTTGGGCAGTTTTTCAAGAATCAATAGAAAACCCTATGGAAGGTTGGATGATGTCCAACATTTCATAGGGGAACCCCTCACTCCTTATAGTGGTAGGAATGGTGAAGAATGATCAAAAATTGTAATTGGCAAAGTGGTTGGAAGAGGCATTGATGAGTCCAAGAAGCAATATCTAGGTAGGGATTAGTTAGAGGATATGGCAGAGATCCTCTGGGGATTAGGGTATCAAAGGGATCACTAACAGGGTAAGAGAAAGCCTAAGCAAGTCCTTGAGAATCTAAGGACTGAGCAAGCTACCTACCTTAGCTTCCATCAGCATGCTTGTTTTGTAGATATTGGCTCTCAAAAAATTAACTTTTAGGAGAGGATCTATCACAAAACTATCTAAAAAAATTAACTTTTAGGAGAAGATTTATCACAAAACTATCGCAATCATTAGACCCCTCATCGAGATTACTAAGGCTTTTCCCTAGGACAATTAATAATTCATTTTAAATTGTTTCCTATCCACAACAATTAAAATATATGTATTTCACATATGAACTTAATATTAAAATAGAGATTTAAGATATTATCATAAGGTGTACAATGTGCATCAACAATAAATATTGGCAAATAAGTTTGTAAGTGTCCTTGCAACTTTTTTTAAATGAACAAAAGCTATAGGGGAGCTTGAGTCCCTGCCTTATGCAAACTATTGGATGCAAGTATTGTTAACAATTCAATGTACAATAGTGTATTAATTGATAAGATTTAAATTGAAATACATAATTTTAAGTTAGATGTAAAATACAAAAGTAGAAAAGTTTTGTATTTATATAAAATATCAATTTAGTGTTAAATGTAAATAATATTATTAATTCTTAATAATTATATAACTAATTATTTTGAAGAAAATATTAGAGTTTGTAACCAACTAGATATCAAATGTTATCTAAATTATGTATCTTGAAATTTAATATAAAATAGAAAACACAAGCATGCTTCTAATAATAGAAATATATGAAATATAAGATTTCATAATAAAATAATAGAAATAAATTATAATATAATATTTATGAAATATAAATTATCTTTTAATTTAACTAATTGAAATAATAAGTGTTGTGATGGTTAAGTTGTTGAGTTGTTATTCTTGTCATCAAGGTTCAAATCTAATGGGGATGAGGTCCCCCATTTGTGGCCTCACTGGTTCATAGCTCCAGGTCAAAGCGTTTACCCCTCTTAAAAAAATAATAATAATAAGTTATAAATATAAGAAAATATAGATAGTATTTAAAGAAAAGAATATTTAAAATTACAATGAGAAAATCATAAATTATATAAGATATACAAGAATTGATTTATATCTTTGTATTTTTTGATACTTTTTAAACATAATATAAAATACTTTTTATGTTCAATGCCGGGACTATGCAGAATCTGTGAATGATGGGATGGACATTGTTGCCGACATCTAGCCAAGTTTCAATGTTGTGGCGATCGTACGCAATTCTTGTATCAAGCAAATCTGATATATTTGATTTATCCACTTAACAATCTTTTCTTTATTGCTAAAATTTTTTAAGAGATTCAAACGTTAGTTTTATGTATACTTTCCCTCTATTTTCAGACACGGTAGTACATGTTGGAGTAAATCCTTATTTTACAAAGTTTACTTTATATTAATTGGACGTGAGTTGACTATTACAACGTTATGAGGCATAATGTTTCTTATTATGTGATTATGATTCTTGTTTGATATTTGCATATACCAATCTCTCATTTTCTGACGAGTAGTATATGATGATTTATTGTGCTTTTAGGTGATTTAGGAAATATGGTCTACTTCACATTTTCTCATTTGGGTTAAAAGTTTTGTTGCAGAGAAATAAAGATTTCTAATAATTTATCATTTCAAAATTGGAAGGAGTTGATTAAGATTAAGATTATATTATTTTAAGTAACAGATTTGTGGGAGACTATAAAGAAACGTTATGAAAAGATTTATTGGAACTTGGTAAATAAGCTATGTAGATCCGACTAATTAGATCACTCTTGCACTCGATGATGAAGTAAATAGGTGTAGGTAATGCCCTTTCTTATAAAATTTGAAGTGAGATGACTAAGATGTTTGTTGAGGAAGGTAAAATTGTCAACAAACTTGAAGTGTGAGTAATTATTTTATGATAATATCATAGGATGTGTCAACAAAAAGGGTTATTTCGATCTTTTAAAAATGTCAAGCTAATTTTGTGGTGCAAATAGGTAATTAAATCAAATATCTCTTGTTTTAGTTTGCCTAAATTCAATTGAATTAATTATTGCTATCGGCTAATCAACGTACAACTGCTAGTTTATAATTTCTAATATTAAGATTTTCATACAATTATTTAGAAATGAAAATCAATTGTTTTGATTAAGTAAAAACAAGTTTTGAAAGGACTCGAAACCTTGTACAAAAGGACAAGAAAGATATAACAATAAGAATCTTAAATCAACTATGAAAAACCACCCGACAGACTAGAGGGACACACCAAAGCTCCCAACAAAAGGGCAAATATGTTAGGATAAACCACGGACAGAAATAAAAAACTACATGCAAATATAACCAATAACAGAAAATAATAGAACACACAGAAATGAACACAAGGCACCAAGATTTAACGTGGTTCACCCAATCCCTGGGCTACATCCACCAAATAGCAAGTCCGATCTTATTACAATCCAATGATTACAACCTGATTACAAGCTGTAATCCCTTACAGCTCAATACCGCCGCAAGAACCAATTTTGTATCACAACATATCAAATACCCAACCCTAAGCCCTTTTTATACAAGTATTAAACCGCTTTAGGGTTATAACATGTCGGCCATATGTCGGCCATAATATGTCGGCTACCATGTCAGCTACTTCCCAAAAAAAAAAAAACCAAACCCCACTATTTATGAAGTATGTACAGTACTTTCCTGATCAATCACCACAATCTAACAAAATAGCCCAATAGTCCACAAACCATCAAGATTTGCATTTCAGTCCAATCTTTTGAGATCATAAAGACATATCAAAAGAAAGTTTGGAGGATTTTTTTATTTTTTTCTTTTAACCGAAGTCCAACCATCGTCCACATTTACCACAACTTTATGTCAATCCCCATTAACCCGCAAAACCCTCGCAGTAGTAGAAGCACCAGCAAGAGTGTTATGGACAGAGTCAACAGCAGAAGGGACAGCAACAACATTCTGACTCGAAGCTAGCAAATGGAACAACAGAATCAACAACAGGAGACGGATCAACATCAACATTTTGAGTCAAAACCTCATAGGGACAACATGTGAATCATCAAAGGCATTAACAGAATCCTCATCCAAAGTGAGATCAATATGAGAAGAGCTATCCAACCCATCCACATCTGAAGCTACTTTCTGAACCATATAGTGATCATTCAAAACCTCCAACCACCAAAAAGGTGATTTCTTCGATCTAACTTTGTCAGAAGAGCATCGTGCAGCGAGATGACCAATTTTATGACATTTCCTATATTTAAAGGGAATGAAAATCAATTGATAAATTTAGGAGAAAAAAAATTTATATCAAGTTCAAATTTTAAATTAAAAGCTAAATTAGATTTATAAATTTTCTTGTAAATTAAGATAATTTTAAACATTAAAGAAGGAATGTTTTTTTTAACTATTTTATCATAAGCATACATAATTATGTCAATCACCTAAGATTTTTGTTTTTCAGCTATGTTATGAACCAATTTTAGAAAAATCATCATGGCCTCAAAAATCTCAAAGCAATTTTCTAGTTGGAATGCATCGATTTTATTGTGTAGTTGTACCATCTCTTTCATAAATAGCTGTCTTGCTAACTTTAGCATCTTTATCCTTGTCTAAAAATAACTAAAAGAGTTTCCTAATGAAGATAGATAGATAGATAAAATTTTAACGTCCACGAGGCCAAAAATAAAAACAAAACGCATGTGGTGAAAGACATTCTCATAAACTTTCTTTGTTGCTTCTTCCAAAAACATGACTGATTTAACCTGCGAGTAAGTGCCACGTGGAACTTACTGTTAATGCGTGGACTCTACTATCTCCATCGATTTAGGCAAACTGAAATGTGATGTGATGTCAACTCTCGTTTCAGCATCTTCGCTTTTGGGAGACCTGCAAGCAGCCATGTGCATTCATAATTACATTACAAATGGATTTCAGTCAAATTATTTGTGGGGACTGCAGTTCTAGACTTGTATTTACCCAGCTGGCTCGAGTTGTTTTTGAAACCATGTCATCTCTTGGACTGCCTTGCTGGGTATACCCACAATGGAAATACAGATGAAGATTTTGCATTATTTCATAATAAAAATGCAATTTGTGGATGTCGGGGACGGACTAATTTTTTTTATGGAGGGTTCAAATCTGTGAGGCAGCCCAGCGAAGCACAAAGCCTGCGAGCTACCAACCAGTGAAAGCCACCACATAGAAGTGGATTCTAATTCTGATGTTTCTGTGCAAATTGCACTTGTGGATATAGATGCAAAACGTCAGAATACAGAAGCTACAAACCTAAGTGTTTGACAAAATGTCTACCGGGGACGTGATTTCCTGAAATGCCATGATTACTGATTATGTTTACAGTAGGTCCATTATACATACTACCAAGGAATTTGACAGTTATTCGTTAAAATGAAACTGGCAAATGTCGAATCCGATTGTATCACAATCACATGCTTCCAACATGTGCTGGTTTAGCAGCTTTAGTGTTTAGAGCAAGGAAAATGGATCAGGAAAGGATTTGAATGAATGGGCATTCAAAGGATACTCTGTAACCTGGTTGCATTGCCTCTGATTGTTTTTTGCACAGCTGGTGTTGAGTATTGGCAATATTTTAAGCTATCAAAATGAACCTAGTATGGAACATCATGCTTGCATGATTCATCTTCTTCATCTTCTTGGTCATGGAGCATCAATTAAATATGTCTATCTTCCCTGTTTAATACCATTCATTTGCGCAGACAACATATGTTTCTTGGGATTGAAACTTTTTTTTACGGCATCGAAACATTTGTACAATTGATTTAAAAAATTGTTATTGATGTAATCAATAAAGAGATGAATACTCTGTTTTTGGTGAACCATATATATATACTTCCAGTATGGAGCATTATGCTTGCATGATTGTCAGAAGGGTACGAAGTCAATGGAAAAAAAATATCAGGTATACAATCTTGTCAAGTTATTAGGTGTATGATTTGAAACTGGTATAAAAAAAATTGAATTTGATGATGCAATTTTTCTTAAAACATTGATAGCATTAGTGTTTATGTGGATGATTTATTTATCACTATACTGACGAGGGTGATATTCAAAATATGAAGAAAAAAAATATTACTTGTTTGACTCACATTATTATTTGAGTATTGAGTGATTCAAAACTTTCATTTTATTTTCATCGTCCAATCAAATATATAATTTTTCTGTTTATAGTCTATGACACCAGCCATAGTTTTTGGGTTGACATATGGTGATAGTGATATGGGACTACCTCACTAAAAACTATACATCCCCTACTCTTCAATAGGATTTGAACTTGTGACATATCTTTTCAACAGTACAAATATCCACTACTAAGCTAACTCAGACTTTGATAATGTTGTTGTTTGATAGGAAAAGTCTGATCTACCCGAATAATGACTTAATTGATAGCATATTTTTAGTATGTAATTTGTTAAGTGCATTATTCTACATGTCTTCATCGGTAGCTGGTCAGACATCTCTCATTTTGCAAAGGACTACTTCGTTCAATGAAAAGAAATGATTGTTTCTAGGTTTTGAATGTTTTTCACTTTTTAAAGATATTTGAGATTATTTGATTCTTTCCCTTTTTTTTAAACATCTTTTAATTTTTTTAATTTTTTCAAACTTTATCGGATTTTTTTAACTTAGAAGATTACAGTTGAACTAAATGAGAAATATTGAAAAATCTATAGAGCAAATCAATTGGTGGGATCTACATAGAAAAAATTTGTAGAAACCAAACTTTGTGAATGGAATACATATTATGTCAAAGAAGCAGGTTATTTGGATTGGGAATGCATAGTATTAGGAGTTGGCTCCCAAAAAGAAGGGAAGACATGTGATTAACAGACTGGGTGCCATTATTGTCATCCATCAATACAATGGGAGTCATGATCCAAGGCTGAGCTACCTTCAACGTTACATCGAGGAGAATTCCTATCCACTTGGGACTAAGTCTCAATAGGAGGTGCAAATCAATTGTTCATCTCTTATTATTTTCTAGATTACAATTTGATGTTGAATTGGTATTCAAACTTGCATCATTGAATTGGCTAGTATGTTTTGATAAATTGTTATTTATCATTAGAGAAAAAGGAGTAAAGCCTATGATATTGATTGGCAATTGAAATCATTGAGGATGTGATTAGAATTTTGATTATCCTTTGTTTTAGATTAAGGTAAAAGTAGGTTTTGAAGGGGTCCCGAAACCCTTTACAACAAAAAGAAAGATAAACCATTAAGCACACCCAGGTATTAAGAGGACCTGAAACCAACAAAACAACTAAACCAAGTTTTACAGGGACCTGATACCAACAGATGTGACCAGAAAAATCAACCATAAGAACACTAGAACCTGGAAAGTCAACAGACTGGAACAAAGCAACCTGACAAACCTCTCAAACCAGTTTCCAGCAAACCAGAAACTCGGTCAGTTCACCATCACTAAAAAACCAATCAGCATAAGGGAGCATAAGATTTTCCTTTTGATTTGAAGTTGTCCTTACGCGACCGAAGGATCATATCTAAAGGGGGAGCAGAAGACTTAGTCTTCTTCCTTTTAATCGCAATCCAACCATCCTCAAACTTCGCTGCCTCAACAACCCAATCCTCAGAAGATGACCCGAGGAATCCAGGGGACACAAAAGTCGCATCAAACTCCCTGTGAGAATCAGACAACATATGGTCCCTAGGAGGATCATCCGAAGCAGGGGAAGAGACCAAAGCATCCTCCTCAACCACCGGCACGAAAAGAACACAATCCATAGCCACAACATCCGCAGGAGCATCCAAGGAATTCACCAAAGCATCCACCTCAACCACCGGCTCAGAATGGACGCTAGCCTCAGTCTCAGAATCCACAGGAGCAGCTCGAGATTGTTTCACTGTGTAGCGCTCAGAGGAGGCCCCAGACCACCAAGAAGGTAGTCATCTAGACTTGGATTTTCCAACAGCACAACGGGCAACAATGTGCCCCGTCAAGTGGCAGTTCCTGCAACAAAAAGGGATACCCTCGAAATCCAACATTTGTGTCCAAGAACCCCTCGAGGAGTCCAAGAAAATCTCCTTAGGAAGGCCCTTAGAAACATCCAAATCTATAAGAAAGCACACACAGGTCGAATGGAGAATATCTGAAGTGTCAACATCCACATATAAGAAATCACCAATAGCATTACTAATAGTTTCAAAAATCGAATCCTACCAAAGATGAATTGAAAGATTAGGGAGCCAGACCCAGATAGGGAACTTATTAAAGGATTCGGAGAGTGGATCAAAATCCATGTGCCACAGTGTGGCCATAAGAGGAAATTGCCCTGCCAAGAAAAATTATTGTGACCTAAAATAATCTTCCTGTAATCAAAACTTTGAAACTTAGCTATAAAAAAACCTTTTGCACACGAGAAGATGTGGACATTATTTTCTATAAGTGGCATCCAGTTCTTGGAGATCCAGACATGTAGATCAGCAAGAGAGGGCCAGTAACCTCGGAAGCCAAAAATGGCAACAAGAGAGGAAAGCTCTTCTGCCATATGAAAAAAATATTCAACAGATTTTGGATCAAGAGAAACCTTAATGGGATTTAAAGCTCTTACATGCGACACAAGAGGGGGCCCAGATGAAGCCGCATGAGGGAGAGCGCCATGTAAGTCGGCTTCGAAGGCAACCACGTCTGCAAAAGTCCTTCCCCCCGAACAAGGAGGAGACCCAGGAGTTGAGCGAGGGGCAAAAGAAGCCCTAACCCCACCCGCAGAAGAAGCCGAACGAAGCCCACCATCACTGGCAAAAACAAGTACACCTCCACCCGTGCGACCAGCGATGCCATGAGCAAAAGGTCCAAGTTTTTGAACGGGAGCAGGAGCAAAAGAACTAGGTTTATGAATGGGAACAGAAGCCATTTCAAGCCTTGAAAGAGCCCCATCCCCAACCGCAGACCGTCCTCCAAAATCAGCTCCACCACCCAAATAACTGGCAGGAGCAGAGACCTCAGCGTAACCAAACGCTAAAGAAGTAGAAGCGCCATGAGCAGGAGAACCAGATTTTCGAACAGGAGATCCAAGTTTTTGAGCGGGAGCCATTTAAATAGATGGTTTTTTATTATTATATTCTAACTTGCATCAAACATTAGAAGGAATAGTGAAAAAGTGTTTGCATTTGGTTTGGGATATTTCAACATAGGAGTTATAGGAGTAAACTGTCTTATATGTTTCCTCGAGCAAAATATCTAATGTTGACCTCCACAACTTCATACGTCATTCCATGAGTTGGGCTAGTCATCATTTCCTTTCAAAGGAAAGTGCTAATGAGCTCTTGATTCCTCTATTTGATGGTATTCTATAGCTTCATCCATCTATTTGGAGACTCATTTGCTTAGAAAAAATATTTCATTAAAAGTAGAAATAGAGATGTTCTCAATAGTAACAAATTTTTTTCTTTGAGGTCCTAATAAATTCATTATATAATAAATATGCTTTAGATGGTGATAGTCTTGCGAACAAGTTCATAGGAGGAAGCATCTATTTTGATATTGTTATGACCAATTCTCTCAAATCATCCTAGAACCCTATTTTTTGGAAATTCTGACCTAAATATCCATCCATATGACATACTAGATAAATAACACCTATTTTAAGACCTATTCAAATATGTTAAAATAAATTCCTCACAATTTCTTGTATATTCTTCAATCTAGCAATAGTATTCTTATTATCAACTTCAATCACCCAATTATGAATGTTAAGCTTATTTGCTATATCAATTCTATTAAGAGCAAAAGAAGCTTGAACATGTTCACAAATCTATTAACATGTAGGTACTTGTTGACAAATTAGATCTAGCATTATTTCCTACTTGGCATCTCTACGTACATCATTCCTCGATGGTATATCTTACATGATGACACCTCTTCCAGTTGTCCTATAGTTTTTGTGGCTCTAAATACATAACTAGTATAGGACACTAGTCACCTCACATCTCTCACATTTCAGCTTTGTCTAAATGCATACCTCCCTCAAGTAACCTTATAGGTCACTATCATTTCAGCTAGATTTGATGTGCACTGATGGAGTCTTAAATATGAGGCTTTTCACCTTTTGGTTTAACATTCCTCTCAAATTTAAATATATTATTATGCGTAACAATTCCCAACTTGTGGCTAGACAAACAATAAGTGATTATAAAACTACTCAATAGAAATTAAACAATACCATGAGTTAACATTGCAATTGCTTGATTCCTTTCATGAGTTCATTACTAATGACATCTCATAGAAAGATAATTGGCATTCCAACACCAAGGCTAGAACTACTTCCTAAATGAGCATAGGCATGGATGGTCTTCACTTCACAATGGTTAGATTAAAGCAATGTGTTATTCATAACATGTCTTGCTTGATTCATCTTTAATGAAGACTAGGTATGTGATATATACACATACATAAATTAGAAGACAATATTATCGAAGTTCTCTAAGAATATCCAAATCTATAGTTGTAGATCAATTGCTCAACATTTACTAACTGCAAGGGTTCCTCTTACCAATGAGGTTTTAATATTTAATCACTTTTATGTCCTAATGAAAATGAAAATACCATGGCCCTTCAAGATGTCATCAACAACATATGTGGAGATCATATTAATGCAAAATTATTGGTACATAAGATATTACACAAGCTATTGAAATAGAATGAAAAAATACACAATTTTGTACAAGAATAAATGTCATGTTGAGTACATAGCAATACAAAACATATATAAATCCTCATAGTACTCATTTGAAATGGCCCTTCATTTCCACAAGGATATGATAAAAGGCAAAGTGTTTCTGGTTGAAGTTGGTTAGATCTCCTTCTAGCCTTTCTTCCAATGTTGGGTTGGGCTTTTGAGTGTCAATATCTTCATTGCCATGCATATTTCCTTCTTGTTTGGGGGAACTTGTTGGTTTTCTCTCCCTTTCTTGGCTTTGTCTCATCCCATTCTTGACTTTTTTGTACAAGGTTTTAGGTCCCTTCAAAACTTGTTTTTGCTTATATTAAAAAATAATACAAAACATGTAACTACCATCTGAAATCCTTCCATTTGCATTACCATGGACTCCTTCCTTATACATTTCCTTGCATAGAAAATTAATCTCATAGGTGAATTATTTAATGCATTTTCTTTTAAAATATTCATTAATCATTACTATCAAAAACTATTTTTACAAAAAGGTCAAAGTTATGCCATTAATAGCCACAAAGATGGTCAATATCTCAAATTTATGATCAATAATCTAATTTTCAAATCTAGCCTCTTATCATCTAATGCAATTGATAAAGCCACATCATTTTAGAACAATCAAGAAAATAAAATGTTTTTAGGATTCATGCACTAATACCAATGTGTTAGTTGTGTGTAGAGTCGCCTAATTCTTTTCCCAAGGATCTCCTTCAAACCTCCCTCTACCTATATTTGTTTGAAGTCTTCTCCTCATCACTTTTTCCTTCTCCGCTCCTTGAAGTTGTTGTCACAAGCTTCCGCGGTTGTGATCCCCTTTCTTTGAACCGCTTTGAACCACTTTGAACCTTAACTCAAAGTAGTTCGAAGTAGTTCAACCTAAGATTTTCATACTAATGTTTCTTCCTTTGGCAGGAAGTTCTCTTTATGCGGTGGCCTTCATTGAAGCACTTCGAACCACTTTGAGTCTCAATTCAAAGCAGTTCAAAGTAGTTCTTGATCAAAACGGATGGCGATAATGTGTTTATAAAATATAGGGCACCGCCTTTCCACAATCAATTAAGGCTCGTGTTAGATATCAAAAATCAAAAGATTTTGTTCTTTTTCCAAGGAGGAAGTCGTCATCATTAGGAGTGGGAGAAAAGATCTTCGACTTGAAGGATGATCGGATATTGTACGAAATCGATTATTGTTGATTTATGTGAAAAGGGAAATCATTAAATGAAAAGCTCATGCTACAATGTTTCAAACGTGCCAAGGTTGATATGAGATGATATGTCATCGTGTCCATTAATGATCCAATACTTTCGCATGCAAATCTTTCCTTTAATAAAATCGTTCAATAGCTCAGTAAACTACTTTATAATAGAGAAGGAGCTGTTAAGGAAGGTAGAGGAAGTCGTTTGGTTTTCAGCGTAAAGCAGGTGAGAATTTAGACATCTTTGTTTCGTTCTGCAAATCTATTGTTTTCAAAAGGATTGTCTAGCAGAGGTTTTGCTTGTTTTGTTGAAAATGAAGTCAGTCTTGCACTTTTTCGGCAATGCTTCTAGCCTAGAATGTAAGAGACCAGTGATCTGTGATACAAATTTAGAAGGGGTAAATGTGGAAAAGCTGCAAACGAATTTTCTTGAGAATACCAAAGAGGTTAAGGGGTGCATGGAAGTGTTAACAAGTGGGTTGATTGAAGCCGCTGCCTTTCCTCCTACTTTCGTAAGCCCTGAACTTCTGCAACTTTGCATTGACCATTACGATGTTAGGAGTAGAAGCATAATAGATGCCAATGGAAACACAATACTTTCTATCTCAAGGGAAACCATTTCGTCTATTTTACGATTAACAGCAAATACCTTTGCCACATTTTCACCCACTCAAGCTTTGGCTGAATACCAGGAAACCCCTAACGTTTTTTGAAACACCCTTGCCAGAAAATGGACCGAAGTTAACTATGGAGGTGGGTCTAGGCTACCCAAAGTCATTACGAAAGATCACATGAAACCCCATATACATGACCTGGTTGTATTATTGCACAAGGTGAAGGGTTCAGCTGATGTGTATTTGTTTGAAGAATGGATGTATAGATATATTGAAATTATCTTGAAAGGCAAGCAGTGGATGGATTGGGCAGAGATCATTGCCAATTCCTTGAGGAACCAACTCAAAAGGGCCAAAGAATCTCGCGAGGATTTCTATATGGCTTCATATTTGACTTATTGTATTGTCTGTACATGTGATCTCACTATCCTTCCACATGGGGTATGGAACGAAGAAATAACCATTTTCCAGTATTGTCCTTTGTTGCAGAAAGATCGAGTTTTAGAAGATTTTTGTAAGGTGCATGATGTAGTGTATGGAAGTGTTTATTTGACTCTAAAGGGTGTTCAGGTGCCACGACTTTCTTCTGAGGCACAGAAGCTAGTTCAACAATATGGGAGTCATTTCATTCAATTTCCCAGGTTCACATATTTAAGAGTTGGAGGCTTTGAGGATGAACCTCTGAAATTACCTCGATATGCTCTCGATTGTTTCATTTTGGCCGAATTATGCAGACAACTTTTCTCAGTCATTAAAGATAATCTTCCTCAGGAGAATTGGGAAATAGCTTTCCCTATCGCACTGGACTCCTTAGTCTGTGCTAACATGAATAATGCTTCCATCATTGGAAACAATTTGCTGGGATTCAATCTTGGTTTCTACCACAGCAGGAGAAACTTTGATAGTAGGGGATATGCAGCTCTAACCCTTGGCCTTGAAGTAAATCTTTCGAACACACCTCATTTAGAAGATCTATGGAGAGACTGTGGAAATGAAGAAGAGGTCTTGAAGAAAGACCATTCTAGATTAACCGTACAAAAAATCAATTCGTTCAAATTGAAGTTCAAAACACAAGGAATTATTGAAGACAATTCATACTTAATTGAACCTGGTTGGGAAGAATCAAATGAGGCAAAGTTTCTAGCAGTAGACTAGAGAAAAGAGGAGGAAGATGATATTAATTTGAGAGCTAGATCCATATTGACCTATACAGATGACTGGCTACAGAGGAAGAAAGGAGGAAATATCAATGAGTCTTCTCCTAGGGTGATTTCTTCCCCAGGACCACTTCAATCTAACATTCCATTTTCTCATATTGCAGGGGACGCACCGATTCCAGAAAAGAAACTGAGGTCCTCTCCCCATTCGCAAGCTATGGCTCCTAGGACGAGATCCCAATCCAAATTCAAAGCCTCAAAGCAGCCTAGTGTTCAGAAACAGAAGATGACATCTCATGGGCAAAGTTCAGATGATAAATTTGTTTCCCCTGACGAAGTAGATGGTGAAGTCCAATTCATTGAAGCCCCAAGAATAGATCAGCCTAAATTCTTAACTCCAACTCGGGACACTCAGGTAATGTCAACCATTTCTTTTGTCCCTTCGTGGTTGTCAAATTCAATCAACAATAAACGGAGTCTGCAGCCGGTATCCACACCAGTAAAGGACATAGTCACTAGATATGCGACCAGAGGTTCTAAGACAAAGAAAGTAAAAACGGATGCTTGTCTCACCAAAAACTCGGTGATAGGAAAAATCACAGCAGAGGTGGCCACTTATAAACAAAAGAAAGAATCTGGGGAGATCGAGGATGAAGGGTTCCAAGTTACTTCTTTTGAATTAGGTTCTATAAATAGGAGTACTGGCAACAATTTCTTTAAGTTCTCTGCTGACCACATGCTCACACAATCAGAGAGAGATTCCAAGGAAAAGAAAGAACTAAAGGCAATGGCGGTGACGATGGCCGCATATATCGATTCTCTGATCAACCTAGGCGATTCTCCTATAATTCAGGTTCCACAACCTTTTGACCCCAACTCTGTTGAGAGCCAGCAATTGATGAAACAGATGCAGAAGGGAAAACTGTTAGCTGATGCTATGACTAACTGGGTGAATAACATAATAAATCAAGGAAATAAATTCATTTCTGAAGTTGTCAGCATCTACTCCGAAGGTGAAATACTTCTAGGGGAGATTCAAACCTTGATCTCAATACAGGAAACAGAATTAGCACGTTGTCAAGCTGTGGTTCTACAGGTCTTAAAGGTTAAAAATTTTGGGGTCCCCAAATTCCTGAGTGAAAATCCTATGAAGGTCGTGGACCCCTGCATACTTTTCATTCTGAAGAATAATATGTGTTGGAAAGAGTCCATTTACAAAGAGACCATCAAAGAAATACAAAGCATCGAAAGTAAAATCACCGGAATGCACGAGGAGCTAGTAAAGGACATGAAGATTGTCAATCCTACGGGCATCTTACAATTCGAGGAAGGGAATATGGACACTGAAACATTAATCAAGAGTTTCACCGGGGCAGTAGAATAGATCAAGGACGAAGAATCGCCCAAGGCCGATGATTTCACCTCCTTGGCAAGCATTGAATCTATGTTGCGCCTTAATGAGAGCTTGATGCCACATCAGAACCGAAAGGTAAAAGAGTATAAGTGGTAGAAAGACGCATGCAGAGCCTGGGTGATGAGCTTGAAGAACCCATACTCCCATGCTACACAGGAATTTGTATCCATGTTTCGGAGTTGGAAGCTGGTGCGTCAAACCGTTGGAGAAGAGGAGAAAACTGACGCGGATACTGGGAGTTGAACGATCGCCGGTTGGGGCTTTTCTTTTTTATAACTATTTTCTAGTTTTATAACTGTTTCTTGTACCAATCCGATAGGGCTGGGTTTTAATGGAGGCCCTTCGGGTTTGAAAAACTATAAATGATGGGGCATTGAACTGTGTTTTTTTTAAGCAAATAGGGGATAGAAAATAGAGATTAGATAGCAATATTTTAACATAGATTTGATTTTGATAACAGTATTTTGGGAACCAGTATATGAATGTTTGGCTTTCAAGGACTTGGTGCATTAAAGTTCGAATATACATATATGAAGAATTTCGAATTATGCTTTGAAACTTTGTGTTCAGAGTGTTGAATTATTATTACTTTGTGAATGTGATTCGACGTTTCGAAAATCCCAAACTGTTGTTGTTTGATTGTAAGTTCTTTAAAAGTTTTTTTTCTATTCATTGTTAATGATACATGTTAAAATTTAAGCGGAAGTTCATTCTTTGAAGTGAATTTTCTTCTCTACATTAGTTCAGTCTGTTCATCTTCGAACAGTTCCTTTTTATATAATTACCTCACTACCCATGAGTAGTTGAGAGATCTTTATGCACTTTGGGAAAAGTGTGAAAATGATTTCAAATTTATTTCAAATCTAATAAGGGAGTTGTACCTTTAGAAATTCAGAGAGGAAGTGTAAAGTAAGATAAGAGTGCTTCCTCAACTGCAGTGAATAATTTTGTTCTTTGTGATATTTGGGTATAGAGTTAATTTGGTAAACCAATTAAAAGAACAAATTTGTTCACTAACACAATGTTATTGTCCATAACAATTAACATCATTGTTCTTCACTTGCCTATATTAGAGGCAAAGTTATACACCTTAGCAATCATCCCCAACCTATGTACTAAGAATGCCTATCTTTCAAGATGCTCTAGTTGTTTGTTAAAAAGCATTTATTATAGTTGGTATTTAGCATGCGTACATGCTTAGTTCAAATTTTTCCTATACTATTTTTCCATGTCCAACCTTCTGACATGTGATGGATGCAGCCAATTGCGAGGGAGACATTCTTTTTGCTAATAGCACTCCATTGTTAATGCAGTTCTCACCCATTTTAGGTCATTTTTCATGTGTGCCTTGGTTACTTCAATGATACTAAGGATTTTGATGTATAACATTACATTGCAATTTGATTCATATATCATAAGTCATTGGACAATGTGTGATATCTTGTGTTCACATTTAGATATTATGGTTACCTCTATCAAGATTATTCATATATCATGATGTCATTTATATTTATGGATTATTGGTATAATATGATATTACTTATCCCATACTTGCATGTGTATGATTGACATACATGTTTTATCTTTTAATTGATATGTCTAATGTGGTTAGATAGACAAAGTCATAGTCACTTGCTTAGCGAGATCTACACGTTGTGTTAATCTTTGTCATTGTTTACATATATACAATCATTGTTTATGTGTGTGTGTGTGTGTGTGGGGGGGGGGGGGGGGGGGGGGGTGTGGGGGGAGGGGGCGAGGGGGGACATGTTTGTCTTTTATGCAAGTTTGTAGGTATCGAACCTCAACTTCCTTGAATTGTTAGGATAAGTGTGTCCTATCACTATATCTCAATGGTAAGAGAGGGGAGATAACATACAGATCAAAATTGTTACTTAAACCATCATTTGTCCTAATATAATGAAGAAGTATCTGGTTGACTACCTATCTAAATTCGTCAAGTTTTGAGTTGTTCAATATTCTATTATGATTGTAGTCATGTATTTTGATGTTGAGGTCTTAGATGGTTAAATAGATAATAGGCTTCATTGTGTTTTAATGTTTAAATATATTAAATATTAAAAGATAAGAATGAGAAAATTTATTTAATAAGAATTAATTAAATACATTTATTAATTTGAGCATACTTAATTTAAAAGTCTAATTATGAAGCCTCATGATTTAATTGAAAAAAATATCAAAAATTTAATTGAATGTATAGATAATATGAATTTATATTAAATATTAAGTTGTATATTATATTGTACAAGATTTATTAAAAATTATTACAAGAATTATTAAAAATTATTAAATTATAAATTTGTATATTATAGTGTGCTAAAAATATTATTTGTCAATTAAATATTAATATGTAATTAAAGTCGCACAGTCAATTTAGTCAATTTAGTAGAATTGAATTATAATTCACTTTAAAGTATAGTGATTTGCATTAATAAGAATTATTAATTTTTTTTCAAAAATTGTTTAATGTTTTTTATTAAGGAACTTAGGTGTTGAAGGGTGTTTGAAACCCTTTACACATCAAAATATTTCCAATGAAGCCCGAACAAAAGAAACAACATACCAAAGGTGAAACAGGTCATCAACCAAAATAAGGCGACCAGGGTGGCCTCATAGATAACACAGTAACATTTTCCACCAAAACTCAATAAAACCATTTAGGACCCCTTAGTCCCAAAAGAGTGTGATCTAAGAAGTCGAACAAAGGACTATTGGGAACGTTTGCATTTTTTACCTTTAACCTTTGTCCAACCTTCCTCCACCGGAGAAGCCTTCTTCTCCCAAACCAAAGCATCGACATTTGACCCAACCGGAGAAGCAGGAAAAACCATATTGCCCACTAGAACAGAGGCAACTGCGGCATCCACATCCAACATCAAATCAATAGCAAGGTCAGACGGAGCAGAGCTACTAACACCAACAGCAACCACAGATGAGGGGAATCCTTACGAACAGAGTCTTAAAGGACAAAGTAATGCTAAACCAAAGCCCCAGACCACCAAGGTCTTTTCTTTTATTTTCTCAATTCCGTAGGACAGCACGCAACAATATGTCCAGTCTCGGAGCAGGCCCTACAATGGAAAGGAATTCCTTCATAGTCTAGAGTCTAAATCCAGGAACCATTAGGGACCTCAAGCTTGATCTTCTCAGGGAGGCCCTTCAAATGTTAAGATTGGCCATTAATTTTAAGATTGGTTCAATGTCAAGATTGAGTTCAAATTTTAATAATTTGAGTTAATGCTCATTAATTGAATTGCATATTTAAACTTAATTGAAATTTAAAAGTATAACTTAAAAAATACTTTATGGTAACATTAGTTTGAAATAGTTAAATGACTTAACTAAAGGAACTAATTATTAAATTATTATTTTTTGTATTTCGTATATGATTGAGTCTCTTATTTTAGAAAACCTATTGAGTCTTCTATATTAGAGGGTTTTGGATTATTATTTTATTACATTTTTCAAGCTTTGAAGCTTGTCTTGATTTTAGAGTTTAAATAACTTACTGAAAACTTTGAAGTTTTTAAAGATTTTAAAATTGTTTTTCATGATTGCAAATAATTTTGGTGGATTAAGATATGGTCTTGAGATCCTTTTACAATTCTTTCAAAAAGATTTTTCACATGGTGTTTGTCAGAATGTTGAAGTTCTTTTTGTTTCTATAGTTTTAGAGTTTGGATTTGAAAGACTTTTTGAATTTTTTTCATGTGATGAGAAATTCTTATTTACTTAAATAATTGTTAGATCCAAATCTTGTGTTGAGACTATATTTCTTTGTAGAAGATTTAATTTAAAAAATAAAAAATAAAATTAATAGATTTATATATTATTATGCATATGAGCATACACATTAATTTGCATATAAGCACAATTTTATATAAAATTAAAAGAAAACAAGAGAGAATATCTAGAGTAAAAGATATTAAATCATGAATTAGAAAAATAAAGAAAAATAGATGTATATTTATTTTTTTACTTTTAAAATCTATTTTTAATCTTGAGATTTATTAATTTAAGAAATTATTTATTTATTTTAGAAATTAAAAAATATAAATATATTAATTATTTTGTAAAAGTGCAAGTTTTCATATTAATATTTTAATTAATATTTATATTTGAAAAATTAATAGCATTATTTTATTATTAAACACATGGTGTTTTGACATGCATAGAAACTCTATTTGATACTTGTTTATTTAAAAGTGTACATATTTGTGAGATTTTGTATGAATATTTTTCGTCAAACTAGACTTTAATAAACAAAGTAATTATTTAGAACAATTCAGATTTGTAAGATGTCAATCTTATAATGTGAATCCTTTTGTGGGATGTCAATTTGGGTTCAACTTCCTAATCTTCCTATACATCTCTGGTTGGATTGGATTCTCAAAGAGGTGGGTGAGGTTTTAGGAGATTTTTTAATGGTGTGTTTTATTTCTTTTAATATCTTTTATTCCACCTATACTCAAATTCTTGTTGACATGGATGCTTCTAAAGGTCTTCCAACGGATATTAATAATTTGTATTCCTATGGGATCTTGGATTTAATCATTAGATTATGAAGGTTTTTCTTTTAGATGTAAAAAATGTTTTAAGACACATCATATGGCGATTAAGTGTGATTATGAAATAATAAGTCCAAGAAGCTCTCTTCATGGTGGAAGGGAGCCTCTTCTTAGCACTATATGGTGTTTAAAAATTCCTCTCATGGGGATGAAAATCCTGTAGATGTCATGCAAGGTTCCACTAGTTCAAGTTTGGTGCAAGTTGATGGGGGTGAGATTCCTTTTGCTAATTTTGTGTTGGAAAAGGCAAGGGTTGACCCTGATAGCTTGGAATAGATGGTTGCAATGTTAGAGAATGTTGCTAGACAAACTAGTTTTGATCAATACAAGATTGTTGGATTTATGACTACTCACTCTATCCAGCAAAATGGTGGTGTTGTTGTGGTTGGCTTTGTTATGTGTGATACTATAATGACTATAACTGCTAGAACTATCTAGCGAAATACTAAAGTAGATCCTCTAGTGTAGCTTATAAATGTTGGTCCAATCTCGAATAATCTTTTAGCTTAATTGTTGTTGACTCTTGTCTTATTGTTTTTCTCAAATCTTTGGATTCTCTATTGTGGCAGGATAGTGCTTCTATAGTGGAGGAGGGTTGGAGCCCAATTATTGGAAAACATCATAAGAAGTCTTCTCCTCGTTTGACTTTACTCTACTCTCCTAGAAGAAGGGAAACTTATGTTTAGCAAGTTGTTGGAAACTAGTTTTAAAACCCACTTGGGAAATTTGGGCTTAATGTTTACTTCTCTATAGCATTGTTGTTTTGCATGACTGTTTTTGATTAAGAACAACAAATTTTGAAGGGTGCCTGAAACCCTATACAAGTCTAAAGATTTTCAATAAGTGCAGAAATAAAAATACAGAAAACAAAAGCAGAACTGGTCACTCCCCAAACAGAGGGCAACCAAGGTGACAAAAAGCCTATCACCAACCAAAAGTAAAGATCCAACAAGGGGGCAGAGCCAAATATTTCATGATTTGCCCTTTGATTTAGAGCCTCCCTTGCACGATCGGAGGTACATTTCTAAAGGAGGAGCAAATGGTCTTGTATTCTTTCTTTTTACCGCAGTCCAACCATTCTCCACCTTAGTTGCCTTAGCAAACCAATCCCCAGAAGAAACTGAACAATGAAGCCCAAGGGAATCTAAAACACCAACCCGAAGCCAACTAGCCCCCCATAGAGCCAGGAAGTAGGGCCGAACCAAGGGCACGAACAGGAGAGGGTAAAAGGTCATGGCCCCCAACAGGGTCAAGAGGAGCATACAATACAAGGGCAGAAGAAGGAACAAGGATAACCTCCTCTAACACTGGCACCGAAACATCATCAGCAGAGGAATCATCCGCAAATACAACCGTTGAATCTAGAGGCGCATCCCTGGACTTAACCACTGCATAGTGTTCAGAAGAGGCCCCTGACCACCAGGAAGGTGGTCGCCTAGATTTAGTCTTCATAGCAGCACAATAAGCAACGATGTGACCAGTCTCATGACATTTTCTACAGCGAAAAGGGATACCTTCATAATCCAATATTTGGGTCCAAGAGCCTCTCAAGGAATCCAAATAAACCTTCTCAGAAAGGCCCTTAGAAATATTCATCTCTACAAGAAATCGAGCATATGTCGAATGCAGGATATCCGAAGTGTCTGAGTCCACATATAAAAAAAAACCAATGGCAGCCCCAATAGCTTCATAAACTAAATCTAGCCAGAGATGTATTGAGAGATTCGAAATCCTAACTCAGATAGGAACCCTATTAAAGGATTCAGTAAGCGGATTGAAATCCATATGCCACGGTTTGGCCATAAGAGGATATCTGTCCTCCCATGAAAAATTGTTATTGCACAAAATAGTCTTCATGTCTTTAACAGAATTAAACTTTACTATGAAAAACCCTTTAGCCACTAGAAAAATGTGGACCTCACTATCTAAAATTGGCTCCCAATGCTTAGAAATCCAAGCATGAAGATTAGAAAGAAAGGGCCAAAAACCCCGAAGTCTAAAGATAGTAGCAAAGGAAGAGAGCTCATCTGTCGTACCTAAAATATTATCGATTGTTTCAGAGTCCAAGAGTACCCTTATAGGGTTTGAAACACATACAGGGGAAACTTCACGAGGACGAAAAGGTCCGGAATGAGCAGCTCAAGCAGCACCATGAAGACCTGCCTCAAATGCGGCCACATCGACATAAGAGGTAGATCTACCCCCTGAAAGCATAAGAGAAGCTGACCCAAAACCAGCAATAGCAACAGGAGGCATAGCACTCCCACACCCTGTACAACAACCAACAACCAACGGCCACGGCACAGAGAGGCACGAAGCACCTAGGCAAACTAGATCACGAGCACAAAGGAAATCGACCAGTGACCAGCATCAGTAGCATCCTACAATCTCAAACCAATGAAGAGCATGCAAAACGGGCCAATAGCCACAACAAGGGCTGAGGGAGCCGACCTACAGCCACAGCCAGGGCAGCGGCAGCGACCTTCATAGCTAGGGCAACAACTGTTAGTTATGGTGCTTTACTAGCATTTTATTTTGGGAATGTCCTTGAATATCTTTATGCTTTAATGTTGTATAGGGTTTCAGGTCCCTTTAAAACCTATTTTTACCATTAAGTAAAAACTAAGACTTGTAATTTGAGTTGATTGCTTTTGTCCACTTAATTTGTTGTAGTTTTTTATGATAATTATTTGGGAGTTAATTTAGCCTTAGAAGTGGTACACCAAAGGTTTGGGAGTTGTTATTGTCTCTGTGACGTATATATTTTTAGTGTTCTTATGATGTTGACTTGGTCATGATTGTTCTACCTAAGTAAATTTTTTGAGCTCGTTATTTCTCAACTCTTTGAGAGTGTCATTTATGATGTTATGGTTTAAGGATTGGTATGGACTTGTGTTGTTATGGTTTGAGGACCAACACATATTTGTGAGATTATGGTTTGAGAACCAGCATGAGATCATGTTTTTTTTTTTAATTGAATGTCATTATCATGTCTTATATGAACTATGAAATTTATTTGTGACCTATGAGCTTAGGGTAGGGAGTCTCTCAGTGGGAAATGGCTAGCAATAAACTCCAAGGTCCACAAGTGGCTACTTGAATAACTTATTGTAAGTGACTTAATGAAGTGATAATAAAACTTATTAGGAGAGGAACATCAATAAGATGTATGTATTCCTTGACCATGCCTTAAGTAGACTAGATGGGAGCAGGAGAATAAGCTTAACGCCAAAATAGACTGGAGATAACATGATGCTTGTTGCCTGAGTGTACTAGATATAGCATAGCTAGTAACTTTGTATGTATGAAAAGTTATTGATCTACACAAAGTCGATAAGGCATCAAGGTCTAGTGTGACTTCCAAAATAACCCTTTCTATGTCTCATGCAAATTCCACACAAACAAATACAGCACCTCAATTTCCAATTTTCAAATGCAAATTGTACCACTCAATTTTTGCCAACTTGAATTCAAATTTCATTGCTATAGACTTAATTTTGAAGGCATTCAATTGCATTCAATCATTACCATGTACTTGAAAGCTTTCAATTGCATTCCTTTTTATCATTCAACACAAAAGACATAAAATTCTTCAAATCGGAGCACTAAAATGAATCAAGTTTGCAATATCATTAAGAAAATTTGCATGCCTGAATATTGCAGTTCACTCATTTCCACAATTTAGGAGTGCACGTGTGCAATTCCATGATCTCCCTGGCTATTTCTTAAACATTGTCCGTCATGAGTAAAGAACAAATATGAGGCAGACTGCAGAGCAGAAATGCACATGTAGCAGATTCAGATCTGTGGACCATAGAAAAAAATCTGTACCAGCAAAAGCAACCCATGGCCATAAACTCGACCAAAAAAACCACACGTCTGCAGACTCGAGATAAAACACAGAATAACTATTTCCAGCCCCCAGTCAGTCAAATATCAGTCCACCGATTAGTAAATATAGCTTAATTGTACTCACATGCATCTCATAGGATTAGCTTTTATTAATTTTCAGAAGTTGTGTTCCTTTACAACCATCAAATAGAGGCAATAACAATTTTTAAAAGTAGATATCATAAAACCCCTCGATCAATAAGAAACAATACCATCAAATTAAATTAAACGTGAAATGCTCAAGTTCCATTACCTTCTTCTTCGTCACATAAATAGCCAAAAAACACCCATTTTGGGAGCTCGTGAATCATTTTAATAATAAATAAAAGAATGTGTTTCGCCTCATAATAGAGGAAACTGCTGTTCAGCGTTTACCTGATTTCCCAAATGAATTTTAAATATAACTAACTTCAAAAAATGCCATATCACGTAAATATATTAAAAAAATATTTAACTAGGAGGTAGCCTTCTTGAGATATGCAATAAGATCAACTCGGTCTTGTGGCTTCTTCAAACCAGGAAACACCATCTTAGTTCCAGGAATGTACTGTAGAAGAACCAAATAAAAAGAAAACCATGAGAAAGCCACCATATATTTCACCAGGAGCTCATACAACATAAAAAATCTTATTAAATAAAGTCAGAAATGCCATGCCAGATGGCCTTAGTAATACCAAACAAATAAAATAATAACTGGTCTTCAATGTAGCATTCCAAATTGTGAGAAGCTGAAATCATCTCCAGTCATGTTGCGAAGAAAAATTCAGAGAATGATGGATAAAACAGAAATCTTCATAGTTACACCACCTTGGGGGACAGGTGGACAGGGAGCAGCAGAACGAGGGGACAAGTTTCGGGGACAGGGGGACAGAGAGGCCTTCATTTGAGGACGGTGGGGGGACGGCAGGGGGACAGTGGCGGTGGACAGGAGGGGTTGCATATACTATACATATGGTACTTAAAATGCTAATTATGAAAAGATGTGTTGCAATACAAGAGTAAACACTTGAACATTGCATTGAATTGGAACATCGAACATTGAATATAAATAGTAGAATCGACAAATAGTCAGCACCGGGATGTCCCCCATCCTCGATGGAGGTGGCGGAATCTGGTGGCACTGCTGGAGACGGTAACGGAGTCCCCAAGTCCCCGTGCATCCTTGTCTCCGGGACATGGAGCAAAAAGGTGGGGGATGCGCCCCCATGTTACAATTGAAATCTTCCAATTAAGTCAAATCATTATTATTATCCTAACAAAATCTGTATTTGTCACATGCCCATCAACAAGAAACTTCCTTTAACAGAGACACTGGACGAATACTCAGAAAGTTTGCACTCTACTGAAATTAGTACCACTTGGTTGAAGCTGCTGATGTAAACTTGGTTAACTGCACATACAATAAATGAAATGAGGCAGAATGGAAGACTCAGAAATAAGGAGGATGACACTTACATAGCTAGACCCTAACACCACTGGTGTATGTGATATATAGTAAAACTCCTCCAGGTATATCAAATATGATCGTAAGAAAGCATATGGAGCATATGGAACAAGGAATCCAACAAGACCATGCTTTTCTGTACGAGAAAAAGGAGGGCAACATGATGGCATATTGGCTGGCATGATAAGATAAGATAAGATAGGAACAGCTGATGGTCTGATATATTTTCCCCACGACCACTACTTGTTTTGCTGCATAGAATTTTAAAGAAACGTGAAGCCTACCAAATAATCAGTTGAAAAGCTGAAATGGATGCTTGCATGGCAGTGACCAAGCTGATTCAATCAGACAAATCTGTGTCAGATGTCGCAGACTCCTACAACTGCAATGCACCACCTACTATATGACATCCTCATTTTTCATTGATATGCTGTTTGCTAGTTATAATTTGGTTTTCTGAAACTATACCACGGAATTTACTTGCAGCATATTTTTTCAGTCAGAACTCTTAACACAACAAATTGATTTTAGCATCTTCTAAATAGGAACTCCTTAGATCTTAAAAATCCTAAGATCATATTTCACAAGGTTTGAAAATGAAGCATTGTTATATCATTGAGCAAGTGGACAGAGCTGTAAACTATTCATGAACTTGTATTTAGCTATACTTCAAGCATAAGTATGTCTCCAATGCCGTATGAAGATAACAATACCAGCTTTGAGTCATATATATCATGGATGTGGCATTCAAGATGAGCCATACATAGTGTGTTTAAAAGGCTTTCTAATTTAGATTTAGAACAGTCCTAGCATACACAGAAGATTGATGGGATATTATCCATTATCTGTTGCTTTCATTTAACTTGCACTCTGCATGGAAGAGATGAGTTTGCCTAGCCTATATCAACTACAAATAGTGATCAATCATACACTTCATTTGAGTACTATTATAATTACAACAGTGGCATGCTTTGGACACTCAAGTTTGGATGCTTCCACAGTTTTTTCACTCTAATTGTGATGACAAATTTACAATTTATGTACATGACTTCTGAAATTACAGCAACCATAACACAATTAATATGCACAAAATTTATTTAGAATTTCTTTCAAATATGGACAGAAAGCTTAAGAATTGTGCTCATGTCAAAATAATGTTATTTCTGAACTAAAGTTTGTAATAGAATGTTCACTCAGCAGAGCGAACCAACTAAGTCAAAAAAAAATGTATTTACAAGCATATACACTCAACAAAGCAAACAAACGAAATCGAGAAAAAAATTGTATTTCAAAACAATTTGTGCAAAAGGCCAGCATGTCATCTAAAACAGCCACATGATTAATGGAATCTTTTCACCGCACATCAATCTTAATCATAAAAAATAGAAAATAAGTATCAGCTATCAGCAAGCATACCACAATTTTAATATCCACACAATTTATTTAGAATTGCTTTTCACATTTGGACAGCAAGCAAATTGTGCTCATGTCAAATTATGTTATTTTTGGATTAATATTTGCAATAGCATCCTCAATCAACAGAGCAAACCAACAAAGTCAGACAAAAATTGTATTTCCAAACATGCTGGCAGCTGTACACTTGACAGAGTAAACCAGTGAAGTCAGATATGAATTGTAATTCCAAACATTTTGTACAAAGGCCAAAACACTGTCTATCGCACTACAATTTATTCATTGCAAATCAATCAAAGTCAGTACTGCAATGCTCAAGATACAAAAAATAACTTGCAAAATAATATTCAGATGCTTAATCAATTCCCTGTGGAGAATACGGATGCGTACACCCCACCTAGATCCCGCAGTAGGTCTGGCACATACCTACCAGGTCAAAAGTGACCCAGGTACTGAAAGAGAAGTGAAGAATGTGCTCCCATAATTCTCACTTCAAGATATTGTCCATGCAAATGCAAGGACCCTCAAAAAAAAAGTAATTAACAGATCAGTAACCCTCAGGCTAGTAAAATTTTGATTATAGAAACTTCCAATTGTAGGCCAATTAGATAAGATCACCAAGATTTCTGGTGTGTGCTAGATGACACAAAATGAAGAGACGAGGTTGGATGCATATTAGAAATACCACCCCATTTCATAACTCATCCAATTCTACTAGCGTACCATACATGGTCCAACTCCTACATGCATACCAAAAAAATATTAATAATTTGGCAATTTCTTAGTATAAAAGTAAAGCGATTGTGCCATAATGGTAATGACGAGACTTCTTTATAATCAGCATATTGAATCAACGTGAAATTTTTGGTCCAACAGATGCAACAGAGACTCCTCCATGGATAACAAAAAAAATTAAAATAGAGACAGTTTCTCAGTATAAAAGTGGAGTGATTGTGCCACAATGGTAATGAGACTTCTTTAAAACTGGCGTTTTGAATCAACATGAATTTTTGGTCCAATAGATGCAATGGAGGCGGATTTGGCCCAAATGTGCCTAAAATAGTAAGAAGGGTGGAGCTTGCTGCAATCCCTTTCACAGCAATGAAAGGATCTACAACCCCAACTGTTACATCCCAAATTTTTTCCCTAAATTTTAAATTGATTATAGCTGTTGGTTTAACATGTGAAGCAAGTTAGTTAATTATAGCCGTTGTATCAATTTATTTTTTCCTAATCATGTGAAGCAAGTTAGTTAATTATAGCCGTTGTATCAATTTATTGTCCTAATCATGTGAAGCGAGTTAGTTAATTATAGCCGTTGTATCAATTTATTTCTTACTGATCATATGAAAGTGAATTAGTTAATTATAGCCATTGTATCAATTTATTTCTTTCCGATCATGTGAAATGGGTTAGTTGAAATATATATATGATGAACATGTGAAAAGAGTTAGTTATTCTGACATTGATGAAATCTCTAACGGTCACTAGATGATTTTGAATTAACAATTTATAAATCTTGAATTGATGTCTTGGCGAGAATGTTGTTTGAATGATTACAGGAAGAAGACTAAAGAGAGAGGGGAAGCATTGCTAAACGGGATCATCGGAAGGGGATGGTCGAATAGTCTAGTCATCTAAATTCAATAGGTTTGACCTAAGACCACTTTGGCAAGGATACTAGGTTTGATAACATGATGCATTATGGAACACGCATGATCTATTGAAAAGAACAATATAATAATCAATTAAAATTTAAAACTATAATTCATACCTTTGATAAGATTATTAATGAATTCATTATTTAATTATTATTATTCACACTTAAATACAAACATATGTACATTAAAATAAGGTGACACCAATAAATAATAAGTCATTATCTAATGATGCCACTTTACCTAAACATACACATGAGCATATTTAAAAATGAACGAAAATAATACAATAATAATGATAATTCTTTAACTTCTTATTTTTCTTTCTTTCTTTCCCTCCTTTTCTTTAATCGTTTTGAATAGAATTCGAATGAATTCTTGTAAATGTTGGAAGTCGATGAACCAAGTAAAACTTTAAGTCTCACGAGTTTATTGATCATCTCATCTTTCCCTCTCTGATTTCGGTGACTCTCGGCTCACATCACTAAAGGAGTAAACTACAAAGTACTTCCAGAATTTTCTTTTCTATTCATACTATTCTCACGTCCTCAGAACCACGGCTCAAAGCAAGGCTCAGGTCTTTCTCCCTGTCGTGGAAGAGTTCAAGAACAGATTTCAAGTCATGTAAGGATATTTCTAATACGTTTTAATATACTTTCATATGCTATGTCTGAATGAACCATCAAAATGTGCCTATTCTCTATCATATTGCTATGCCGACTGTAAGCTTTGACTATCCAATGGAATCCAACTAAACCCGAAACAATTTATAATTAATTTCATTCCAGTTGTGAATATGTTGCATTATATATAAATACTTAAGCCACCTCCTTTCAGTCTGAAATTGATATGATAAAGAGAAGATTCTTAGTTCAACTATTTAGTTTAATATCTCCTTGATAATCTTTGTTTTTAATTTAGAGTATCAACCTTTGAATATGCCACAATTACCTTGAATAATAACTTTGATCAGAACTTAATACATTCATTTCTATCATACTGAGATGGTAAATATAAACCACACTAAGGAATTCACCGGCGATAATGCCATAATAGGTGAAGAGGTGTAAGGTGGATATGACTCGTGAGCACCTGGGAATCACCGGCATGGTAGCCTGAGAAGGTGAGGAGGTGTAGATAGTCTGCATAGAAAAAGAATGGCACCAAAATTGATTAATAAATTTAAATACTACAATAGCTCATGCATGTTCCAGCTATGCAAAATGTTTCAAGTCAAGTGGTGGAGATTGGGTTTGTAGACCCAATTTGAAATCCTTGGCTAGGGTAGAACTTAAGTAGATATGTCGAACATGTGATCTTTGTTGATTGTCCATTCGCTTCAGTTATTTTGGAGAAAAATTGTTGGGACTTCAACCTACCGGGTTGCTCTAATGGCTAAACTTATGAACATCTCAAGCCCGATCCCGAAGTAGGAAGGGCCGTTCTATTAAATTAGAATATGTGGGGATAAGTAATGGTCCACAGTTGAGAAGTTAAGCCTATGTCAATGCTTCTCCTCTCACCAATGCCGAGGCTTGGACAACAAGTTAAAGAGATTCTTCTATTTATATTGTATGTTTCTATCATTTTTCTTTAATCTCTGAATGAATAGATAGATTTACTTTTATGTTAATAAATATTCTGGTTCAAATGATCTGAATAGTCATCATTTTATTTTAGTTGAATATCTAGAATTAATTAAATTGTTAGCAGTACATAAATATCTTTTTTTGTATTTTAGAAAATCAGATGAATATGTAAGATAGATTGAAAAGAGTTTCCTTTCAGTTATAAGTGGTTCATAGAAATCAATGTCATGTGAAATAAAATCAGTTATTATGAAATTATTATGTTTTGAATTTGGTTAGAAAAACTCGTATGTTCCACCAACAAAGATGAGTTCAGCATCACCTAGGGGAACTTTTAAAAATGCTATGAATTAAATTTTGGAGAGTCCTGAATCATAATGTTACTTGGGTCACTTCAGTTGAACAATGAAAATTAATGATTGAGCCTTGCACAATAAATATTTAAAAAAGCTGAAGAATGTCAACAAAAGATTTGATTTGGTAATCAACTTACTATTGATTTTGTTCTTGGTGTACATAAGATTAGAATACTAGATTTATTTAGATGTTATTTTCCTTTTACAGTCTCAAAATTTCTATTCTTATAGGCAGGTGCTACAGATGTGATTTATCTTGCAGGTAAAGAAGACATCATTGGTGGTGGTGGGTCCTCGCAGGTTAGCAGATATAAAAGGAGATACTGCCAAAAGTCCTCATATTAACATCATTTTTTGAAGAGTTTTTATTTCAGCAGTTGTTGACATGCAGTATAAAATTTGCATTGTGAAGTCAGTTGATGTAACAAGTATTTTGATGTGAAAAGCATTCAATGTGAATTGGCATACCACCATGCTATAGTTAAAGTAAACAATATCTTCCTTGAAACATTACGAACGCAGGGCGAAAAGTGGAAGATAATTAATTGGATAACTTGTTGAGATAAAATATAAACTTTTATCTAGTTAGTGAGGAATTTGGGTTTAAGAAGGATAGTTATAATTGCCAGTTGAATTTACTAGTGAGGAGAACAGGACATAAAAAGGGATAGCCATAAATAATAATCAAGAGTTTGAGTTTATGAACAACAGAAATTAAAAACCTTGATGGGGGCCAGGGAAGTTACTAAAATTGAACCCCAAGAGAACCCAAATTTTTCCTCCTGGCCTTGGAACCAAATCTAATAGGGAGTCTTCACCCATGACAATCAATGATGCATTTAAGAAAGCAACGAGACCACCTTTCTAATGGAATTCAATTTTGAGGTCATAGAACCAGAGGACTTTTTATCAACAACATCAATGGGCAAGGGATAAAGATGTCAATCAGCGAGGCAACTACACAAGAGGAGGTCAATATCTATACAGAAGTATGTCCTTATTCAACTTGTTAAGCAGCCATTAAGTGTCAATGCTTTAAGCTGTCTCCCTGTCTCATTCTCTCCTCTAAGGTCATTTTCTGAAAATAACATTTACAAGATTAAATGTTCCGAAAAAGGTACACATGTGACATACTCAAAGCACACCCCTTTTTTTTATTTTTGAGAATAGGGTGTCCATACCAACCAACAGCATTTCCATTGTCCATTGCACCAGCCCTAAATAACCCTCCTTTAGCTAGATTATTCACAATGTAATAATAAAAAGCCAGATTTACTGGATTTTTCTTACCAAGCTTCTTATAGACTTAAATTTTCAACCAAACTGGCACAAACCCATCAACCTATTTGTTGTTCAAAGTATCCCTAATTCCACTTGTAACAAATAGGACAAAATAATTTGCTCAAAGTGTTGTGGAACCATACCGCATTTTCCCAACCATAGTGAAAGCTACAAAATACATAATTGGAATACTATTGGAGAGGTCAATTTCAATATTCCCCATACATAATCCTTTGTACAAACATTGAGCTGGAATAGACCTACCAATATACACCACAATTGTTGCAATATAATAAGAAGCTATTCCTCTTAAAACAAAAGGAGCAAACCCTTTAGATACCCATGCCAGAATTACAAGATGTATTTTTCCCTTAGTCCATAGGATAAAACACATATTCTAGGACCATACAAACCTATTACATGAAATGACCTTATTCAATCTCCTCATCTTATCAAACAAGTCCCTCAGCCTCCTCAGCCCCAAGATTAGGAAAGAGGCAACCAAGTTTGTCAGGCTTTAAGCATTTGCACACTTTATCATGCTTATTTGCTCAATTGATGAATTGAGAACATCAACTTTAAGAAACTCAAACTCAACTTCGTTACAAACACCAACAACTTTGGATACAATATATCGAATGCACAAGAATCTAGTCATGACGGTCTTATCCATTATTATAGACATAGAGAATACTCATTGGAATGAAGAATATTTGTACCAAATGAGTACTTCACACGACTCACCAATTGAGTTTGTTGAAAAAATCCATGAGTTACTGAAAAAGTTTCTTAGCAAAACTTGTTCAAACTCAATGAGCCCTACAAATATCTTTTGTATCACAAAAAAATTAAAAAGGGATGAAACAAACTAGAATCCTAAACTTTAGCTTCTTGCATCATGTCCTTACTGCCCAACTCATGACCCTTTCTAATTGTCCTACAAATTGCATTCTTTACTGTTCTCCATATCATCCATATGTTTCCACTTGTGACTTCGAAATTTCGAATCATTACCCAAACATCTTTCTCTATCATCATCAAACACTCTCATATGCTAACCATTAAAATTTCCAGAAAAACTTCCAACAGCAACCTACACCTCAAAATTCCATATAAAATAGGCTATATCCATCAATTGTCATCTCAAACTCAAAGTCTTGCCAAACTGTTTGTAAATCTCCTGAATCTTCTTTCTTTTTATAAGAATTGATTTCTTACAGCATTCATTTATTTTCTACATCATTTCTGTGACGACGATTGTCTCCTTTAGTCACTGCTATTGACATCCTACATATAAACAGAGCATCTAATTGTCATCCTTATATCACTTTTTTACAACACCAGTTAAACGTTTTGTTTTGCTAGACTAGCTAGACAATATGTTTCTAACAAATCCTATTCAATTACATCTAGCTAGAAGATCTATGAGGCAACTCAACAAGATCAGTAACTCTTCAACTTGACGAATATCACTAGGATCCACACTCGATCCGATTCAACACCCATCATCTTTCATCCTTGACTCCAAGGCTCACCAAATGCATTTTAACATGGCTTGACAACTTTAAGAAATCAGTAAACTTCCACTGTCCAAACTGGTTCAAAATCAGACATAATATCAACTAGACCTCCACCTTCAATTGACTGATCCCACTGTCCAAAAAACTTATTGACCATAATCTCAACAACTCTCCCTACAGACACCTTCCGCTCCCGAAACATCTAAACCACCTTATGCTGCTTCACAAGGCATGATACAACTTATACTCATTCAAAGGATACTATGACATCACAACCTTGCTATCAGACCGTATTCTGATTTGTTCATCTGCCCTTGTCATCCAAGGACAGTCAACCTGCCACTCCCCTATCTGATCACAACGTAGGGAGTCACTCTCAGCCTATAACATGGAATGAACATCCCTCTGAGACAAACTTATTGAGAAAGGGCCCCTTTGTGTCACAGTAAATCCTTGGCACGTGATGTCTCAGTCTAGCAGACAATATTGTGCTCTGACAGAGTAATCTTGAGCCCTTTTGGCATTCATCAGTAGTAACATGCATCCTTACAACACTAAGCACTCAAGGTGAACACAAGGTTTCTAATCATAGTTTACATCCTATTATTGACATAACACAAACTTAGCCACTTCCTTTGGAACATGGAGTCACTTCATATGAGCAGGCCCTTACACATGACAGTCATATATCTTCAATTCCAAAAATAATTTCAAAGATGATTCGAGATTCTTGCTTGCACATGCCAACTGTTAGAAAATGGTTCTCAACTTATTTTGGATGAATACAATGATTTTTAACAGCATAACTTCATACCTTAATGGATTAGTATATTTGACTGTGACTGTCACGGTCAAGGGACAAATTGACGGCAAACTTAACAATGGAGGTTTAAACAATTTAAAATCTTTACCATGCTACTTAAAAGGATTGTCCATTTTTATCACAATCTATTTCTGCTCCTCACCATATCTGGAACTTCAAATATATCAATGATTAATCAAAATATTAGAACAAACTGTCACAAATAGTGCAAACTTACAGGACAGTCCACCTAGGGCTTCCAAAAACTTCCATCAGACAGAACCATTCATTATAAGATCATTGCCATTTGAAAGGGAACTTAAAATATTACCAAATGCCAGATTTTCAACAGTGCAAATGAAAATTATCAACAAATATTTTCCCAAACCCTTAACTCGGAGGGTTCCGTGACAATTTTAAAAGAATTCCGTCATTCTTACTCAACATTCAATGGCTGTCCTTCAAATCAAGTTTAAAATGAGGCTAATACACTATATTTTAACTTCCAATAGACTTTGGAGCAGGATCAATCCAGTTTCCAGGAAAATTGCGTTGAGAATCATGGTTTTATTGAAAACCTTCCTTTTTTATCACATTGACTCTGCATCTGTCGACGCAAAGAGGATTTTTATGCATATCACAACTAGTTACAACAGATTTTAACCAACTGCCAAGTTGGTTGATCCATTTAGACATTAATGACAACTTTTTTTGCAAAGTTGCAAAAAGTTGCTCAACAACTTTTACATTTTATATTCAACTTGCCTAAGACCTTTTCTAAGACCTCTTAGACATGTCAAATATAATATTTAGATTTAGATTACATCATTCCTATCCTGTTGGGCAGGTGTACAACCTTTGACCCTGTTTGACCAACTCATGGCCTTATATGCTTTCCTTGAGCAAAATGGCTTATGATCTCTTAAAAACGAGTTCACATGAACACAATAAGCTCATTTATCCCCAAAAACAATAGAATGGCCTTACACATGATTTTCACCAAAATTGGTCTCGGTGCCTCCTAGTGTTTCTAATACTCCTCCATCATACGCCCCCCCCCCCAAAACAAATTCCAAGTCCCTTGGAAATGGACGTGTAAAAAAAATTTCATGCTTCTCTTCACCTCTAATGTCCTCAAAAGTTTCTCCATTAGGTTGCCCCTTCTATTCAGTTAGGTACTTGAAGTATGCACCTGATCTTGATCTTTCACCATTTATAGCCTTCATCTTCACTCTTGAATTGCCAAACCTCTTGCTCAAGCATATGGAACTGTGAAGAAAAATTTTGCACCTTTTCCAAATTGGTTTCCTTGGTTCCTGCATAACAACGAACATAACAGCAACTTCATGCACAAAAATCAACGGTTTGCAATGAAAATCTTGAACAGGAACAATGCTCTCCTTCTCATGGTTGCTTGGTAACCCTTTCCGTCTGCCATCAAAGTCTTCAAACACCTCAATATATACTCTCTGCCTTATGTTTATCTGCAACTTGGATGTTACCAACACTATCACCATACCTACACACTTCTTCTTTGTCTATCACCTCTACTTATTCAACTCCACCATTATTTCTCCATTCTTCCTCAAGGGCTGCATATATCAACCTAAAATCAAGTTCTCCATCTCTGTTTGTTGCTTCTACACCCTCTTCTTCACCTTCTTTAGTCTGCTCACTACACTCTTCTATCAAGGGTTCTTGTGCCTCAATTCCACCATCTTCATTTGTCTTCTTCTTTTCAGTAGCCTTTAAATAGACCAGGCAAAATTCTTTGTAACCTTTAGGTGTCAACCTTGCTCCTTCTTCTCAATCCTTCTCTCCCAGTCCTCTAGAAATTGCCTTATTTCTCTAACTGTCTCTTAAACTCCAATTGCCACATCTCTTCCCCCTTCCTTTTCTTTTCTTGTTTCTTCCTCATTGAATCCTTACTCTGCAGATACTCCCTCAGCACATTCACCAACTCTCTCTCTCACTTGGCTTAATCTTACCCTTGCCTCACTTAAGTCCCTCCTCTAGTCTTTTCGCAACCAATCATCATGTAATCTCCTCAACCTACAACCAAAACAACTTAGATCTTTTTGCTAGGTCCTAGTGTAGGCTGCCTCCTTTCATGCTCTATCTACACACTCGAGATCTATACCAGTACCCAGCTAAAAGATTTGTGTTGCTAAGTTGTGTTTTGGTTCAGGTTGAAGAGGATAACCTGATGATTGGTTGCCAAAAGACTAGAGGAGAGACCTAGGTGAGGCAAGGGCAAGATGAAGCCAGAGAGAGAGAGAGAGTTGGTGAATGCATTTAGGGATTGCTTGCAAGGTGAGGGTCCAACAAAGGAGAAGTTGAAGAGAAGACAAGGAGAGAAGAGAGGAAAGAGGAAAGAGGAAGAGAAAAGACATATAGAGTTTGGGGAAGAGATAACAGAGCGAAGGAGATATTAGATCAGTTGCTCAATTAAATCACAAGTTGGCATTTGACAGTTTAAAAAAAGTGGTATCGCCTATTCAAAGGCTAATTCAAAGTAGGAGACAAATGAATGCATTAGAACCAGCAGTGAAACCAGCAGCGAAGGCACAAGAAACCTTGATAGAAGAGGGTAGTGAGCAGACTAAAGAAGGCAGAGAAGAGGGTGTAAAAGCAGCAATCAGAGATGAGGAACCTGATTTGTGGATGGTATATTGTCATGTCCCCTTTTTAGTGACAAGTTATTTTTCAGTGAATTTGCCTAGTACGGACTCTTGTAGGCAGATGGTTTTGGTGAGAGAGTCATTCTGATGATTATTTGGGGATTGGATGGTCTTATTTACTCTTGGAGAGATGGGGTTTATCATATTTTTATTTTTATGTGTTATGCGGGGCCAAAATATTATAATCTTGAATTGAGTTGCACTTTTTATTTTATTAAATTACTTTAATATAAAAGTGCATTATAAAGGGATTTCATAAAAAAATATTTTATGGATACTTCTAGAAGTTCTTAGAGACTTCTTAGAAAAGTGCATAAATAGAGTGCTTGGCCTCTCATTTGGACATCCCATGACTTGAGCTTACACTACTTTTCTCTTTGAGCATTTGTGGCGCCATCTTGGTCTGTAGATAGTCATCTGATCTTTGGGAACGAAGTCTCCTAAGGATTTGCATAACTAAAGAGGTGAAATATCCTTTGAAGGGTTGCACTTTGGAAGTAGTATTCAACTGCTTCAAGTTGAGCTTATTTGGGCATTTTCAGCAGGATTCGATTTTCAACCTGGACATACATTTTTGCTCATATCTCACTATTCGCTAGGAGTTTGATTTTTATTTTCTGGGAGAATTTTCCTTGGATCCTGGCGATCATTTCTATATCATTTTCAGCACCTTTCAGCCTAGCATTTATTTTTGCCAGAAGTTGTACCAATCCGTACATGTATGATTGTACCTGCAAGTCGTACGGACAGCAAATTGGAGGGCAGTTTGGAGTTGCATTTTCATCATTTTGTCTTCAGCATTCAATCTCCAGCATTTGCTCAATCCAGGTTCTTTCATTTCAATTTGAATTGCAAGAAATTCTCAGTTGTATTCAGTCAGTAGGGGTTTGTTTGTAATGTGCCATGTTGTAATGCCTTGAGTTGAAAATCGCATTAACATATGTAAAAGCATTTGGTTATCAGTGAATGAATATATTGGCACTATTTTACATCAATTATTTGAGTAGATTTGTTGCACAACAATTTCCTTTATTCATCATTTTACTTTCAGCAATGTATTTAGTTTGCATGCCAAGTGTTTGACAAAATTCCACAGTTCAGTATTAGTGGTTATTAGTGGCCTATTGGTGAGGGTCATTACAATGGTATCAGAGCTAAATTCTGCCATCCTGAGGGTTTAGCAATCACAGTAGCCAGACACCATGGGTGACAAGCACGAGCGTAGCCCATCCAAAGATGAGGATCAAAAAACAAGAAAATTTTTAAGAGCAATGGTTACAGGACAAGAGTAGATGGCTCAGGCTTTGCAAGCACTCACCACCATAGTTGAGCACATGAACCCACAGGACAGACGTAATCAGGAACAGGATAGGGGGACACCAGAGGAGGATAACAAAAGTGTAGCAGGTTCACAAGGTGCTCCTAGGCACAGGTCATGGACTTCAAACAGGCCTACACGTCCTACATTCCTTAGAGAAGCGACCCAAGAGGCAGTAGAGGATTATATGCCAAAGGACTTTCACGATGATCTTTGAGCTGCAAATGCAGAATCGCAAGCACTTCCTCCACATGTTCGTGAGTTGCTGAATTTTGATCACTACCTGAGTCAAAGAAGAGAGCAAATGAGTAGCAGCCGGCAGAACTGGAGGCCTAGAGGAGATCAGGACAGTGAGTTGCAGCGAGCTGCTAGCAAGCTCACCTTACCATCTTTCAACGGCAGTGGACAAATGACAGCACAAGCCTAGATCCATAAGTTAGATACATTCCTAGCATTAAGGCCTATGTCAAAGACGGATGCTATCAAGTATGCCACTTTGCATTTAGAGGGCGTAGCACATGATTGGTGGTCACATGGTATGGTTACATTGCAGCATAATAAGGTGACATACTATCAAGATTTTGTGGATAGATTGGTAGAGCGCTTTGATAGAAAAAGGCCCGGAGGTCTTCTTCCATGATCTTGCACAGCAAAGACAAACAGACAATTTGGAGGTCTACATCAGTGAGTTTCAGAGATTATCACTGATGGTGCAAGATGTGTCCGAGAGGAGGTTGGTTATACTATTCACAGAGGGGTTGTCTGAACCTCTAAAAGGGTGGATCAAAGCATTTGATCCCCCTTCATTGCAAGAGGCTATGAGGAAGGCATAGAGCATGGAGCTCACAACACCCTCCAACAGGTTCACCTCCATGAGAACTTCTTCATTCAAGGACAATAAGAAGTTTGATAAAAACAAGGGCAAAAAAGGTGACCCCAAGGGTAAATCTACTGCACCTTTGGATATGGAGACACTGAATGATTTGCGCAGGAAGAAGCTATGTTTTTACTGCAAGGGTCCCTATGACAACGATCATGGTTGTCCTATGAGGCCTAAGGGGAAGGCTAACAGGGTTATGTGGGCTTACTATGAGGATTCAAATTCTAATAATTCTGGACATGAGATTGATCAAAGTGATGCAGAGCCCAAGGCAAAAGTAGTAACTCCAGAGACTAAGGAGGGGCCCGAGTTGCACTTCCAAGAGGCAGGCTTGTCTAGCATCCAGTAGGAAGGATCTTTTAGACTACATGGTGTTCTAGCAAGGCAGAGAGTTATTACTTTGGGTGATACAGGTGCTACGCACAATTTCATTGATGCACATTTTGTTGACCGTCGCGGTTTTATGACTGAGGAGTTTGAGGGACTATAAGTACAAGTTGCTGATGGTTATACTCTTAAGTGTAACAAGATGGTTAGAAATTTGCCCTTGCGCCTGAACAACTATGAGTTCAAGGCGGACTACCATGTTGTCAACATGGGTGATCTAGATATTGTTCTTGGGATGGAATGGTTGCGCTCATTGGAAGAGGTCACCATAGAGATTAAGTTTGAAGTGGATGGGAAGCAACACATTTTGAGAGCCATCAGGAATGGAGACATCAGAACTATTTCCTTCAGACAGCTAGAGAGGTTAGCTAGACAGTGATGACATTGAGTGGGCAGCCATATGTACTCTCATGCCTACACAGGAGGGACAATATAAGACAGAATATCATCCAGACATATAGCGGTCGAGAGTGAAGTATGGCAGAGTCTTCATCAACATCCCACCTGGCAAACCACTAGATAGAGGTATTGAGCACATCATTGAGTTGGAGGAGGGTACTAAACCCGTGATGATTACACCATACAGGCATCCTAAGAGGCTTAAGGATTAGATCGAGAAAACTATCAAGGAGCTTCTTGCGATGGGTCACATCAAGCCTAGCAAGTCTCATTTTGCTTCTTCGGTTGTGATGGTGAAGAAAAAGGATGGTACATTGAGGATGTGCATTGATTACAGGGTGTTGAACAAAAAGACCATCAAGAACAGGTACCCCATTCCACAAATTGATGAGCTTCACAGTGCATGTTAATTCACGAAGATTGATTTGAGATCCGGATACCATCAGATCAGAGTTAGAGAGCAAGATATTGAGAAGACTGCTTTCAGATGTCATTGTGGGCACTTTGAGTTTGTGGTCATGCCATTTGGGCTGACCAATGCGCCAGCTACTTTTCAGTGCACCATGAACAAGGTCTTTCGTCACCATTTGAAGAAGTATGTGTTAGTCTTCTTTGATGATATTCTAATATATAGTCGGACTTGGCAGGAGCACATGGAGCACTTGGAGACAGTTTTGGGGATCCTACAGTCGGAGTCCTTGTACACCAAGGAGTCTAAATGTGATTTGGGTATGACAAAGCTATTGTATTTGGGTCACATCATTAGTGCAGAGGGAGTAAGGGTGAATCCTAATAAGCTCTGTGCCATTGTGGAATGGCCTACTCCAAAGAACCTGACACAGTTGAGAGGGTTTCTTGGGTTGTGTGGTTTCTACCGCAGATTTGTCAATGGTTATTCACGTCATGCAGCTCCTATGACAAATTTGCTGAAGAAGGGAGCCTTTGTTTGGACACCTAAGGCACAAGCTTGCTTTGAGAGATTCAAAGAGATCATGACTACATGTCCTGTGTTAGCATTGCCCGACTTCTTGAAGCCATTTGAGCTTCAGTGTGATGCATCTAGAGAGGGTATTGGTGTTGTTCCAATGCAGGACAAGCACCCCATTGCATTCGAGAGCAAGAAGCTCCATGGGCCAGAGAGATCATTTAGTATATATGACAAGGAGATGTTGGCTATTATGCATGTGTTGGCTAAATTCAGGCAGTATCTAGTGGGTGGTAAGTTTTGCATTAAAACTTACCACAATAGTTTGAGACATTTCCTTGGACAGAGAAATCTCAATGACAAGCAGCAAAAGTGGGTTAGTAAATTGCAGGCTTAGTAATTTGACATCTCCTATGTGAAAGGGACTCAGAATGTGGTAGCAGATGCATTGTCACATAGACCACATCTCAGTGCTATGATTCAGATATCGGAGGATTGGAGGCACTTGATCATTGCTGAGTATGCTAGAGATTCATGGGCATTTGGGATTGTTGATGGGACAATTGTTGATACCAGGTATACACTTGTAGATGATTTGATTATCTACAAAAATAGGATATTCTTAGTCCCAGGATCAAAGGTGAAGCGTATTGTTATGAGAGCACTTCATGATTCACCTATAGCTAGACATCCTGGATACTTCAAAACATATAGGCAGGTACGGGAGCGGTTCACATGGAAGGGGCTCAAGGCAAATGTGTTGCAGTATGTTAGAAAGTGCCCTGTTTGTCAGCAAAACAAACAAGAGCACACATTTCCAGCAGGGCTCCTACAGCCACTTCCCATTCCTAATAGGAAGTGGGAGTGTATATCCATGGATTTCATTACGGGCTTGCCTAAGGCCCAAGGGCGAGATTGCATCTATGTGGTAGTAGACAGGTTGACAAAGTATGCACACTTCTTCCCCATCACTACTACTTACACAGTAGCGCAGGTGACTAAAGTCTTTTTCAGGGAAATCTTCAAACAACATGGGATACCTTGGAGCATAGTGAGTGATAGGGACAGCAGGTTCTTGAGTCATTTTTGGCAAGAGGTGTTTCATTTATGTGGCACTGAGCTCACACCTAGCACCAATTACCACCCACCGACTGATGGTCAGACAGAAATAGTAAATAAGTGGGTGGAGGGATATTTGAGGAACTACGTGGCTGATCAGCTGAAAGCATGGGTTAGATGGGTTTATTTATGTGAGTATTGCTATAATACTACCTATCACGTCTATTCAGATGACTCCTTCCAAAGCACTATATGGCTATAATGCACCGAGCTTTGTTGATTTGCTTATGAGTGATGTTAGAGTTCCTCATGCTGGGGATTTGCTTCAAGAGAGCAAGGACATCGTTGATGCTCTCAAAGATAATATTGCCAGAGCACAGAATCAGCATAAGCAGTGTGCAAATCAGAAGAGGACAAAGAGGAGTTTTGAGGTTGGTGACATGGTTTACCTCACGCTACAACCTTACCGACAGTCTACTCTCAAGAAGAGAGAGTCAGAGAAGCTTAAGCCTAGATATTATGTCCCTTTCAGGATTATCAGGCAGATTCGTGAGATGGCTTATGAGCTTGAGCTTCCAACAGATAGTAGGGTGCACAATGTTTTCCATGTGTCACGGCTCAAGAAGGCGTTGGGTCAGCATGTTGTGCCTTCAACAGTTCTTCCTCCATTGGATGATTAAGGGAAATTGGTTCTTGTTCGTGAGTACATCATTGACAGCAAAGAGAGACAACTTCGTAGGAGGACTATCAGAGAGTACTTGGTGAAGTGGAGAGATTTACTTGAGGAGGATGCCACATGGGAGGGAGAAGATATTTTGCAACATCCAGCTTTGAGATTGCTCGAGGGCAAGCAATTTCAGGAGGGGTGGACTGTCATGTCCCCTTTTTAGTGACATGTTATTTTTTCGTGAATTTGCCTACTATGGACTCTCGTAGGCAGATGGTTTTGGTGAGAGAGTCATTCTGATGATTATTTGGGGATTGGATGGTCTTATTTGCTCTTGGAGAGATGGGGTTTATCATATTTTTATTTTTATGTGTTATGCAGAGCCAAAATATTATAATTTTGAATTGAGTTGCACTTTTTATTTTATTAAATTACTTTAATATAAAAGTGCATTATAAAGGGATTTCATAAAAAAAAAAGTATGGATACTTCTAGAAGTTCTTAGAGACTTCTTAGAAAAGTGCATAAATAGAGTGTTTCGCATCTCATTTGGACATCCCATGACTTGAGTTTACACTACTTTTCTCTTTGAGCATTTGTGGCGCCATCTTGGTCTGCAGATTGTCATCTGATCTTTGGGAATGGAATCTCCTAAGGATTTGCATAACTGAGGAGGTGAAATATCCTTTGAAGGGTTGCACTTTGGAAGTGGTCTTCAGCTGCTTCAAGTTGAGCTTATTTGAGCATTTTTGGCAGGGTTCAATTTTCAACCTAGACATACATTTTTGCTCATATCTCACTATTGGTTGGGAGTTTGATTTTTATTTTCTGGGAGAATTTTCCTTGGAGCCTGAAGATTATTTCTATATCATTTTCAGCACCTTCCAGCCCAGCATTTATTTTTGCCAGAAGTTGTACCAGTCCGTACATGTACGGTTGTACCTGCAAGTCGTACAGACAGCAAATTGGAGGGCACTTTGGAGTTGCATTTTCATCATTTTGTCTTCAGCATTCAATCTCAGCATTTGCTCAATCCAGGTTCTTTCATTTCAGTTTGAATTGCAAGAAATTCTCAGTTGTATTCCGTCAGTAGGTGTTTGTTTGTAATGTGCCATGTTGTAATGCCTTGAGTTGAAAATCGCATAACATATGTAAAAGCATTTGGTTATCATTGAATGAATATATTGGCACTATTTTACATCAATTATTTGAGTAGATTTGTTGCACAACAATTTCCTTTATTCATCATTTTACTTTCAGCGGTGTATTTAGTTTGCATGCCAAGTGTTTGACAAAATTCCACAATTCAGTATTAGTGGTTATTGGTGGCCTATTGGGAAGGGTCATTACATATATGCAGCCCTTGTGGAAGATTGGAGAAGAGTGTGATGGAGCCTAAACTTATACTAGCATAATTTTTCAAAATGAGAATCTATATGCTGATGATTGGGAATGTTCTGTATTTAAACAAGGGTTATAGCATAAGAATTAAGAAGAGCAAAGATATTGGCGTCCAAAATGATGACAAGGAACTCACTATTTATAATGGCTGCATACCAGTGAACATAACTCTTTGGTCTGTGTAGATGTACATATAATCAATTTACTCTACTAATAAATACAAGAGCAACAGATAATGGAGGAGCATCAGAAGATTATGGAGGCTGGAGTTGAAAGCATCAATGTTGGAGCTGAGGTAGAAAATGGCATCATTAACTCATCTTTTCAGGGTGCATTAGGCTTGTCAAACACTACAAATAGTAATCATGAACAAGAGTGAAAGGTGACTTGGACTGCAGTGTAGGGGAATTCGAGTGGTAGGCTGCTCTGGTCAATATAAATGGTCATGGAATGTGTGCTCAGGGACTTCAAAACACTGACATTGCTCTTAGTATTTTCCCATTTGTATCGATACTAAACCATTCAGGCAGAGCAAAGTTTCTGTCCAAACATAAATTTTAAATGTCAATAGAAAGGAAATGATATCTGTATAAGCTGTGAACGTACATCTTCTTTTGTTGACATGTATTCTAAAGTTGACTACAGGACCACATTCAGTGACAGTAACTTTACAAAGCTAAAGAAGTGATGCATATGATAGTGATGATAAGAAGACAAAAGAATCATTGCTGCTAAAATAAGGTCATCGTGCATTGAAAAGAATACTGGTTCATGCACATACAGCAATTACAAGAACCAATCTATATACATCATCTTAAACAAGGATAATACCTGTTCATTTGTAAATAATGAAAAAATAAGATATTATCAGAAGCAATGACAGGAATACATAATAGTCAATTACACTCGGAAGAACAGGGTTTCTATGTAATGAAGATGCAACTGGAGAATCATATGCATATGAAGATGTCGGGAGATATGTAGAAGTAGCCACACAGGAATAAACATATAAATCTGTTGTTCGTGAAGAAAGCTCAAATACAAAAAGGTCTGTATTGCTACAGCATACAATGCTGACTGGCTGAAACCCAATGCTAATGTTAATCGAGGCATACAAATATCAAAATCCTCACCTGACATGAATATTTGCGGAGTAAAAAAATTAATAAATAAAGAACGGTGATTCCATGTCAGATGCCAATAAGAAAAAACAAGCAAATAATAATAAGTGTGGTGCCTGCGATTATATGATTAAGAGAAAATCAGAGATGGAAGCAAAAGAATGTATATGCAGCAACGCCAAACTTCAAAGCAAATTAAGAGAAAAAAGTTGGGATTATTCACAAGCCTGCAATGGTCTACGACTCTACAGCGCCTGGAGATCGGACCACGTTAGCCATAGATGCCCAGCCTGGTCTCCCTATACGACAACAACCACCTACAGAACCTGACATGCAAGAAATTTGCAGTGTCAGTCCACGGAAACAGTGAAAGGAATTTGAAAAGGAAGAGTTAATGACAAACTAATCTAAGGCTGGGATCCCATGGGCACACCCTCTTCCTTAAAAATAGTGCGGGTGTCGCTGAGATTTTTTAGGAATATTTATAAGGAAGCAATCCCATGAATTTTATATTGAATCCTCTATAAAAAAAATTAGCTCCTAAAATAAAAAAAATCTAGTTGTCTCATAAATTTTAAAAATAAAGAGATTATTTCATTTTTATGGGAAGTTGAAGAGTTTGTTGACAAATGGCAAAAGTCTTATCTACGCTGGTGGGGCTATTGTTACAAGATTCAAGTATTCCGCCATTTACATTTGTAACAACAAGATTCAAGAAGAGTTGGCAGATTAACGGATTTCCGGATGATTGATTGATTAACAGAGGAACAAATGTGTTCCTTATAAAGAATTACAAGGACATTGTTTCTAAAAGAAACAACGTAGACTGAAGACGGAATTAGAAACAAAACTAGAGACAGGATAGGAAACATTCCTATCTGGACTGAAGAAAAAAGAGACAGGATAGGAAACATTCCTATCTAGACTGAAAGACGGACTACAGACAAGTAGTTGACTATTATAGAAAGTATAAGATATTATCTTAATACCCTCCCTTAATGGTCAACGTACAGATGTCGAAACATTCTGTGATAACTGAGACCCTCCCTGGATCTACAGAATGTTGAAACCAAGAAGCTTTGCCAGAAGAGTGCTATGACTCAAAATAAGTTGCATTTACAAAACTTCGTTTTTGTGGAAAAAACGGTAAAACCCAGAATCTCATGCAACCTTGCGTATTACAGACAACTTGAAATGATTTTTGAGGAGAAAATCAACAAACCCATAATCTCACACAACCTTGCGTATTACAGACAACTTGAAATGATTTTTGAGGAGAAAATCAACAAACCCAGAATCTCACGCAACCTTGCATATTACAGACAACTTGAAATGATTTTTGAGGAGAAAATTAACAAACCCATAATCTCACGCAACCTTGCGTATTACAGACAACTTGAAATGATTTTTGAGGAGAAAATCAACAAACCCAGAATCTCACGCAACCTTGCGTATTATAGACAACTTGAAATGATTTTTGAGGAGAAAATCAACAAACCCATAAAAATAGAAACAGATTCAGAAGGCAAAAAATGCAGCTTCGCCTTGATCAGGACCCGGAGAAGTCGGACGTTGCTTAACACCCAAAACAAGTTGATCAGTGTTTCGATATTCGAAGATTGCGATGATGCGTTGCTTCCAAGTTCCATAATTGCGACTATTGAATTTGGAATTATGTTCGAGCAGAATATTTGTCAGAGATGCCATGGCACGTTTTCCAATGAAAACTGTGAAAATCTATGAAGGCACGTTCTTCGAGGAAAAAATACGAAAGACCCAGAAGAATCAAAGAATGACCCAAAAGAGAGCTCGAAAAACCCAAAAGGAATCTGCTGTCGTTTTCTGAATCCGTTGGCTCGAAAATCGAGGCACAAAAATCAAGGCACCCAAAAAAATGGACGACAACCCAGTTGAGCTCTCGAAAAACTCACCAAGAATCTGCAAACAAAATATTTTTTCGACCCCAAAAATTAGAGTTTCGAAAAAAAAGGCCCTAGCTGAAAAAAGCTTGAAAAAGACCTTCAGATTTCTTGATAAAAATGGCAGATTTTTCTTCAAGGATCGATGTGCATGGACGAATGGGGCTAGAGTGTGCTGAACAAACACAGGCAGACCCGAGTTCGAGAATTTCTCTAGGCCGAAAACCCTAAGTGGATTTTAGAGAAATTCAACAGAAATAATTTTGAAAAAATTTAAACAAATAATTTCACGAAGAAATTATAAAATTTAAGTAATAGCTCTGATACCATGTTACAAGATTCAAGAAGAGTTGGCAGATTAACGGATTTCCGGATGATTGATTGATTAACAGAGGAACAAATGTGTTCCTTATAAAGAATTACAAGGACGTTATTTCTAAAAGAAACAACGTAGACTGAAGACGGAATTAGAAACAAAACTAGAGATAGGATAGGAAACATTCCTATCTGGACTGAAGAAAAAAGAGACAGGATAGGAAACATTCCTATCTAGACTGAAAGACGGACTACAGACAAGTAGTTGACTATTATAGAAAGTATAAGATATTATCTTAATAGCTATTTCCAGCCCCATCCCATTTTCACCCCCTTAAATTGAGAGGGCTAAAACGTCGGGGTTCCTATTTTATTGGAAAAGATTCCAAATAAACCTTTAGCCCCCCTTAAAAAAATTTCACAAGGTCACCCGCTCCACAAAAATAGAGCCCAAGCCCCTCCCATGATACCCCTGCCTAAGTCTGCAGATAAAAGATATACGTCCACAATCCACATACGGAGGGATATTAAAATGATATCGCCAGCAATCTTCCAAAGTTTGATATAATAATAAATTTATAAAAGTTTGGTATTATAAACTTATGAAAAATGTTTGATATGATAAACTTTTAAAATAAATGGGGATTATTTTAAGAAAACAATATATTTAAAAGAGAGGTCACACCCTTTCATAAAGGCATGGAGATTTAAACTACAAGTTGATTTGTCCTTTATAATTATCTTTAAAATTCCACAAACAATTTTAATATCATATAAGTGGACAGGGTCATTTATGGCATTTTAAACATGGTCATATTGAATTGTTTCTATGTCAATATCCAGTTTGCCTCCCTACCTTTGGAGTTAAAGGGCAATCTAGACTAGTTTAATAGTGTGTATATATATTTGATCTGCCGCATCTTGATTATTACATTGTTTATAGTTTAAGTGCATAGAAATTTATAAAGTTGTACTTAATAATCTTCATCGAAGTTGACTCTATTGCCCAGATGGGCAAAGGCACTGATCTTTTTATTATTTAAGTCAAAAATCTATATCTTTCTTCCTACAAGCATCTAATCAATTATTGACAAACATTATACAAAACATTTAATCAATTCAAACATTCAGCATTCAACCATTTTAAGCACTTAGCATTCAACTTTATTTTGATCGAGTTCAAGGACCTTCCCAACCAGAGAACTCGCAAAGCTTAAATTTGCTATAGAAAAAAAGCCTTAAACCAAGCAGTCAGCATTTGAGGTGAAGATCTACCCGCCTAGGTGTAGCGGAGCCTAAAGTGCAAGGGAACCATGGTGATTCTCGTTCATTTGCCAAAACTGATTGTGGGATCTTATTGGAAAATTGGTAAGCTCTTGGATTTCCAATCTGCGGTTTTGGGAAACAACAGGATAGAGATGAAACAATAGAGATGATGGTACTAAAGGAAGAGGTGTATGGTGATAGTATTGATGACATTAGTGCTGATGATCAAAAGGAAGATCAGATGTTTGAAGAGTTCCATGGCGGATGGAAAGGGTTCCCACGAAGGCCTGAGCAGAACATTGTTCTTTGCATGTTTTTGACACTGATCCATTATTTATTGTTTATTTAGTTGGTTTCATATTCACTTAAATGCAGGAATCAAGGAGATTAGCTTATAAAAAGCATTAAAAAAAAATCTCCACGGGCTCACATATTTGGGCAAGAGGATTAGCAAGCCAAGAGTGAAGATAAAGTTTATAGATGGTGAAATATCAAGACAGGGTAGGGTACCTACTCCAATTACCTAACTGAATGGAAGGGGCAACCTGATGGAAAACCTTTTGAGGACATGAGAAATGGGCAGCATGAAGATTTGTTACACCTCCATTTCCAAGAGACTTGGAATTCTTTCTAGGGGAGGTGTACGATGCAAGAGCATCAGGAACAATAGAAGGCATCATGACCAATTTTGGTCGAAATCATGTAATAAGTCCAATCTGTTGTATTTGAGGTTAAACAGGTCTGGTAAGTTCATCTGAAGTAAGGCTATGAAAGCCATTGAGTTCAGGCTCACATATTTGGGCAAGAGGATTAGCAAGCCAAGAGTGAAGATAAAGTTTATAGATGGTGAAATATCAAGACAGGGTAGGGTACCTACTTCAATTACCTAACTGAATAGAAGGGGCAACCTGATGGAAAATCTTTTCAGGACATGAGAAATGGGCAGCACAAAGATTTGTTACACCTCCATTTCCAAGAGACTTGGAATTCTTTTTAGGGGAGGTGTATGATGCAGAAGCATCAGGAATGGTAGGAGGCAACATGACCAATTTTGGTCAAAATCATGTAATAAGGCCAATCTGCTGTTTTTGAGGTTAAACAGGTCTGTTAAGTTCATTTGAAGTAAGGCTATGAAAGCCATTGAGTTCATAATGGCCTTGAGGCCCTCGGTCAAACAGGGCCAAAGGATGTAATCTTGCACAATAAGGGTAGAAATGTTGTAAACTGAGTCTAAATGTCATATTTGCCATGTCTAAGATGTCTTAGAAAAGGTTTGGAGTCATTTGATCCATAAATGTAAAAACTGCAAAATGTTACTTGACAACCTTCGCAAATTTGCAAAAAGTTGTCAAAGTGAGTCTTAACAGATGAACCAATTGGGTAGTTGATCAAAATCAGTAGTAAGGTTAAAATATGTGTAAGAACCCTCTTTGGACTGAGGGTTAGGAGTACGAGTGATTAGAAAACAAAAAGATCAATAAAATGAAGTTCTTAACATGCATTTCCTGACATTTTACTGATCAGAAACAAATATATCATTGTAGAAGATTAGATTAGTTCCAAAACCAATTTGAGGATAAAATATGGTGAATCTACTTCCTTTTGAATGTGATTTGGGGTTCTGCCATGGTGTATGGGGGAAGAAAGAATCAATTCTTTCAAATCAGTTGTAAAACCCTCATTTCCAAGGGTTTGTGACAAAATAATTGATAACTTTTATTTAAACCATTCAAAGAGAAATTTGAAACCATGGAATTCGCTAGCACTTTGAATGAGTTTTGATATGGTTTTTGTCTCAGACCAAATGGTCATGTCTGTAATGAGAAATGGAAGCCCTAGGGAACTTTGATATAAGTTGTTTACATTTATGACAGTTTATTACAAAGTTTGGTTAATTACAATAAGATTGAAGTTTCCTCTAATTGCTAAGAGTTCAATTGGGATGTAACAAATCTAAATGAAGATTGTGTAGCAATGAGTTTTAAGTTGTTCAAAGCATCTATGTTGAAAATCACTGTCCTACTGTCCATGGCACTGACAGTCACAGTCAAGGAGTTCTCTCTGGTAAATGAAATTGTTTTTCCATTTTGCTATCACTTAAGCGCCTAACAATCGTTAACTTGAAGGAGATTGTATTTGCATGGCAAAGGACATGTATATACTGTAAAGTTTCTGCAAATTCTGATTTTCCAAACTTATGATGCTTTTAATCTACTTGCCGAAGATGATCCTTTGTATATCAGACTTGTATGAAGTATTACCAATAGTATAATTACTATTCTGGAAATGTTCTTAACCCTGTAATAAATCGCATAAGGCAGTAATGTAGAAGAGCAGACTTTATTTTGTATTGTGTGTTCTCTATCCTCATACTTACCGTATGTTTATATTGCACCCAAAAGGCATGTCTTTACAAAGGACGTGACTCTTCTAGGTCAGCCCTTAAGAATAAACAAATAATAATCTTCCACGATCGGCATCTCTTAGAAAGTATAATTAGATAGTAAACATACTAACAACTATACAAACTAAACATTATTAAATGCTCCCAAATAAGCCGCCAATAAGGTTGATAATATAGGGTTATAAAGAGGCAAGTCCTATATAAAGATATCATGCTTTCTACGATCTGCTGTTTAGATCAGTATGTTATCACAGTTACATCGAATTAACACTCCCTCTTAACTTGATGATCATAATGAGAGATAACATATCTAGCACCATCAATCAAGATGAATAAGCATAGATTGATACTCTATATCTATTTGAATCTGCTAAGCATGTGGTATTATTGAACACATGATACTATGTCATCTTACTATCCCTATGATATGACTTATCACTTATACTAGTTGTAACAGTATCGCAAAGAATACAATATACAAGATAAAATCTGGAGAATGATTAAATTCTTCATTTATCCAAGTTGTGACTCGTAGGTACTGGCAGTCCTATATCAAAACATGATCCTCAGTTAAGATCTACAAGAACACAAGATAAAATCCAAAAAATGAAATTCTTCCTTCATCCAAGTTGTGACTCATAGGCATAAAAATGTCTACATCACAATATGATCTTGAACTCATCTAGATCTAACAATAGTTCTCTATTGTTCAGCACATTATCTAAGAGATCGTCATCTCTCATAATGTCTTTTATACAAGTGTTCATTATTTCACAGATCGTCATCTCTCATAATGTTTTTTATACAAGTGTTCATTATTTCAAAGATTGTCATCTCTCATAATGTCTTTTACACAAGTGTTCATTATCTTAGAGATCGTCACCTCTTAGATAATGAATACAAATGGTGAAGCCCATAAATGTCAATAGCTTGACAAGAAAATTTATTTTATTAATAATTTAAAAAATACAAATGTATTATAATTCAACTATACTAAGTCTTTTCCTAAAGTGATCTATCTTCACTCGTGAGAGAGGTTTGGTAAGAATATTTGCTGCCTGATCTACAATGCAAATGTATTCTAATTTTACAATATTCCTATCTACCATATCTCTTACATAATGGTAAGCAATTTCAATATGCTTGGACCTGTCATGAAAAACTGGATTCGTAGAAAGCTTGATGGAACTCTGATTATCACAATGAATAATAGTAGGATTCATAGGTTGACCAAATAATCCCACAAGTAACTTTCTAAGCCAAACTACTTCCCAAGAGGCCATTGCTGTGGCAATGTACTTTGTGCTACTGATGCTTACTTTCTGCACATCCAAGATATCATCGATGAGCCTAAACTGAAACAACATCTTTAAGTGTTTCTCCTATCAGTAATACTTCCAGCCCAATCTAAGTTTGTGTATCCATGTTAGTCCAAGTCAACTTTCTCATACTTAAGCCCAAGATTAAGAGTGCCTTGTAAGTATCTCATGATGTGTTTGACTGCAACTAGGTGAATCTCCTTTGGTTCACAAATAAATTGGCTTAAAGCATTAACAACATAGCAAAATATCAGGTCTTGTATTTATCAAGTACATAAGAGATCCAATCATCTATCTGTAAAGAGTAGAATCTATGGAAGGTGATTTTGTTGCTACTTCTTTATGTTTGTGTAGATTAGTCTCCATTGGAGAAGACATAGATCTACAGTTCCACATTCCATATCTCTTCAAGATGGCTAATGTATACTTTCTTTGATTAAGTATGATGCTATTAGAATTCTGCAATACTTGCAGTCCTAGGAAGTAATGGAGTCCTAAATCATTCATTTCAAATTCTCTGATTAGATCTTTCTTGCATTGATCTATAAGATGATCATCACCTACTATTAGTAAACCATCAACATACAGTATCAAAATTATCATATCATCTTTATCCTTTTTATAATAGAGATTTGGATCAGCTTCATTCTTGGAGAATCCTAAACTGGAGAGATACTTATCAATTCTTCCATACCATGCCCTCGGAGCCTGTTTAAGCCCATAGAGAGCTTTTTTGAGCCTACAAACAAAGACTTTAGAGTTATGAGTTTCAAATCTTTCAGGTTGTTCCAAATATACCTCTTCTGTAATCTTTCCATTCAGAAATGTTGTTTTCACATCCATCTGATGTACTTTCTATCATTTTGATGCTGCAATAGCTGGGACTACCCTTACAGAGGCGTATCTAGCAACTGGAGCAAAGGTTTCTTCATAATCAATTCCCTCCTTCTAAGAGAATCCCTTGGCTGCAAATCTGGCTTTATATTTTTCAATGCTACTATCAGTAGCATGCTTGATTTTAAATATCCATTTAGAAGAAACAATTGATTTTCCTTCAAGCTTTGGAGCAATTTCCCAAACATCATTCTTAATAATGGATTGGTATTCTTCCGTCGTAGCATCCTTCCAAGTTGTAGGTTTAATAGCATCTAAAACATTGGTTGGTTCGGATTTAGATAAATCACTCATGTTTGTTGCATAACTAGAAAATCTTTTGGGTCTTTTGATTTCTCTGAAGATTCCAGATGGTGCAGTGAAGTCTTGTGCTTCCTCCACAGTTTTAATAGTCCAAAGTGGTCTTTTCTTAGGATTTTGGGTTTCCTCAAGATTAAGATTTTGAATTTCATCTTCAATTTTTTCAATGTTCTCCCTCTAAAACTCAAATTCATGATTTTCTTCAAAACTAGGTAAATGTGTAGGATCTTCAGAACTTAGACTCTTTTGAATGCTAAATCTTCTTCAAATATTACATCCCTACTAAGTTTAATGTTTTTCTGACCAGGTATGAAAATTCTATATGCTTTAGATGTTTTACTATACCCGACAAAAATACCTTTCTTCTCACAGGGTTCTAACTTAGTTCTTTTTTCTTTTGGAACGTGTATATATATTGGGCACCCAAATATCCTAAAATGGCTTATATTAGGTTTAACCTTAGTAAAGACTTCGTCAAGAGTTTTATCTCTAAGATGAGAGTGAGGATTTTTGTTTTAATATAGCAACAGTACAAGAAGCTTCTACCCAAAGATAATATTCTAAATTTGGATCAAATATCATAGCTCTTGTTGCTTCTACAATTGTTTTGTTCTTCCTTTCTGCTACCTCATTTTGTTGTGGGTTATAAGGAACAGTAGACTCCCTCTTAATTCATGCTTCTTTACAAAATTCTTTAAACAAATCTGAAGTATATTCCCCTCCATTATCAGTCCTACGAGTTTTAATTTTGTGTCCTAAGATTAAGATTTTGAATTTCATCTTCAATTTCTTCAATGTTCTCCCTCTAAAACTCAGATTCATGATTTTCTTTAGAACAAGGTAAATGTGTGGGATCTTCAAAACTTAAGGCTCTTTTAAATGCTAAATCTTCTTAAAATATTACATCCTTGCTAAGTTCAATGTTTTTCTAACCAGGTATGAAAATTCTATATGCTTTAGAGGTTTTACTATACCCAACAAAAATACCTTTCCTCCCAGAGGGTTCTAACTTAGTTCTCTTTTCTTTTGGAACGTGTATATATACTAGGCACCCAAATATCCTAAGATGGCTTATATTAGATTTAACTTTAGTAAAGACTTCTTCAAGAGTTTTATCTCTAAGATGGGAGTGAGGACTTCTGTTTTGAATATAGCAGTAGTACAAGAAGCTTCTACCCAAAGATAATATTCTAAATTTGGATCAAATATCATAGGTCTTGCTACTTCTATAATTGTTTTGTTCTTCCTTTCTGCTACCTTGTTTTGTTGTGGGTTATAAGGAACAATAGACTCCCTCTTAATTCCTGCTTCTTTACAAAAAAATTTAAAAAAATTTGAAGTATATTCCCCTCCATTATAAGTCCTAAGAGTTTTAGTTTTATGTTCTGATAAGTTTTCAGTTAAGGTTTTGAATTCTTTAAATCTCTTAAGAATTTCTTCTAATTCTTTACATTTTAAGAAGTAAATCCATGTTTTCCTAGAGAAATCCTCTATAAACAATATATAGTACCAGAATCCTCCAAGAGAAGGAACAGACATAGATCCACATAAATCTAAGTGGACTAATTCCAAAACATTGTTAGTTTTTCTAGTGCTATCATGAAATGGGCTTTTGTTGTTCTTACCCAAAGCACATCCTTTGCATATGCTTGAATGATCTTAATTCAACTTAGGTAAACCAATAACCATCTTCTCCATAGTTGATAAGGTTTTGAAGTTTAGATGTCATAACCTTCTATGTCATATTTTATTTATACCAACAACTTCATGAATTAAGGCTTGAATGGGTTCTATGTTTAATTCATAAAAGTATCCCTTTCTTTGACCAATCAACTTTGATTTCTTAAATGAAGAGTTCTTAGACCAAGTCATTACATTACCGTCCATGAATGCAACATTATGTCCATCATCTTCAAGTGTCACACCTAGAGATTAGATTCTTCTTTATTCCTAGTACATAGAGTACTCTTTTGAGATGGAGAGAAATACTCGACTTCAATTTCAAGGTGCAATTCCCAATTCCTTTGACTGTATGATTGGAATTATCACCTATGGTAACTTTGCCATTAACTTCTTCTAACATTGAGTCTAGTACTTCTTTGTATCATGTAATGCGTCGAGATGATCCACTACTAATTACCCATGTTGTGCTTGATAATTCATTGACAGTGCAGAATACAATACATGCTTCTTAGGATCATAGTTTTCTTCTTTCCTAGTAATGTTTGTACAGTTTACTTGTTTTGAATTCTTAGGGCAATTAGATTTATAGTGTCCAAATTTTTCACATTTGAAGCATTTTATTTTGGATAACTCTTTCTTAGGTTTGTCATTTCTTTAATTAACCTTCTTCTTAAAGTGCTTTTTCTTAGCTTTATAGGAATTTGTGTTGAGAACATGAAGTTCATCTTCAGTTTTCAATTTTCCTCCTTTCTTAAGTTTCCTAGATTTTTCTTGAAAGCAATCTCCTTTAAGTCTATTGAAGTCTAGAAGATTGTCTCTAGCACTTACTCCTTGTGAGAATGTTTCCCACAATTCCGATAACCCATCTATAATCATAAGTGTTAGCTCTTTGTCTTCAATTATGGTCCCTATGCTTGCAAGTTCATCTCTTAGACTAGCCACCCTTAAGAAGTGTGAATTCATAGATTCTCCCTTCTTTATCTATATATGATTTAGTTGCCTTTTTAGTGCAAGGGTTCTAGTCGCATTGTTGACCTCACATGCATTTAATAATGCATTCATCATATGAAATGTTGTCTGATGTTTCATGAGCATGGGTACTATTTCATTTTTAACTCCATCTAATATGATTTGCATGGCTTTCCTGTTTCCTTTACTCCAAATAGTTTTATGAGGATCAGTATGAAGTTGCTTGGATTCTTTATCAACAAACTGTTTCACATCATTGTCTTCAAGAATCATCATAATTCTGAACTTCCAAGCAACTAAGTGTTCTTTTCCATCAAACCTGTCTTCGGGTCTGATTGTGCTAGCCATTATAGGTAAAAGGATAGTGCTAGATATTTAAATCCGATTGTCAATTTGCAGAGCCTAGGTTCGACAACTAGGCTCTGATACCATGTAAAGTTTCTGCAAATTCTGATTTTCCAAACTTATGATACCTTTAATTTACTTGCTGAAGATGATCCTTTGTATATCAGACTTGTATGAAGTATTACCAATAGTATAATTACTATTCAGGAAATGTTCTTATCCCTACAATAAATCGCATAAGGCAATAATGTAGAGGAGCAGACTTTATTTTGTATTGTGTGTTCTCTATCCTCATACTTACCCTATGTTTATATTGCACCCAAGAGGCATGTCCTTACAAAGGACATGACTCTTCTAGGTCGGCCCTTAAGAATAAAAAAAATAATAATCTTCCATGATTGGCGTCTCTTAGATAGTAAACATACTAACATCTATACAAACTAAACATTATTAAATGCTCCTAAATAAGCCGCCGATAAGGTTGATAATATAGGGTTATAAAGAGGCAAGTCCTATATAAGGATATCCATGCTTTGTACGATCTGCTGTTCAGATCAGTATGTTTTCATAGTTACATAGAATTAACATATACTGTTTTTTAAACTCCAATTTGAAGATAAAACTTCAGCAAGTTCCACAGCTGTGACTGCAAAAGTTGAATACCCAAAGGGCTCCACGGGATGGAATGTAGCAGGATATATTGTGGTTAACCTGTGAATCCCCTTTCAAACTTGTTCCAAAGCATATGTGCAAATGTTTTAAACTGTGTTTTTTGTGAATGCTGATCAAACTGGTCCAAACTGTGAACAGTCACAGTGATATTCGAGTTCACTTAATGACGGTAGAACTTTATGGCAGTTTAGATCATTGAAGATGATGAGGATCATCATTTGTAACCCTTACACAGGTCAGTGTTAAGGAGGATTATTTTATGGTGGAAAGATTGCTCATAAGTTTGTTATGATTAGTCATTGGAGGGTAAAGGTCTGACGTTTCTTGTCTGATTGTGGATCAGTTAGTGGATGAGTTGTTTGTCCTTTTAGCATTGTGGCCAGTTATGGATGATAGAAGGAAGTCCATGTTTCCTTGGAGAGTTTAGAAGTGCAAGGTTGTTTGTAAGCCTTTATGTCAAATATGATTAGATGTTGTCAAGTTAAAGAGAGTTAATCTTGTTAGATGCCTCATTGTCAAATTGTGGAACTCGCATTGAGTTTGGGTCAAGAGTACAATTGAATTGGATGTTGGTGTTAAATGCTCTGCATCAATCACCTATCAATATCACCAATTCTGCAATCAGTATTCCAACTTTAGAAATAGGCAAAGTTCTTTGCATATCGAAATCTAACTCTGAACCCAATTCTAACAGCAACATCAATGGCATTTACTACAGGTTCACTTAACACAAGTTTCTATCTATTTCTTTCACTCTCCTTCAATCTTACATGTACAGCAACCCAGCCTCCACCCTGCTCTCTCCAATTCTAACAATTACATTGATGGTGATTACTAGAATTTCAAATAACACAAATTTTTAATTTAATTCCAATTAACACAAAATTTATTTATTGCTTTCACTCTCCTTCAATCTTATATCCACACCAACCTAGCCTCAACCCTGCTCTCTCCAATCACTTTCTTTGCTTCAAGCAAGATACCAGTTGATGTGAGTTTAATGCCACTACAACATGGAGAATTGAATATTTAGTATTCCAGATGAAACACCAAATCTCTGTGATATCCCTGAACACCTTGTTCATCAAATTCATGAAAGTTAGTGGTGTATTAGTCAGCTCAAAAGGTAGCACAACAAACTCACAATAACCATAACGAGTTTAGAAAACAGTGTCCAAAACTTTCTCCTCAATCCTGAGTTGGTGATATCTTAGGTCAACTTTTGAAAATACAGTATGCCCCTTCGCATAGTCAAAAGTTCATCTGTCTTGTAATTAATGCATGAATGCAAGATGTCATCCTTCTTAACAAAAATTATTGGTGGTTTCATGTTCCCCATTTTGACACACTTGGTCTAACAAATCCCTTACCTAAAAGTTCCTCCAGCTGAACCTTCTACTTTTATGATTCCAATGTTGCATTCTATAAGTAACCTTGGATTGAGGCTCAATTCCAAGAAGCAAATCTATAAAGAAATCAGAATTTCACTTGGGTGGCAGTTTAGGCAATTCTTCTAAAAACAAATCTCGAAACTCCTTGGGGATAGGATACTCATCAATCGTAAGAATGGTGCCCTCAAGATCTCTAAATTAAATAGCATAGATCATGTACCATTTCCTCTGTGCTTTCTTCAACTACATGGCTTAAAATCACCTAAGCTCAATTGGTCATTGAATACCATGTACCTCTACAAGATTTCCTATGTCATCTAAGCATATCACAATCTTGTCTTAGCAATTAATGCACCCTTATGTTCAATCAACCAATCAATCCCTAGGATATCATAAGAACCTAGCGGGCCACATATAAATTGACTAGAGTTTGGACACTCAGAAGTTTCAACAAACTGCATATAAGACACTGGTCTACTATTGTAGTGTCCATGATAACCCACTCTAATAGGTAACTTAGATAATACTTTCGGATCAATGAAACATTATGTAGCTTCTATATCAGAAAATAAAAAACTTGTTTAGCTATAGAACACAAGAAAACTGGATTGGAGAAGCCATGAAGTTTGCTTGCTTATTGTCAACTGCTACATGATAATGATGTATTGTCTACTTTTGTTGATTCTTCCTTTCCTTCGAGATGATTGTTGGAGACATGTATTGACACCCATGCAGTGTTCCTCTCTATCCCTCAAGTTTATTTCACTCGAAATCATTCTTGTTGCTGTTAATACTTTCGGATCAATGAAACATTATGTAGCTTCTATATCAGAAAATAAAAAACTTGTTTAGCTATAGAACACAAGAAAACTGGATTGGAGAAGCCATGAAGTTTGCTTGCTTATTGTCAACTGCTACATGATAATGATGTATTGTCTACTTTTGTTGATTCTTCCTTTCCTTCGAGATGATTGTTGGAGACATGTATTGACACCCATGCAGTGTTCCTCTCTATCCCTCAAGTTTATTTCACTCGAAATCATTCTTGTTGTTGTTAATATTATTAGTCTTAGGCCTTTTGGTGTTTCCGTTCAAACTCCTTGAAGCTCTTCCCTATATATCCTTATTCTCCTTGAGGTTTTGAATCTAATGGGAATTGCCTCTATTGATTGCCTTGGAGCTTCCTCTTTCCATATCCTAATGCAATGTTGACTGTTTGACTTCTACAAAAACTAAATATTTGTAATAACTTTTGCTCCCCTTTTGTTGCCTTTTCAAATATCTCATCCATAATCATAGGGTTGTGTACATCTAACTTTGGACCCAACCTGGAGTTTCAATTCCAAAAATGAACTTAAGGGTTCTAAAACGTAAGTCCATCTAGCATCATGGTACACATTTCAGCAAATGACAAAGCTTCTCCCAGTACTATGTCACTATCATTTTGTCTTAGGTAAAGTTTTGACATTCGATCATCTTCTTGTTGAACAAGAATCAAGGTAGTGCTGAGGTAGCCAATCCTTCCTAAAATGTTGAAGTGATTATTCTTTGATTACCTCCCTTGGTAGTAGACGCTTTTGTACCCTCTCATTATCCCACTAATTGATTTCCTCTCTAATAAGTCGATATGAGATTCATTAGATAGGTTATAGTTTTCAAAGTACTTCTCCATTTCAATCATTCAAGCCTTAACTTTATCTTCCATAGTCTTGCCATTGAGTTTGGATAATGTGACCGATTTGAAATCCTTACTTAGTTCCTTCATGTAATGATCCCGAGCCCCTCCGGATTCAAAATAACTTTGAAACTCCACAGGTGATCGCCCGAGTGAAATTGTTTGGCGTATAGGAGGGCAAGAGTTTTGGTCATTCGGCTGATAGGAAGGCAAATCCGTATGGGATAATGGTCGTACGGCAGGAGAGGAACAAGAGGCAATCTGTACCGTGGGAATATGTTCGTACAAGAGGAAATAATATAAGTCGTATGGAGTATAATGAAGGACTAAGATGTCGTGTGGTGTTATTAATGGTTGTACGGTAATTTCCACTAGCCGTACGAGGTGTGTAATTGAACACTTCAAATCACAGAGGTATGAATGGTCGTACGGTTGGATGGGGGGGAACACAATGGACCGTACGGTGGAAGAATTAGAAGGTAATATGTCATACAATGAATGTGATAACTGCAAATGGTGTACGGAAGTGGATTGAATTGAGGGTGACGTGTGGTAGTAAATGTATGGTCCGTATGAAACAAATTAGAAGGAATGAAATGGCATATAGGAGAAATGTAAGGAAGGAGGTAAAAGAACAGAAGTGCAGAAGAAACACATACAAATATGCAGATGCTGAGCCGAGAGTCTCATCAACAGAGAATAGATATAAATTATGCCTTCAAATTGCCCGATACATAACGAAACGAACACCAACGGAATAGGGTGAGGGTTCAATCCCATCGAAACCTAGTAAGCCAAATAGGGAAGATCTTTCACTTTCAAAATGGCAAACAATTCCAAACTCCAACAGGAATCCGCAATACAAAGTAATAAAATCCAAAAGCATGCCTACAACTTTCTACAAGCTGTGCTTAAATGCACATCAGGAAAAGCTTTCTGAGGGTGTACAAAGTTAGTCGACGGCGACACAAACTACGAAAACTAAATAAAAAATGGGTATGAGATAAAATAAATCAATCAGCCCATTACAAGATTAAATGAGTGCATTTATTTTATGACGGGGACATTACAGTCCTCCCATCCCAAAATTTGCTTGTCCTCAAGCAAATGCAGTGCTGGGTGCTGGGGATGTGTTCGCCTTCCCACGTTGCGTCGTCCAGCAGTAGATGTCGCCAACGTACCAAGTACTCGATGACGGTTCGGTTCTGCAAGACCCTTTCATGCATTTCGAGAATCTCAGTAAGTTCCAAAATGAGTTTCCCCTCCTCATTGAGTGGCGAAAGGTCGGTAGTGACAAGGATGTTTTGCCTGATAGCCTTCTTCAAACAGGAAACATGGAAGATATTGTGAATGCGGCTACCCTTCGGAAGCTCCAGTTCGTACGCTACCTCACCAATGCGACGGATCACGCGGTAGGGACCATAAAACCATGGCTTCAATTTCTCCTTCCCTGTTCTCTTTAATGAGGACTACCAATATGGCTAAAGTCAAAGATAGACCAGATCCCCCACTTCAAAACTCCTCTTAATCTGATGTCTGTCGACGTACACCTTCTGTCGATTTTGTGCTTGTTGAAGGTTTTCTTTCAAGCTCCTCAGAATGTCTTGTCCCTCCTAAAGCCAATCCTTCGCCCTTGGAGCATGGTTGTCGCCCAAAACTATATCGATGAAGGAGAGTGGTTGGTGCCCGTAAAGAGCTTTGAACGGCGCCATCCCGATCGACATGTGATATGTGGTATTGTAGCATTACTCCTCGAGATGGATCCATTTCACCCACGCGCGTTGTTGTGCCGAGATGTAGTTCCGTCGGTAGCCTTCGAGCAATTTGTTCACAATTTTAGTTTGGCCATCCCTCTGTGGGTGGTAGTTCGTGCTCGGTGATAATTCAGTCCCTGCCATCCGAAACAATTCTATCCAAAAGATATTGACGAATCATCCATCCCAGTTGCTGACGATGTTTTGGGGTAACCCGTGTAGGTGGAAGACTTCTCTGAAAAATAGTTCGACGACTTGTGCAACCTGAAGGTCCGAGGGGATGGCAAAGAAGTGAGCGTACTATGTCAATCTGTCAACTACCATGAAGATGCAGTCCTTGTTGTTCACCTTGGGAAGACCTGTTATGAAGTCCATTGATATACTTTCCCACTTATGTTCGGGAATCGACAAAGGCTGTAACAATCCGACAGGAAGAGTGAGTTCGGATTTGTTTTGTTGGCAAACAATGCATTCTCCAACATGCTGCAACACGTCCCCTTTCAGTCCCTTCCATGAAAATCTCTGCCGAATACTTTTGCAGGTCTTAAGGAAGCCGAGATGTCCCGTCAAGGGGAAGTCGTGCACTTCCTTCAGGATCTTCTGCTTCAGCTTGGATTTTGGCACTAGGTAGATCTAATCCTTATAATAGATGATATCATTCACCACCCTATATAAATCGTCGTGGATGTGACCATCCATTATCTCACAGGCAAACGTATTTTTGGAATATTCCACCAACAATTGTGCCTTCCAATGGGCTGAGATCTGTTCTAGTGAGCAAATGGTGGGTTTTCAGGACAAGGCATCTGCAACAACATTATTTTTCCCTATTACATATTCAATGTCGAAATCAAAAGACTGAACCCTACTTACCCATTTTTGTTGTCGTTCGTTCAAGTCTCGTTGCTCTAGGAAATATCTCAAATTGTTGTGATCCGTACAGACAACAAACTTGGCACCAACCAGATACTGCTGGAACTTAGTTAGTGCGTGAACAATGACCAACATTTCTTTATCATAAATAGAATACGGGCATTCGGCTGGTGTAAGCTTCCTGCTCTCATAGGCGATGGGGTGTCTCTCCTGCATCAAAACCGCTTCAATGCCTTCCCCTGACGCGTTGAATTCCAAAATGAACAGTTGGGTGAAGTCAGGCAATGCCAGCACCGGACAAGTGCTCATGGCCTCTTTTAGCTTATCAAATGTGAGTTGTGTCTTCGTCCCACTGGAAAGCCCCTTTCTTCGTCAAATCCGTTACAGGCGCGCTGAGTTGAGAAAAACCTTTGACAAATCTTCTGTAGTAATTGCACAATCCAAAGAACCCTCGCAGATCCGTGAGTGATTTCGGGGGAGGCCAGTCGAGGATAGCCTGAATCTTCTCCTAATGCACTTGAACCCCGTATTGACTGATGACATGCCCCAAGTACAATATCTCTGTCATTCTGAACTCACATTTGGACTGCTTGGCGAACAGGGATTGTTCTTCCATGATACTCAGAACCTCATTCAAATGTTTCAGGTGCTCTTCCCACGTCCTGCTATAAATGAGAAGATCATCAAAGAATACCAATAAATACTTACGCAACTGTTTGTTAAAAATATGGTTCATGCACAATTGGAATGTAGCAGGTGCATTGGTCAAACCGAACGACATGACCAAGGACTCATAGTGTCCGTAGTGGCAGCGGAAGGTCGTTTTCTCCACATCCTCTTCCTTATTCGGATTTGATGGTATCTGGAACAGAGATCTATTTTTGAAAAATAGACCACGCCATGTAGTTCATCCAGCAGCTCATCTATCCTCGAGATGGGGTATCTATTCTTTATTGTCCTTTTGTTCAGTGCGCAATAGTCCACACACATGCGCAACATTCCGTCCTTCTTCTTGACCAACACCACGGATGACGCGAACGAGCTAGAATTGGGATGGATCCATCCCTTCTCAAGCAACTCCTGAATCGTCCGCTCAATCTCATCTTTAAACTTCTCGGGGTGGTGATACGGTGTGGTTATGACAAGTTTCGCCCTTGGTTCCAACTCTATTGTGTGTTCAAATCCTCGATGCGGTGGTATGCAAGGAGGAATATCCATGAAGACTCCTTCATGCCTACTTAACATATCCTGAAGCTCTTTATCCTGTAGAGGTGTTCGGTGCCCCTTTATAGGTTTCGCCGAGATAAAGCATTGCGCAGTCCACGCAACGTCATCGTGCTGCAAGATTGCCTTGATCTAATGCGCAAACACTTCCCTCGGTCCTTCATTTGCCATCCCTCGGAGGACCGCCTTCTTCCCGTCAACTACGAAAGTGAAGTCCATTCGCTTGAAACTCTGAGTGTACTCATCAAGCATCTCCATCCACTGTATGCCAATAATGACTTCCATGTCGACGAGGTCCACTATGGAAAAGTCCTCCATCACCGTATGATTCACCATCGTGATGCTCAGCTAAGGAACAAGTTGCGTGCAAGGCAGGAATGTCCCTCCGGCAACCTTGACCTGAAAACCTACATGTGCCTCCGTCGGAAGATTTCTTCGCTTTACCAAGGAGTTTATGAAATTCAATGTGTAGCTCTGCTATCCAACATCACCGTGACCCTCTGTCCCTGAAGGGTACCTCGCACAGAAAACTGTGCACCTCGGACTGCCAACCAAAGCAATGGATCCACCGCGTTGTAGCAAGGCGGCAATCCTCTCCGTACGGTTTAAGTTGGCCAAGTTGGTGTCACCGCTAGGTTGGATATCTTCCATTGGCATTTCCTCTTGTTCCTATTCATCTTCTTCATCGGACATTACCTCGATGTAATGAATTTTTCCTTTCCCGAGGCATCTGTGGCTAGGTTCCCAAGGCCCCTTGCAATTGAAACACAATTTCTTCCTTCGAAGTTCTTGTCGGGATGCTTCATCCAATGACAGCTTTTGGGGCGAAGGTTTGTCCCTTGGAAACATCGGCGATTTCAAATGTGAGTGACTTCGAGAGGATGAGGATGATGCCGACGACAATGCCATGCTACACGCCTTACTAATTACTTTAGACATGGTTGACAGATTGAATCCCTTCACCCAACCCTTCAGTGGTTCTGCTAGCCCGTCCATAAAGAGCACGACCAGCCTTCGTTCAGAGATGTCTGTGACCAACACAGAAAGTCTCTGAAATTCTGCAATGAACTGATCTACTGATCCCGTTTGCCCCAGTTGCGTCAGATCTTTGAAATTGAGTTCGGGGTCTTTTCCATCAAATCGTTCAATTAATCTCTTCGTGAACTCTGCATAAGTCTTTATTTGATCATGCCCAAGTGTGATAATGTCATGGTGCCACCATTCTTGTGCAACGCCCTCCAAGTGCAACGCGGCAAATTTGATCGCTTCTTCTTCAGGCATAGGATTTAGCTGGAAGTAGGCGTCGGCTTTCATCACCCACGCTTGTGCTGAAATGGAGCCCAAACCATCAAATGGAGACAGGTTCACTTTACTCAATTTTCTACTCAGATCATCGTTAAAGTATCCTCCTCTATTTCCGCCTCCTGCATATCTCATTCTTGGATCTATGTAATCCTTGTAGGAAATGTCCTCTTCAAGATTTGCATTCCTCCAGTCTTCCCTTATCTCTTCGAAGGTTGGAAGTGTTTCTCCGTGATGTGTCTCTGTCTGTGGTGAGAAAGTCGGCATGGACAGTCGAGAGCATGCTGAGTGAGGGTGTGATCTACCCGCCACCGAGTCCGCATTGTGCCCATTCTGTTCTCCAGATATTTGTTTTCCGCTAACTTCTTGAGAGTTTCTTCCATGAGCCATTGCGTATCAATGATCTGTGCCTGATTCCGAGCAAGTTCACTCAGAAGTGCCACAAGTTCGGCGCCAGTTGGTTCCCGTTCCTCAGCAATTCGATCAACAAAATGTGTCCTTCTCTTCTGACTATAAACTCTCATTCATTGTCTACAGGCTGGCAAGACCGAAGGCTCTGATACCATTGTAATGATCCCGAGCCCCTTCGGATTCAGAATTACTTTGAAACTCCACAGGTGATCACCCGCGTGAGATTGTTTGGCGTATAGGAGGGCAAGAGTTTTGGCCGTATGGCTGATAGGAAGGCAGATCCGTACGGGATAATGGTCATACGGTAGGAGAGCAACAAGAGGCAATCCGTACGATGGAAATATGTCTGTAAGGGAGGAAATAATATAAGTCGTACAGAGTATAATGAAGGACTAAGATGTCGTACAATGTTATTAATGGTCATACGATAATTTTTACTAGTCGTACAAGGTGTGTAATTGAACACTTCAAATCGCAGAGGTATGAATGGCCATACGGTTGGATAGGGGGGACACACAATGGGTCATATGGTGGAAGAATTAGAAGGTAATATGTCGTACGGTGAATGTGATAATTACATATGGTGTACGAAAGTGGATTGAATTGGGGGTGACATGTGGTAGTAAATATATGGTCCATACGAAACAAATTAGAGGTAATGAAATGGCATACAAGAGGAATGTAAGGAAGGAAGTAAAAGAACACAAGTGCAAAAGAAACACATACAAATATGCAGACGTTGAGCCAAGAGTCTCATCAACAGAGAACAGATATAAATTATGCCTTCAAATTGCCTGATACATAACAAAACGAACACCAACGGAATAGGATGAGGGTTCAATCCCACTGAAACCGAGCAAGCCAAATAGGGAAGGTCTTCCACTTCCGAAATGGTGAACAATTCCGAACTCCAACAGGAATCCGCAGTACAAAGCAATAAAATCCAAAAGCATGCCTACAACTTTCTACAAGCCGCACTTAAATACCCATCGGGAAAAGCTTTCCGAGGGTGTACAAAGTTAGCCGACGACACAAACTACGAAAACTAAATAAAAAATGGGTCCGAGATAAAATAAATCAATCGGCCCATTACAAGATTAAATGAGTACATTTATTTTATGACGGGAACATTACACTTCACAATCCTACCTCGATTTTTTCCATAATGTATACATCTAATTACACTCCTTGTTCCTTGAATCTTCATTTCCAAGGTTCTCATTTGACCTCTTTGGATTTCTCTAACCTCCTGCTCAAGGTTGTCCATCCCAGCTCCTACTTGGGTCAAAAGGTTAAGGGTTTGGTCAAACCTCAAATTCTACTCAGTGTTTGGACCGTTGATGGATACGTCGATGTTAACATTTCTAGTAGCCATTTAAGTTGAATATGTTTATCTTGTACCAATGCTCACATCTTAGCAAGGTAGACAACAAGGCCCTAATTTTAAACCTAAGACTTTGATACCATAATGTGAGGACGTAAATATTCATGAAACTATATTACCAAAAACTTCTCATAATTATCCATAAAATAATGAAGAAATAATGTATATCAAAGTTCAATTATAGTGTTCATCTCATGGAAAAGAATAATACAATAAAAGGGACCATCGAGGTCATTTACATTAAATAATCTGTACAATGATACTATATAACATAATGCCTTCGGTCACCACGGACTCCTCTCCCTTTGTTATTGTTAGACAAGAATGTGGTCTGAGGGCTTTTCTACCCAACTACGAAGCGTAAGCTTCACCAAAGCTCTTTGTATCGTGAAAAGCATCAGGGAATCTTATGCTTTGGGGTTAGGCAAAAAGACACCTCGACGAGATTTCCATCTCATGAAAGGAAGATAGAGAGGAGTCTTTGGCGACCATAGGTTAATTGTTATGTAGTATTAGTATCACCAAACATATTACTTGACGTAATTGACCTTGATGGTCCCCTTTAAAGTATTATTTCGAATTCCTCTTCATGAGATGAAAATTGTAATCGAACTTTGATGAATATTATTCCTTTATTATTTTATGGAAAATTATGACTAATTTTCAGAAATATAATTTTATGAATTTTTATGTCCTTACAAAAGATTTTCCAACAAAAACAATAGTTTGTAAGGTGACACAATTAGAAACAAAATCAGATTATATGTTGTCACAATTTATTTATTTTTTCCAAATGCAATCAATGGTGAGTGATAGTGATCAAACTACTTTAAGCAACTCAAAATCAAAGTAGAAATGAAAACTGCTTTATTATTTTATGGAAAATTATGAGTAAATTTCAGAAATATAATTTTATGAATGACTATGGCCTTACACAAAGATTTCCCAACAAAAATACTAATTTGGCAAGATGACACGGTTTCAAACAAAATCGCACTATATGTCTCCAGGGTAGAATTCGCTAAGTTTTGTTTTTCCAAATGCAATTAATGGCGACCTATAGTGATCAAACTGCTTTATTATTTTATGGAAAATTATGAGTAAATTTCAGAAATATAATTTTATGCATGATTATGGCCTTACACAAAGATTTCCCAACAAAAATACTAATTTGGCAAGAAGACACGGTTTCAAACAGAATCAGATTATATGTCTCCAGTGTAGAATTCGCTAAGTTTTGTTTTTCCAAATGCAGTTAATGGCGACCTATGGTGATCAAACTGCTCTAAGCAACTCAAAAAGGAAAACCGAATGCATAAGCTCAAAACTTGGCGTAAATTCGAACACAATATCAGAGATTTCAAAATGCAGCCCAAGCTCCGACCTCAGAGAATATATGTTATTTTATTTTTAAATGAAATCAGCTTATTCCTTACCCAACTGTTTAGGGAAAAAAATTAAAAGAAAAGAACTAATCAGGTAATCCGATGCAGGAAAGCAACAGGACCTGAAGTAAACAATACATGCATGGTTTTGTTTCGTGTGGAAAGTACTGAGGCGATGTATACCTTTTTAGGATTGAGGAGATACTCGTAAAGGGTGTCCTCTCCCCAGATCACTGCCTTGCTTTTGTTGGCAGCAGAGTACGAATAGCCAGCAGTGGTTCCAGATTGTCTTCCAAATAAGCCATTAAGATTTGGTCCTGCACCATAAGCCACATCTTCATAATTTCACATACACAAAGTAGGAGTGGCCAAATTTAGAGTAGAAAGATGAAAGGATATGCACCTTGCTTGTGACCAGCGCCCTTGTCAACTGTATGACACTGTGCGCACTTAGTCTTGAAGATCTTCTCTCCGGCTTTTTCATCGCCAGGGGGAGCCTCTGCGAAGGATGCCATCCCTGCGCTATGCGCCAAACCCTAATCAATCACTTTCTGTAATTTCGGCCGCTCCTACGTAATGAAAGTATAGTTTTGAGTTCCATATTATTAAAAATTGATCATGATTTTCAAAAAACGTGTTGTAAAAAATTAATTTAAAACACAATTATTGGGATTGAAGTCTAATGGTCAAAATGTCATTTTAAATTTGTGAAGTGGGAGGAGACTAACGTTAGAAGTTGTTAGCTAAAAATAAAAAATGTGTACGTCATTGATAACGATTAATTGTGACTTTACAACATTTCATGAGATTTCTCTATCCTTTCAATAATAGGGGAAGCTCCCTTTTTATCGTAGGTGGCTTCATAAGAACTTAACTGAAATTACAAAAAGGATGGTTATTTTTATCGAGTCCTCTTTTTTCAAGAATGATTTGTATACAACTATAACTTTCCAACTTAACAAAAAGTGTCTTATTGCTATGATAATATCGGTGACCCTAGAACTGACGTAAAAACAACACCAGGGGTAACAGTTTACTTTTTTTTATTTTGTGAAACAAAAACAGAAACTCAAAGTCTCCTGCATTTGTCTCGAATAAGGATTTGAGCAAAATAAATAGTAAGGCACAAAGTCTCTTACTACATACTCTCAAATTTAATAAAAACACTTTCAACTAAAGCCCAAAGTCTTCAATGCTAAGTAATTGCAACCACTACTATCTATTACAATTTGTTTTCTTGTAGCATAAAGTCTTCAAAAGTTCAAATTGGCTCATAATGCAATAGATAGCTCAAAGTCTACATGATTAAATTCAAATCCCTCTTGATCAAAGCTTCAAAACTCACATTCAATATCCCAAAAATGTCGTAACATAACACCTTGAATCAACACAAAGTTTGAAAGAGAATTGTCTCTTTTATGATAGCAATTTAGATTTACATCCAAGCACAAAGTCTTAGAGTGCACATATAAACTAGTAGAATTTTCTTGCCTGATCAAAAAATAATTATTTACAATGAGCTCTCACCTTTATATAGGAAAATAAGAGAGAGAAAGGTGGAGGAAAAGGAGGAAATCTTCAACCACCTTGACTTATTATGTAACAAATTTTTAACTAATTTGACTTATTCAAAGTTGCATGCCTAATGTGATTGCAACTGGATTACATGTTACAACTTTGCACGTGATACTATTACATGCAATTACATCTTATTTTTTCATTACATGTAATATGTCAATTACAAATACATGATACGTGATGAAAATAATTCAAGTGTCTAACAAAACACAACTTTTATTACATCATTTTTCTGTCTTCGTGTTGCTATATGATGCTCAATGGTCGACATGCTCAAAAACTCTTGAACTAGAACATGAACTTGCATTTTTTTTACTATGTAATGCAATGGTGATTGTCACTTGAAAAATACATTTGTTTATTTTCCTTCATTTTGAAAATATGTTATGCATTTAATCATTCTCTCATCTCATTGTAAGCTCCATTATGTGATCGCTATTGCTTCGTGTTCCTCTTTCTTCTTTACATGTTTGGGGTTATGCATGTTGTCATTATTAACTCTGTAGAAAAACTAACGTATGTTCTTCCAAGCATAGATGGGTCCAATTCTCACTTTTGATGTGTAAAAACATGGATTTGGGCAAAGTATGAATAGGGAAAGTGTATGAGATGATTGTGGAGAACAAATGACCAAATGGATTAAGCTCGAAATGTCTCAAAAATGAGTAGAAAACCCAAAAATGGGTTTTCTAAGGGTATTACACATGCGAACAACAAGCTTTAAAAAATGTAAATGAGGAGTGAAATATAGTGGAATGGAAACATAGCATGCTTTTAACAAGTGTAAGTCATACTATGTATTCGGCAAGCATGTGGGAAATTCTTTTTCAACCATAGGGCGACTATATGGAGGTTTATGAAATGTGTGATGGTGGGATTAATACTTGCATTCATATGAGGGGAAATAAAAAGCATGCCTTTTCCTCATAACAAAATTTTGCCCTCGACTGCATATGCAAGTAAGTGAGACTTTGCATATGCAACTTAGAGAAGTAGACAGGAGAATAGAAGAAGTAATTCGATATATACAAAACAAATGCAAATCTAAAAATGGAAATGATGAGACTTGCATACACAACACAAAAAATATATACAACAAAAACCTTATGAAAAATAACAAGGAACCATATCCTTTTATCAAGAGGTAAGAGAAGAAGTCGTTTTAAACACTTCTAAAAAATCTGAAAAATGCAATCAAAGAGATTTCTCAGATTTAGAAAGAGTGCAAGATGAAATGTTAAATAGAATTCAAATCTTGACTTGATCTTTGAAAGATATGAGTCAAATTTCATAGCTTTCCAAGTGTGGGAAGTTAGAGCACAAAATTGCATCATTTTAGCAACCATTTTGACCAAGCAATGTGCAACATGCAAAGAATTTGAAAAATAGCGTCCAAAGCATATCAAGTGATTTAAAAGATTTGAATGGAAGCTAGGAATAATAGGAAGTTCTTTCAAACTTTCCTTGATCCAAACACTTATTGTTTTAATGGTAAGCAAGAATGCTTAAGTGCTCTTGTGGCTGTGAGGTCTGTTACTCGCCGCAAGGTGGGGTGTCCCATAATTGGGTACAAGAGGAACATTACAAATGGAAGCCATTTCTAAACACTCTAAGTTAGTAGCTACCCTATTTTTCCACTCAACTTCTTGGTGCAAGGATCAATCCTAGTGGATTATCCAGACCACCCCAAGATTTTACACTCACCATCTGTGTTCCCTTGGTTATGCTTATGTCATTTCCATGACAAAGCCAATATCTCTATGGGCAACCACTTGGTGTGAGGCGAAGGAGCACTTAGTGTGGCCCAAGTTGTTGAGTAATGAACCTTGACTTTTAGGGAGATATGCTTGGCAAGTGTTTTTGAATGTGTTGACTTGTGCAAACGTTCTCTCAAATCAAACATCTCATTAGCTCTAGTAGAAATCTATTTTGATATCACAAATATGTATTGGCAATGTTACTTTGTCCCTTGTTTAATTGATTAAGACATGAAAAAATACCTCTACTATTTGCAAACCATACTCCTCTTTGACATAGACTAAAGTCCTATACTGCCTACACAATGTTCTAATTTGAAAAAAATTTGACTGTCAAACCAAAAGACAAGTTTTTTGGTCAAAATTTACTCTTTTTCACAATTCATTGGCACTCTATCGAATAGTTTCTTGAGAAATATTATATGACCTTATTTGTCCAAAATTGTATCACCTAGTTACTCTAAGTTCTTTTGCCTGGCCATATTAAACTTTGTTGTCCTGCTTAAGAGAAAGTGTTGCATGAAACAAAAGTGTCGCCCGATCACTATGAACTCTATCGTACAACATTATTTATTGTCCTATTGTTGCCTAGCTCTTGGAAAAGTATTGCCTAGGTTATTTTGCCTTCAAAATAGGGTCTGAAACACGTTTCAGCTGATCTAGGGTATGTTGCTTTATCCTTCCTAAATTTGGTCACAAATCTTCGTGTTAGGTATTGTCCTAAGTTGAAAAGATGGGTCTAGTCTGCCATATGTAAGTCTCAAAACATCATTGATCACTTGTCAAAACTTGGTTGCCAATTTATGCTAGCTATCTGTTATCGAGCTTCTCTCTCTCTCTCTCTCTCTCTCTCTCTCTCTCTCTCTCTCTCTCTCTCTCTCTCTCTCTCTCTCTCTCTCTCTCTCTCTCTCTCTCTCTCTCTCTCTCTCTCTCTCTCTCTCTCTGTGCTCGGGTCATTAGTTCTATAAATTCTTGAGTACTCTTGACAAGCCATCTATTTTACTTTAAAAAGTGATTATTCTTGATTGTACGAGCTTCAAATCTGAAACACTTTTCTCATCCTATTAAACAAAGACATACCCTTACATGTTTCTCACAACTAGGTTCCAAGTTGTTAATGTAGTTGTCCCTCTTTCACTTTTGCACAATTGGAAACTCCACCCAAGCGCCCTCACAGACAACCTTGTGTGGAAGATCCTAACTCCAATCAAACACAAACAACCAACATCCGACATAATCCTCTCTATAGCTTTAAAAACTTTTTCAATACACCCTTTGATATGCCCATGGATGAAGACAACATCTTGATCACCATGCATCCTGAGGAGATCAAATGTCACTTAGAAGAACAAGTGCAAGAAAATGAGAGACTTAAAGAGGCCATACACACTAGAGAAAGAACTTATCAACAAGTTGAGATTGATACTCATGCACACAATGAGGAAAATAGAAGAGGTTACTACAACAACCCATTTGACAACATTCCCCTTGGTGGTAATGGTGGCAACAACACACCTCCTAGGACTCCTAGAGTCAACACAGGAACATGCCCATCACCACCCAAACAAACGCAATCACATCACGAAAGTGATGATTAGGCCACTAGTGAAGATGTCATGAGATTTCAACAAGACAAGGTCACCCAGAAGTTAATGCTTAAAGCCTTGGCGCAGAATGGGGACCAATACTTTCAATAAATGATAACAATGGGATGGAAACTCCCTCAAGATTTTGATGTGCAAAGAATTTTGAAAAAATGAGAGCCCGTCGAGGCTAAAATCTGGAGAGAGGAGATGCAAGAACTTAAGAAACAGCTTGCACAACTACAAGCCTCCAAAGAATAACCTAAGGCTTCATTTGTTGAATCAATATGTGCTTTTCCCTTTGATAGGAGCCTTTACATGCTCCCATTTCCTAGGGATATAGAGGTTCATAAGTATGACAAATGCAATGGGAATGGTGACTCTCGTGATGATCTGGTGGATATTTTCAATGAAAATTGAAGTGTCTCTTTTATCTCCAGATTTTTGCACCATCAAAAAGATCTCAACATTTTGATTCCAATGCAACTTGAATGGAGCGAAAAGGAGTTCATTCGTGCAAGTTACGCTTGGTCAAAGTTATGGTCAATAAGCAAACTAGAGGGCTAGATAAGGGGCAAAATTAGACCATCTTGAAAGTGGTCAACAATGGATTTTAAAATGAAGATCTTGTCACAAGCTTTCCAACGACATTCATTTTGTCAAAAACGGACTTCATATGTGAAAGTTATGCTTGTTTGAATTTGGAGGCAAAAAGTGTAAAATGGTGACATCATCATGATGCCATCATTTGACATGTGGCATTTACACGTCGGCAAGTGGCTTGAAGACTTGGGCCAGTGGGGGTCGAACCCCCAACCACTCCTTTGCCAAAATAAGGCATGGCCGTTGAGCCACGCGGAGGTTTCAAAATACATTTGACGAATGTTCTATTTAAATTTAGAATGCCGCCAAAGACACATTAAAATGACCGCCAGTAGGGGTTGAACCCCTGACCCGATCGACCCTAAAAGGGTTAAATGCCAATACACCGCTGATGCGATTGAAGATAGGGATGGCAAATATTTTGTTTAGCCTGTACCAAACAACCGAGCCCCCTTAAAATATATTTATTGTTATTTTATTAATAACTAAATCCCAAATATGAATGTAATGCCAAAATATAAAAATGGCAAAGGAGTTATTTGAAGGTGTCTTATGGTTAAAATGCCTGATTATGGATTAATTGGTTTTGGGCCAAATTAGGCAAATTTTATGTATAAAAAGAGGGGGTAGGTCATTTTCAAAGAACAAGGGAGACTTGGAGAGAAATTGGTCTTGGTGAAATTTTTCAAAGGAATAGGGAGATTTTTCTAGGAGATTTTTGGAGCCATTTTCGTACTTCGAAGAATTGCTATGCTGTCGAAGTGCTAGAAGATATGGTCTTGGTGAATAATTGTAATTGATTTTTGGAGATTAATCGGATCGGTCGTAGTCTATTAGAGCCGACCCGGAGATGTAGTCACGTTTGTGGTGAACTCTGAAATCAAACTTCGTTTGCACTTATATTTTCTTCTCTCTCAATTTCGTTAATTTCACCTCAAGTTTTTTGAGTTTTGATGCTTAATTTCATTTAGGTGTAAATGTATTAAGATTTCCGCTAATTTGATTTTATTTAAGCATTCAATACTGCAATTAGTCTAGATTCGTTTAGAGATCACATGATCATGTGAGGCACTTTTATGCTATTAGCATGGATTTTGTGCATGAAGACACCTATCTCATGCAGTTGTTTCCTAGGAGTCTAAGAGGGCAAGCCATGGAGTGGTTCACAAAATTGATACTCCCTCTTAAAACATTCAATGAACTTGCACAACATTTCATTGAACAATACTCCTATAACATTCAACATCCTGTCACTATGATGAATTTGTGCTACATCAAACAAAAATAGGGAGAACCTTTTGCAAAATATCTTTAGCTACGGAGATCTTTACATTCTAGATACCATCAGCAAGTTCCTGGGACCAAGAAGATTGACATCTTTGTCAATACACTTGTACCAAAGCTTTACTTTGATATGAGAAAAATAATTGTTCACATCATTCAACACCATGGTTGAAAGTGCATATCGTATCGAGGATGTTGCTATCAGGAAAGGTGACATTGTCGTGAACAAAGACAAGAATGGCAAGGACAAGAACAAGCTTTGGAACAAAAACAAATACGTTGTCAATGATGGAGTAGTGGATTCTCCTAAGACCAAGGAGTCTACATTCAACCTTTCCGATGCTATTTATGCTACAAAACAACAAGAGGGTTCAAAACCTCAAACATCTGACAAAAACACCAAATTTACTAAGAAAAGACATGTTTACACACCAATGGTCAAACCTTATGATGTGGTCTTGAAGACCTTAATTGCAAACAAATTGCTCACACTTCCAAACAACTCCCGCCCCTATGACCCACCTATCAGGCTTGATTGGTAGAGAGAAGATAATTTTTGTAACTATCACAAAAGCAAAGGCCACAACATTGATCATTGCTTTAAGCTCAAAGATGTCATTCAAGATCTCATAGATGCTAGCAAAGTTGTCATAGATGACCTAGTCAAAAACTCTGATCACAAAGCTTTCAAACAACCATTGCCAGAGTATGAGAAAGGTGAATCCTCCAAGCTTCATAAGAAAAACCATGATGCTAATATCAACTATGTGTACACTAACACTAACAATGTTATAAACATGATTGGGTACATTAAATATCTTTACATAATGAGTTCTAATTTTGACAAACAACCCAATTATGATGTTGAGGATGAAAGACCCAAGGTTCTCAAAACATGAATTTCTCAACAACAACATAGGAACACTCAACCCAAAGTAGTACTTCGAGTGGCAGAATCTTCCTCCTCATAGAGTGAGCCACTTAATGTTGTCACTAGGGGGCAACCCAAAGTTATTCTTAAAGTTTCTAACGATCCTAAAAACTCTTCATCATCCAAACAAGTAGCTACCTCAAGAATCTCTAGTTATGACCTTGTCAATCAGCTACAATGAACTCCAACCCAAATATCCATCTTTGAGTTGTTACAGCTATCTCCTTTGCACAAGGACATTCTCGAAAAAGCTTTATGCTTTGCCAACTTTCCCAGAGATATTGACATCAAGCAATTCCAAGCTATGGTGAACCACATTTCTTCACCTCATTATCTCACCTTTTTTGGAGAAGATGACAGATCTCTTAGTCGTCCTCACAATCTTGACCTCTGTATTGAAGTCCAAATCTTTTGTACTCGCATTCACCGAATCCTGATAGACAATGGTGCAAGGTTGAACATTATGGTGTAGGGGCCCTAGGTCCTATAGTAGGTGGTCAAACATCAAGAAGGATAGTATAGAAGGTTAATAAATGTCCAAGATGACATAAGATAGTTTAGGTAATCTCAAGCTTGCATTTAAAAAAGTTGTTTACATGTTGTAATAAGGTTATAGGAAAGTCAAAGGGTGGTCAATGATTGGTCAAACATTGAGAGTTGACAAAAAAATCACCATTTTCATGTTTCATAATCTTTTTACATGTTTTAGTGTATCTTGGCAGACATTTGAATTTTTTGTGTGAAGATTGTGTAAAAGTTGTTAAATTGCAATAAAAGTTGTCATGCAACTTTTTGCAAATTTTCTTGCAAACTGGAAGTTTGACAATCATATATTTGTATTGAATTGTATGTGGATGAATGTAGTTTTAAGGTTAAGAGTTGGGACCTATAAGTTGTTTATCTTCAACCTAGTTTGGTTGGGATGACATGGTATGGATTTGGAATGAAATAATACATGCTTTTAAGGGAAAATTGTAGACAGGCAGCAAGCATCTTTCTAATTTCTATTGCAAGGAGATAGTAAGTGATTGGTTATATTTTAGAAATTTGTGTTTTGTGTATTGGTGAAGTAATTAATTAGTTTGTTCGAATAGGAGAAAGCATTTGTTGGATTTGGATTTTTGTTGGCCTATTGTTTACCCTGGACTGCAATAAAGGTTTGAGCAAAGTAATTAAATGTTTTCCATTTCCCATGCTGGAAATTATGAGTGTTGCATGTGAAGGGAGGTAGTATGATGAGGAATATTTTCATGCTTTAAATCTTTCCAAACTCCACCTGAGTTTGGTTTTATACCAGCATTTGGGTCTATACAGTTTGACTATTCAACATGTCGACACCCTAAAATCTTATTGCAGAGGTCAAGAAACAGATCATGGGGGGTTGAGATGTGGTAACTAGTAAGGTGGGATAATTTCAATGGTATTGGAAGAAGAAAACTTGAGGTTGGTTTCAGGATTGGGAGCCTAGAAGTTCAAATTGTGATTTTAAGCCTTAAAGCCTAAAAAATTAGGACTCGAGGCTTAAGGGGTTAGAATTTGAGACTCATAGCCCATCTTGAGGATTTAGATATGGTTTTTTATGTCAAAATGTATTCTATAATTTATTTGGGGGATTGTTTGTAATTTTGTGAATTTTAGTGCTAAATTGGGTAAAATAGGGCTACTAAGATTGAGCCCCTATTAGGCATCCTAGTGTAACTTGTGGATTTGGCTTAAGAGGAAGCCCATAACCTATCAAATGGTCATGAATCTTGGTGGAATAGTGGAAAAGGATTTATTTGTGTGTGTGGAATCTTGAGATCCTCGAGAGTGCAAGGGAGTGAGGTGTGTGAGAGCTTGTTTGTCTTGTTGGAGGTTTTAGGCTAGTTGGAAGACAGGGAAAGTTTGAGAGGGTGAAGTTGGTATGTGGAAAAGACTAATCACCTCTATCCTAGTCTTGAGTAGGTCCCAAAAAGGGATAACAGGATATGCTTTGGGTATTCCACCTCTTACTTGCATCATAAGAGGTATTAGAGCTTGGTTTGGAGCTTGTCATTTGGATGTTTGCACTTGATTAGTGTTCTACATCAAGGATAGACAAAATGGTGACAAATGTGGAATTGGCCAAGGAACTTCAAGAGAAGAAAGATGAGAATCAAAAGTTGAAAGATAGGTTATTGCATTTGGAAAGTAAGATAGTGGTAGTGGAGAAAGCTACTAAGAAGATTGAGGAAGACCTTAATAAAGGTGAAGAAGGGATAGATGAAGAAAAAGAACAATATGTTGATGATGAGTATAACAATATGCCAGCAGACCAAGCAACATTCATAAAGGCCCTAGAGACCTTTGGGAGTAAATCCATTGACACTCCTATTTTTGGAGGGAAGATGGACCTTGATGTTATTATGGATTGGATGGAGGCTCTTGAGAGTCACTTTGTATGTCATGGAATATCAGAAGGGAAGAAGGTGAGGCTAGCTCAGTCAAGGATGAAACGGGCAACACCCACTTGGTGGAATTTTATTTAGGAGGAGAGAGTCAAAGAAGGAAAGAATAGGATTACATCTTGTAAGGTAATGTCTAACATGATCAGAGATACTTATATCCTTGAGGACTATGAATTCTAGTTACACATGAGAAGGCAAAATCTAAGGCAAAAGGAGTTCACTGTCAGTGCATACACTAAGGAGTTTCATAAGCTTTGCATCAGGTCAAGAATGGTGGAGCCAAATAGTGTGAAGATGGCAAGATATTTGATTGGTCTGAGGTATAATATACAAGAGGAAGTTGCCATATTGTGCCCCAACACTATAGCAAAGTGTCTGCAGCTAGCAATAAAGATTGAGGAGAAGACAAAAAGGAGACAAGAAAATTCTAGCAGGGGCAGAGGAGGTAGAACTAATCAACAACAGGGAAGAGGAAATTTCCAAAGGAGGCTAGAATAATAGAGGTGAAAGCTCACAAAGAGGGATTCAAGGGTTCAGAGGGTGGAAGAGGCCATTTAACGAAGGCAAAGGCTGTGAAGGTGAAGGTAGGGGACATGGAACCATAAAGTGTTATTCATGTGGGCAACTAGGGCATACAATGGATCAATGTCCACTCAAGAACACAAATTCCCCTAATCAGAATAGAGATAGAAGAAATATGATGTTGAGGAGGACTATGCTGAAAGTACCATTAAAGACAAAGCCAACACAAATAAAATCCTTGCTTAGAACTGAAGGTAAGGCATATGGCTTGTGCAAAATAATTGTTGATTATGGATCAACAAATAATGTTGTATCCTTAGAGATGGCTAAGAAGTGTAAACTTAAGAGGTTACCTCATGTAGCTCCCCATAAAATTTCATGTTTAAAAAAGAACCATAGTTTTACAGTTGAAGAACAAGCATGGGTAGAATTTGAACTTGGAGAGCATAAGGACAAGGTGCTATGTGAGATCATTCTTATGGATGCATGTCATTTGAACCTATGGAGACCATGGTAGTTTGGTGTAAAGGCTCAACATAATGGTGAAGAGAATACTTATTTGATAGAGAAGAATGGTAGACAATTCAAGATGGATCCTTTACCTGATTATATGGTGAAGGACCAAGATGATGGAGTAGTCAAATTGATTAGGGGTAAGGAGTTATTGCAAATGAGTAAAGAAGATGATTTTCAAGGGTATGCTCTCATTGCCAAGCCAAAAGAGGAAGTTAGAAGTAAAGAACCAATACTTGTAGAGGTTGCAAAATTGCTAAAACAATATCCTTCCTTAGTCATAGAGGAGAAACCAGAATCTTTACCACCTATTAGAAGCATCAAACATCAAACTGACTTAGTGCCTGGTGCAACCTTTCCCAACAATTCTGCCTACAAGCTCACACCATGACAGAATGCAGAGGTAAGTAGACGAGTTGTAGATTTGTTGAATAAAGGGTTGGTGAGGAAAAGCTTGAGCCCATGTGCATGTCCTTCAGTTCTAGTGCCCAGGAAGGATGGCAAATGGAGGCTTTGTGTTGATTTAAGGGCAATTAATAAGATCACAACCAGGCATAGGTTTCCAATGCCTAAAATTGAAGATCTAATGGATTATCTAGGAGAATCACGTGTTTACTCTAAATTGGATTTGAAATTGGGAAATTACCAAGCTAGGATTAGATAAGGAGATGAGTGGAATGCAAATTTTAAGACTGATGAGGGACTCTATGAGTGGCTAGTGATGCCATTTGGCTTGAGCAATGCACCTAGCACATTCATGAGATTAATGAATGAAGTTTTGGTACAATTCCTTGGCAAGTTTGTAATACTTTATTTAGATGACATTCTGATATTTAGTAGGAATAAAGAAGAGCACTTGGAGCATCTTGAAATGGTGATGAAAAAGTTGCATGAGGAGAAGCTACATATCAATTTGGAAAAATGTGAGCTCTTTAAATCTAATTTAGTTTATCTTGGTTTTGTGATTTCTAAAGGATGCCTAAAAATGGATCCTAGCAAGGTAGAAGCTATTCTAAATTGGCCAAGTCCTAAGGCAATAGGAGGTGTTAGGATTTTTCATGGTTTAGCTACCTTTTATAGGAAATTCATAAGAGGTTTCAGTGGGATAGTAGCTCACATACTTGACACCATAAAAGGAGGAATCAAATGTAAGTTTAGGTGGACTGAAGCAGCAGAGAGAAGTTTTTAATTATTGAAGAAGAAAGTGGCAGAATTACCCACCTTAATGCTACCTAGTTTTGACAAAGTGTTTATTGTGGAGTGTGATGCTAGAAAGTATGTTATAGGAGCAGTCCTTAGTCAAGAGAACCCTCCCATTGCATATTTTTCAAAAAAAATTAACTGAAGCAAAGCAAAAATATTCTACATATGACCTTGAGTTGTACTCCATGGTTAAAGCACTAAAGAAATGGAAGCACTATCTCATGCCCAAGGAGTTCATAATATATATTGATAATCATGCCCTCAGTTTTCTAAATAGGCAAGATAAACTCAACCATAGACATGTTAAGTGGATGGAGTAGATTCAGGCATTTACATTTTCAATCAAACACAAAAGGGAACATCCAATGAAGTGGAAGATGCAGAAGTAGGAGGGTACACAATCCAAGAAGTCAAACTACAAAGTGAGGGATTGGAGCAAATCAAGGATCTGTATAAAGAATATTCTTATTTTAGAGTGATCTATAAGACTTGTTTGGAGTATGCTAACATTTTTATTGGTGACTTTGTTGATTATGTTTTGCAGGATGATTTATTGTTTAAGGGCAGTAGGTTATGTATACCTAAGTCATCAATGAGGGAAAACATCATCAAGGAAAAACACAATGGGGCTCTTGGAGGACATTTTGGAGTAGACAAGACATAGAAAAAAGTTGCAAGGTTCCACTATTGGCCTGGATTGTAGAATGAAGTTAGGAGGTATGTGGAAAGTTGTCTAATTTGCCAAAGAGCCAAAGGTACATCATCTAATTTTTCTAATTTGTCTAATACCTACAAAACCTTGGGACATTATAAGTATGGACTTTGTCCTTGGGTTACCTAAAATTGCTAGAGTAGACATGGTCTTTGTACTAGTTGATAGGTTTACAAAAATGGCTCATGTTATACCTTGTAAGAGTAACCATGATGCATCTCAAATTGTAAACCTTTTCTTTAGAGAAGTAGTTTGAATTCATGGACTTCCTACAACAATAGTGACTAATAGAGACACCAAATTTATTGGGCATTTTTGGAGAACCTTGTGGAAGAAACTTGGCACACATTTGGCTTATTCATCAGATTATCACCCTCAGACTGATGGCCAAACTAAGGTGGTGAATAGATCCTTGGGAAATCTACTTAAGTGTCTCACAAAACAACATGGTTTGGTTTGGAATCAAGTGATCATTCAAGCTAAATATGCATACAATGACTTTTTCATTAGGTCAATTGACATAACACCTTTTGAAGTAGTATATGGTTTCCATCCAAGAGGACGCTTGGAACTAAGGGATTTGCAAGACATGAAGTCTAGAAGTGCCACAGGGGAGACACTTGTTGCATTACTAAAGATAGTACATGATTAAGTCAAGGATCATTTGGAGAAAACAATAACTAAGTACATGGACAAGGCAAATTAGAAGAAGAAGGAGATCCATTTTAGGATTGGTGATTTAATAATGGCTTTTCTAAACAAGGATAAATTACCTAAAGGACCAGGTAGAAAATTATAGATGAAAAAGATATGTCCTTGCAAAATCTTACATAAATATGGGAATAATGCTTACAAATTGGAACTACCACAAGATATCGACATATCACCCATTTTCAATATTGTAGACCTAAAATTATACAAAGGGGACAACAACAACATGGATTCTAGTAGCAGTAGCAAGGCAGATGTTGAAGTAGAATGAATGAAGGATCTCCCACCCAATAAACCATTACAATTGGAGTGCATTTTGGATACCAAGATAGTCAAAAAGACTAGGAACAAGACATACAAGGAATATCTAATGAAATGGCAGGGCCTACCTAAAGTAAAAGTAATTTGGAAGGCAGAGGAAGATATCATCAAGCATGACACAACTCTTCAACATTTGGCAACTCAAGGGACTTGAGATTTTCAAACTAGGTGAGTATGGTGCAGGGGCCCTAGGTCCTATATTAGGTGGTCAAACATCAAGAAGGCTAGTATAGAAGGTCAATAAGTGTTCAAGATGACACAAGATAATTTAGGTAATCTCAAACATGCATTTAGACAAGTTGTTTACATGTTGAAATAAAATTACATGCAAGTCAAAGGGTGGTCAACAATTGGTCAACTATTAAGAGTTGACCAAAAAAAACATTTTCATGTTTCATAATCTTATTACATGTTTTAGTGTATCTTGGTAGACATTTGAATTTTTTGTGTGTAAAGATTGTATAAAGTTGTCATGCAACTTTTTGCAATTTTTCTTGCAAACTAGAAGTCTAATAATTAGATCTTTGTATTGGATCGTGCATAGATAAATGAAGTTGTAAGGTCAAGAGTTGGGACCTATAAGTTTTTTATCTTCAACCTAGTCTGGTTGGGATGACATGGTGCAAATTTGGAATGAAATAATACATGCTTTTAAGGGAAAACTGTACACAGTCAGCAAGCATCCTTCTAATTTCCGTTGCAAGGAGATAGTAAGTAATTGGTTATATTTTTAGAAAGTTGTGTTTTTGTGTATTGGTGAAGTAAGTAATTAGTTTGTTCAAATAGGATAAAGCATTCGTTAGATTTGGATTTTTGTTGGCCTGTTGTTTACCTTAGACTGCAATAAGGGCTTGAACAAAGTAAGTAAATCTTTTCCATTTCCCACGATGAAAATTTTGGGTGCTAGGTGTGAAGGGAGGTAGTATGACAAGGAATATTTTTATGCTTTAAATCTTTCCAAACTCCACATGACTATGATTTTATACCAGCATTTGGGTCTATACAGTCTGATTGCTCAATGTGTTGACACCCTAAATCTTATTATAGAGATCAAGAAATGGATCGTAGGGGATTGAGCTTTAGTACATAGTAAGGTGGGATAATTTCAATGGTATTGGAAGAATCAAACTCAAGGTTGGTTTCAGGATTGGGAGCCTAGAAGTTCAAACTATGATTTTAAGCCTTAAAGCTTGAAAACTAAGGCTTGAGGGTTAAGGGGTTAGAAGTTAAGAGTCAGAACCCATCTTGAGGATTTAGATATATATTTTTTAATGTCAAAATGGATTTTTCAATTTATTTGGGGGATTTTTTGTAATTTTGTGAAGTTTAGTGCTAGTTTGGGTGAAACAGGGCTACTGGGATTGAGCCCCTATTAGGCCTCCTAGTGTAACTTGTGGATTTGGCTTAAGAAGAAGCCCATAACCTATCAAATGGTCATGAATATTGGTGGAATAGTGGAGAAAGATGTATTTGTGTGTGTGGAAGCTTGAGAACCTAGAGAGTGCAAGGGAGTGAGGTGTGTGAGAGCTTGTTTGCCTTGTTGGAGGTTAAAGGCTAGTTGGAAGATAGAGAAAGTTTGAGAGGGTGAAATTGGTATGTGGAAAGACCAATCACCTCTACCCTAGTCTTGAGTAGGTCCTAGGAAGGGGTATTAGGATATCCTTTGGGTATTCCACCTATTACTTGCATCACATTATCTCATTCAATGTTATCCAACAACTAGGCATGTCTGAATTTGCCATTGACCCTAGGCACAAGATCACCATCAAATATGATGACGAGGTTGAAAGAAATTCTAAAGGTCTCATTGTGATCCCAATATGAATTGCTTTGGTTGAAAAAGATGTGGTTTTCCAAGTCCTAAACATACCACTCACATACATTTTTTTGCTGGAAAGAACTTGGATTCATGATATGCAAGCAACACCTTCTACATACCACCAGTGTATAAAGTTTCATTTCAACGATACTGAGATAGTTGTCCCCAATGACAAATCAATGTCTATAAACAAATTATTTGTAATCACCTAAAAATAGTCATCTAGACTATTAGCCCCCTTCTCAACATTTTGGCTAAATTAATTTAATCATTTATCTAGACCAAATTGCTAATAATCAATTTATTTGATTATAACCTATAGTTTGACTATGCTATCCTAAGTTTGTTATTTGATTAAAAGAACATGTCCCCTTTTAATTAAATAAAACACCCCATTCTTATAACCCACTTAAAGTGCACACATAAAGTCCTTTTTCTATTTTACAATTAAAAGAAAAGGCTTGTGAGACTTTTGTCTTATATGACAAGTCAACTTATATTCTATTGGTTGACTTGTGTGTGCACATGGATCACACCTATTTTCAAATTCCACCATTGATCATCTACCATCTTCATCTTGATCTCTACCATTCGTACGACTTTAAAAGGGAGAGAGCTTTCCCCCTCAAAGGATCGATCCATCTTTCGAATATTATTATGTTGCAGGTTTTCTAACAGGTTTCTTTGGAGCTTTGTGGAGAACTTCTCATTTCTTGTCTCATTCTCTCCTTACCATTGCACACTAGTTTAGATTCATACTTACATGCTAGTTTAGTTATTTTCTTTTAATGATCTATCTCACATAGTTTAAATAATGGTATTGTAACACTCTCATTCATATTCTAGCATAGCTGCATCTTGCATTTCCATTCTAGTTTAGTCTTCCATCTTGCATTGCATACTTGAGGGATTCCTTGAAGATATTTGCACTTTTGCTCTTGTCTCAAAGAACCTCTCGTTGCATGGTTTACTAGCAAGAAGCACATTTCTAAGGCTTGGTTGAGAGCTTTCATGCTTGAATATTAGCTTCTTGCACTCCATGGATAGGGAGGTCTAAGTCGACATCCAAGCATTCCAACTCATGAAATCGTTTGGATAGAATGGTTTAGAGTGTGACACATTTCTAGTGTACATTTTTGGCACCCACCGTGGGGCCAGATTGTATGTTTCGCCCTGCATTTTCTTAGTTTCTCTTGCATTTCCTTTACTGTTCTACATTCTTCTTCTTTTTACAATCGCTGTGTTGGGCGACATTTTTCCAGTTTCGCGCGACAGTTCACAGTACTGTTGTGCGACACTTTTTTTTGGAAATAGTGTCACACTTGAAGCCTGCATTCTATCGCCCTCTGTGCAAAACTCTGTCGCATGACTGAAGAAAAAGTATCGCCTGAACATAAACTATCGCCTTGCTATACTATAAAGTATTGCACGACATTTGTTCAGCAAAAAGTATCGCCTGACAATTTTTTGCTCATTCCTTGAGGGATTTGATCAAATTTCTTCTTAGTTGGCCGACTGTTGTTTTTAAGCAGATTTCTAGACTGTTTTACAAAGGTTTAATTCACAGTTTTTGTGATTATTTCGTGCTAATTTGTGGGCTAACAAGTTGTGATTGCAGGTTGCCCTCTTTGTGAAGAAAAATTGAAACCTTGCATAAAAAAGAATGCATGTCAAAGCTTCAAATGTGCAAGGGCTACTAAATTGTTTGCAGGGATGCCCAAAGCATAAAAACTCAAACTTGCTTATTTTTTGTTTCCATGTGCGGCATTGACTAATTGTTCATTTTTCATAGGCACATAAAACTTGTGATTGGAGTCTTTTGGTAATAGGAGAGTATGCTCTTCACCCTCATGGTGAATTAGAAATCTTGACTTGCCATTTGGTTTCAAAAGCAAGGGGTAACTGAATCTTCCTGGCATGTTTGGGAGAAAACGATTGGAATAGGAGAGTATGCTCTTCACCTTTGTGGTGAACCAGAAATTTTGACTTCCAAAAGTTGATCCACTCTGTGTAGTTAGAATCCTTTAGAGGGCCTGCTCTCGGACAACTTGAGAGGAATGATCCAAGTGGGGACAAGCCGATTACCTGGCTCTTCCAAGCCACTATAAACTCAAGGCTACCAAGGACACAAAACTTTGGTAGATGTAGTGTTTGTCTTTGCCTAGTGTGATCGCTTATGGGATTTTGACCATAGGGAGATCACTAGGCAAGAATGCTTAAGGTACTCTTGTGGTCACGAGATTGGTTACTCATCACAAGGTGAGGTGTCCCATGATTGGGAGCAAGAGGAAAACTATGAACGAAAGCCCGATCTAAAAACCCTAAGTTAGTAACTACCTGTTTTAGCCGCTCAACTTCTTGGTGCAAGGATCGATCCTAGTGGACTACCCGGATCACCCCAAGATTTTACACTCACCATATGTGTTCCCTTGGTTGTGCTTATGGAACTTCCATGACAAAGCCAATATCTCTTGTGGAAAACCACTCGGTGTGAGGCAAAGGAGCATCAAGCATCGGCCAAGTTGTTGAGTAATGAACCGTGACTCTAAGGTAGATTGCTTGGCTATTGTTTTTTATGTTTTGACCAGTGTTAACATTCTTGCAACATAAACATTCCGATAAAAGTTGTTAGGAAGGTTGTTCTGATATCCCAAATGCATATTGACAAGGTTGTTTTTACCCTTGATCAATTGTTTTGAGACATGTTAAAACACTTACTGTTTGCAAACCTTGTCGTTTACTTATACAAACTGAAATGAAATACTGTCTGATTGAAACAACTGTCTGATTGACAAATTGAAACAAACTTCAAACTAAAAATTGACTTTTTTTTGCACAAAATTGGCACTCTATCGCACGCTCTCACGAGAAATATCGCACGACATATTTTTACCCAAAAATCTATCGCATATCAGTAGTAAATTCTGTCACACCGCTTATAAAATTCTGTCGCACTCAGTTACAATATCTGTCGCTTAAACAAAAAGTGTCACACCCATGTTAAAATTCTGTCGCATGACACTATTTGCTGAACTTATGTCACCCTCCTTTGAGAAAGTATCGCCTACAGTCACTTTGGGTCAAAAACAGAGTTTACAATTGGATTTTTTTGGTCTAAGGAGCATGACGTTGGTCACCCTTGATCCTAGCTACGTATCAGTGTGTGAAGAATTCGTCCTCGGTTGAAAAGATGGGTTTAGTCCGTCGAATGTAAGTCTTGAAACATCTTGATGAATTACTTGTCAAAATTCAGCTATTATTTTATTCTAGCTATTTGCTATTGAGCTTCTCACTCGTCTACTCGGCTCGAATCACCCGTGCTGTAAGATCTTGAGCACTGTTTGACAAGCCATCTATCACATTTTGACAAGTGACTAGTCCTGATCGTAAAAGCTTCAAATTCAGCTCGCTTTTCTTGTCCTACTAAACAAAGACAACTCTTTACATGCCGGTCACAACCAGACATCAAGGTGGTGACAGTAATCATAGCCCTTTCATTTTTAGGCAATTGGAGACACGACCTAAGCGTCCTCACAAACAACTTTGTGTGGAAGATCCCGAGTCTACTCAAACACAAACAACTAACGTTAGGCATAATCCGCTCTATAGTTTTGAAAATCCATTTGGTACACCCTCTGAGACACCCAAGGATACAAGTGGTATAGTCACTATGGTGCACCCTGATGAAATTAAGCGTCACCTAGAAGAACAAGCACGTGAAACCCAAAAGACTTTGGAGGCGATATATGCTATGGAAAGAGAAAACCAACAAGTCGACACTGACAATCAGGCATGCTATGAAGGATATAAAGGAACTTGTCCTCGAAATCCTTTTGAGAACAATGATGGTAATCACACGCCTCCAAGGACTCCTAGAGTTGCCGCTGGCACATGTCCTTCACCACCTAAACCATCTCATCATGATAGTGATGAAGAAGTAACTGGCGAAAACGTGATCAAATTTCAACAAGATGGCTTCGCCCAAAAACTAATGCTTAGAGCTTTAGAGGAAAATGGAGACCAATACCTCTGATACATGGTAGCTAGGGGATGGAAACTCCCTCAAGGTTTTAATGTTGAGCATATTATTCCAAAACGAGAGCCCACTGAGGCTAAAATCTTAAGCGAAGAAATACAGGAACTAAGGAAACAATTTGCACAACTGCAAACTTCAAAAGAGGCACCTAAAACATCATTTGTTGAATCAATTTGCGCTCTTCCATTTGATAGGAGTCTATACATGTTGTCATTTCCTAAGGATATAGAGGTTCCTAAGTATGACAAATACGATGGAAATGGTGACCCTCACGACCATGTGAGACATTTCTATGCTATTAGCATGGACTTTATGCATGAAGACACCTTTCTTATGCTTATGTTCCCTAGAAGTTTGAGAGGACAAGCCATGGAATGGTTTACCAAATTGAGTCCGCCTCTCAAGACGTTTGATGAACTCGCACAATGCTTTATCCAGCAATATTTATACAACATTCAACATCCTATGACTGTGCTAGACTTATGCAACATCAAACAAAATCCAAGAGAATCTTTTGCAATATGCCTTTAACGATGGAGATCTTTATACTCTTAGTATCCTCGGTAAGTGCCTGAGGCTAAAAAAATTGACATTTTTGTCAATACGCTTGTACCTGAATTATACTTTGATCTAAGAAAATAGTTATTCACATCCTTCAATGCCATGGTGGAAAGTGCATATCGCATTGAGGATGTTGCTATCAAAAGAGGTGACATTGTCATCAACAAGGATAAAGTTAACAATGGAAACAGTAAAGACAAAGGCAAACCTTGGAACAAAAACAAGTATGTTGTCAATGATGGAGTAGTGGACACTCCTAAGACTAAGGAGCCTGCATTTAACCTTTCCAATGCCATCTATGCAACAAAACAACAAGAAGATTCAAAGCCACAACCCTTTGACAAAGGCTCTAAATTTGCGAGGAAGCGACGTATTTACACACCTATGGTCGAACCTTATGAAGTGGTTTTAAAAACCTTAATTGCAAACAAATTGGTTACCTTGCCAGACAACTCATGTCCTTATGATCCACTCGTTAGACCTCCATGGTGGAGAGAAGATCATACTTGCAACTATTACAAAGTAAAGGACATAACACAAAAAATTGCTTCAAACTAAAAGATGTAATTCAAGACCTCATCAAAGCTGGCAAAGTTTTCATAGATGGCCTTGTTAAAAATGTTGATCATAAGGCTTTCCAAAAACTATTACCCAAATACGAAAAGGGTGAGACCTCAAGGGCAGCTACCAAAAAGAATCATGATGCCAAAATTAGTTATGCTTATACTAACACTGATAATGTTATAGGCATGCTTGAGCCTGTTGAATACATATGTATGGCAAGCTCCAACAATGACAACTGGCCAAATTATGAAGCTGAAGATGAACGACCAATAGTGATCTTAAGGACATGATCCACTCCTCAAGATCGTACTGATACTAGACCCAAGGTGGTACTTTGAGTGGCTGAGTCTTCATCTTCTCAGGGTGAACCACTTAACGCTGTCACTAGGGGGCAATCTAAGGTTGTCCTAAAAGTTGCTAATGATCCTAAAAATGCTTCATCATCTAAGCAACCAATTACTTCCAAGATCTCCAACTATGATCTTGTTAGCCAACTGCAATGGATGCAAGCACAAATCTCCATTTTTGAATTGTTAGAGTTATCTCCTTTGCACAAGGATATCCTTGAGAAAGCTTTACGTTTTGCCAATGTTCCCATAGATATTGATGCAGAACAATTCCAAGCTATGGTGAACCACATCTCCTCACCTCACTATCTCACCTTTTCTGAAGAAGATGACCGAGCTCTCAATCATCCCCATAACCTTGCTCTTCACGTCGAAGTTCAAATCTTTTGTACCCGTGTTTCCCAAGTCCTGATAGACAATGGTGCAGGGTTAAATATCATTTCATTCAATGTAATCCAACAGTTGGGCATGTCTGAATTTGCCATCGATCCTAAGCGTGAGATCACTATAAAGGCCTATGATGAGGTTGAAAGGCCTTCTAAAGGTCTAATTGTACTTCCAATCAGAGTTGGTCTAGTTGAGAAGAATGTCGTTTTCCAAGTCTTAGACATACCACTTGCATAAGACATACCACTTGCATACAACTTGTTGTTGGGATGGCCATGGATTCACGATATGCAAGCAATACCCTCTATGTACCATCATTGCATCAAGTTCCCATTCAATGGTACTGAGGTAGTTGTCCCCGGCAACAACTCCATGTCTATCGACACATTATCTGCTACTGAGACACTGGTTCCACATAATCGCTCATCTCATGAGCTAACACAATCTTTCACAGAGTGTGAACAAAAATTGAAAATGATGAGCCTTGGTATGGGCGAGTACACTTTGGACTCTATTGCTGCCTTACCAATTTCCCCTCGGTCCTATGGGAAACCAACTATTGCAAAGAAGTCTTATGCTTCTGCTATGACACTTTTTGTCACTTTTGTGCAATCTTCCATACCTCTAGAAATAGAAAAGGAAGAACAGGCCATTAGGGACTGGATCTACAGAGAAGAGGAAGATGAGGAGGTTATAGTGACTACTCCTATTTCTCCCAAAAGATATGGAAAGGGCTATAAATTTCTGACAAAAATGGGCTACCAAGGCCACAGGTGCTTAACTGGTTGTAAGAATGCTCTAGTTGAACCTTTAAGTCACACTCAAGGTCGTGATACTCGAGACACCGCTGGTCTAGGCTTTGGGCTAAACAATGATATACCAACCTGTGATCAAAGATTGCTCATGTCTAGTGAATCGGAGGATAATGACTCTCCCATAATTGCTACCACTGCACAAGATGAAGACTTTGTTCCTCTCACTTCCCTCCTTTGGGGAGAAGAAATAGTGATTGCTAATAATGAAGAAGCTTCTACCTCCCAACAACAAGAACAAGAAGGGTCTACTTCTGAGGACATAAATAGAGGACGAATTAGGCAGAATATTACTCGTCTCATAGCTACGGATCAGAGTACAAATTCTCATGAGTATGAGTGGAAAAGTCTCTCTGATGCATCTTGTGAGCTAGGGGTGGATGTCATTCACGCCTATACAACCCAAACCAATGTAATCGAACGGTCTAGTATAGGGTCGGATGAGTTTGACTCACAACATGTCTCAATGGATCACGCTAGTCCCTACAGGACTATTCCTGAGCTAGACTCCTTTGCAACATTTTCTATAGGCTCAACTTCACAAGTCACCAGAGATGACTCCTTCCATGTCAATCACATTGAAACTTCCCCCTCACTCTCGCTAATTCACCCAGATCTCATAGATTGGTCTATCCAAAATCAAAGACCTGAAATACGGTCTTTCCAAAATGACTATGAGATCGCCTGTTATCTGAACGCAATTGAACCTGTCACTTCTTCCACCAGTGAACCCGCAGTTAACATGATGGAATCAGATATCAAGTACCTCAGTCAAAAAATTAAAAGGAAAAATAAGCGATCAGATGGAAAAAACCACATTGTGGCAGTGTCTGATCCTCAAAAAAGTAAAAATAAAGGCGTATCTAATGTTGAAAACCTCTCTGAGGCATCTGCGGATGAGGTACTTGGTAGTCTACCAAGCTATTTCCAGGATAGATCTTCGGTTCTCATTGAACCTACACAGCCTATCAACTTGGGAACAAAAGAATGTCCTCAGATTATCCATGTAGCTCAATCTTTGTCAGATGAAGAAAAGACACAGTTTGCTCAATTCTTTCAAGACAAGAAGGTCAACTTCGCATGGACATACTCTGATATGCCAGGGCTTGATACAGATCTCATCATGCATCACTTATCAATCTCATCAGATGTCAAGCCTGTCAAACAGAAGTTGAGAAAAATGCATCCACATGTGGCCCTACTGGTCAAGACAGAGTTAGAAAAACTATTGAATGCAAACTTCATTAGAGCCATTGATTATGTAGAGTGGATTTCCAACATTGTACCTGTCTCTAAGCATGATAAATCCATACGAGTTTGCACTGATTTTAGAGATCTCAATAAAGCGTGCCCCAAGGATGACTTTCCACTAGCCAACATCGATATGATAGTGGACATGACTGCAAGTTATGAGATGTACTCGCTCATGGATGGATTTTCTGGGTATAACCAAATCAAGATAGCTCCAATAGACCAAGAAAAGACAGCTTTTACATGTGCATGGGGTACCTTTTGCTAGAATGTCATGCCTTTTGGGCTTAAAAATGCTGGCGCTATATATCAAAGAGCAATGACAACCATCTTTCATGATATGATGCATAAAAACATGGAGGACTATGTTGATGACACATTGGAAAAATCAAGGAAACGAGACACACATCTCAAAGACCTTAGTTTGATATTGGACCATATGGAACGATTCCAACTTAGGCTGAATCCAAAAAAATGTGCCTTTGGCTTCACTTTTGGAAAATTGCTAGGCTATATCATTTCAGCAAAAGGCATTGAGGTTGACCCTGAAAAGGTCCAAGCTATCATGGATATGCCTCCATCAAAGACTATCAGTTAGCTTAGAGGTCTGCGAGGATGTCTACAATCCATAAGAAGATTTATCTCTCAATTAGCTGATAAGGCTCAACCTTTCAATAAAAATCTACATAAAGGATCTACCCATATTTGGAACAGTGACTGTCAACAAAGTTTAGATCAAATCAAAGGCTACTTGGCAAAACCTCCAGTTTTGATGCTACCCATTCTGGGAAAACCTTTGATCCTGTACATTTCAGCTACAAATTCTTCTCTAGGAGCACTCTTAGCCCAAAGTGATGAGATGGGTAAAGAAAGAGCCATATACTATATCAATCGAATTTTGGTGGCTTATGAACTAAATTATACAAATATAGAGAAGGCATGCCTTGCTGTAGTTTTTGCCTCCCAAAAACTCTGGCATTATATGTTGGCCCATATAGTTCACTTGATTGCCAAGATAGACCCTTTGAAATATTTATTAAGTAAAGCCGCACTTACTGGTCATCTTGCTAAATGGATGATGATTCTTTCTGAATTTGACATTCAGTATGTTGAGCATAAGGCAATCAAAGGACAGGCCATAGCTGACAAGTTGGATGACTTCCCACTTGAAGATGTAGCACCTATGCAAATTGAGTTTCCAGATGCCTCAATCATGTACATTACTGACAGAACATGGAAGGTGTTTTTTTATGGATCCCATACACATAATGGAGCTAGAGCAGGGGTTTTGTTTGTTTCCCCTCATGGTTATATGATCCCAAAGTCCTACAAACTATTGTTCCCATGTACAAACAATATTACAGAGTATGAAGCATTAACAAATGGGATCAAAATGGCCCTTGAATGGCGAATAACTGAGCTACACATCTATGGGGATTCTCAACTGGTTGTGAACCAAGTGAATAATGAATATCAAACAAAGGATGACAAGTTGATCGCTTATAAAAAGTTGATAGATGCTCTAAGGAATTATTTTACCTTTGTAACATTCCAACATATTCCTAGAGCAGAAAACAAGGCTGCTGATGCTATGGCCACCTTAGCATCTATCCTCCAATTGCAAGAACATGAATCACGATTTGAGTTCCTAGTGGAAGAATTGCGTCATCCAGCCTATGATTCCTTGGATAACCAGATGATTTGCACTGTTGTGGGTCATGATTCCTCATGCTATGCAACTATTTTCTCCTACCTGCGTGATCAGGTTATTCCCGAAACCCTCACGCGCAACCAAAAATTCCAACTCCTTCGTAATGCCTCACACTACACTTTGGTCTCTAGTGACTTGTATAGGAAGGGTCTAGACGAAACGTTGCTTAGGTGTTTAGAGCTAGAAGAGTCTAAGAAGGCACTTGCCGAAGTCCACGATGGCATTTGTGGGGCAGATTCTAATGGCCTTGCACTTGCCCGAAAACTGCTTAGGATGGGTTATTACTGGCCCACCATGCAAGCTGATGCTGTGTGCTATGCAAAGTCCTATCAGAAATGTCAGCTCCAGGGCAAGAGTTAATCCCTTCTGTGACATATTGGCCATTTCAGCAATGGGCCTTTGACTTGGTAGGAAAGATTCATCCAAGCTCATCCAACTTTCATAAATTCATCATCACAACAACAGAGTATTTCACTAAATGGGTTGAAGCTATACCATTATCTGCTACTACAGGCAAACATGTTGCCCTGTTTATATTGAATCACATCATTTGCCGATATGGTATCCCATCCTCTATTGTTACGGATAATGGAGGGCAGTTCAAGAATAAGGACTTAAAGCAGTTGTGCAAAAAGTTTTGAATCAAGCAACACTAGTCCTCTATTTACTATCCCCAAGGGAATGGCCAAGTTGAGGCCTCTAATAAAACACTGCTAAAAATCCTACACCGCATAGTTCACAAGTTTGGGGAAGATTGGCACTTGCAAATAAATCTGGCACTTTGGGCCTATAGAACCACCATTCGTACTCCTACAGGGGCTACACCCTTTTCTCTAGTCTATGGCTCTAAGGTTGTTCTCCCGTTAGAAGTTGAGATAGCTTCTTTGCACGTCTCCTTACATGGGTTAATAACCGATGAAGATCATAGAGCTATGCGAGTACAAGAACTAGAAACCCTGGATGAACGTCGCAAGGCTACTTTTGATCACATAAGAGCTTATTAGAAGCGCATGTCTACACAATATAACAAGAAGGTTCACCCCCGTGAGTTTCAAGTAGGTGAACTCGTGCTTAGAGAGAATCCAAAAATTCAGCAACATCAAGAGCAAAAAGGGAAATTTGAACCTAACTGGTTGGGTCCTTACATTATCACAACAGCATTCGGGTCTGGTGCTTATCAGTTGTCTACTTCAGAGGGTGAAAAGCTTGCAGAACCTATCAACATCCTACACTTGAAGAAGTGTTATGCTTAGAGGCTTGCTGCTCAGCTATCTTGTATATATCTATGATCTTGAAAAAATTCTAAAAATCAGAAAATGTCTTGAAAAAAATGATCATCTTAGTGAAAACCTAGCAATAGGCACTTTGATGTATCACCAAAAAAATTGAAAAATTAAAAAATACAAATTTTTTTTTGAAAAAAATCCTGAAAAAAATCTATCAAGTGGTGAAAACCTAGAAATAGGCACTACTTGAAACTCTTGCACCTATGTCTATCAGTCTCAATCACCTACTTTGCTACACATTTGCTGGTTTGGAATTGTTTCTTGTCCTCATCTCAGGGGCATAGCTACTTATTCTATTAAGGTATTCTTATGCATTAGGGTTTCTTTGACAACTCACAAAATAGTGTTTCTCAACACTTCCCCCACCTCAACATCAAGTGTTTTTTAACACTTTTTAGATAGTCTACCTACGGTCTCCGATGTTGCGATATTTCTCACTATCAGAATCAAGTCTTGAAGAAATGGCCAAGTGACTTACACACACACACACTTTAACACTTAAATGACTAAGCTATGTTGACCTTTATTTACTTTGTGTGTTGTCTATGATGAGTTCTTTGCCATGTGTTCCCTCCCTAATAGTCTTTTGAGGATGTCATTGACTAGAAGACTGGGGGCATGGGACATATTTTCTTGATTTCTGCTTGTGGGTATACCTTGTTTGTCTATAGTGTTGTAAGCATTTATGCTTGACCTATTCAACATTTTGACTTACAAATGTATCATCCTTGATTGTTTCACAAGACCACACTTAGGGTTTATCTTGGCGCTTATGCCTTGATACAGGTGTAATCTTGCTAAATTAAACTTAGGGAATCTAATCGTGTAGTTATCTTGACTTACATGTCTCTGATGCTTAGATTGGATTTCCACATCCCTATTTGATATCGATCATATTCATATCCTCATAGTTATACTAGTGATGATTGTATGATCTCATGATGTCCCTAATAAATGCTCAATGATGAAATTAAGAGTCTAAATGTTATGAGTTTCTTGCTAGTAAACCACTTTGCATAGTAGCTTGCATTTTAGGTTCATGTCATTTATAATCTAGTTGCGCATTCCTACATGTGGGAAGAGCTCTCTTTTCATCTTTTTTTCTTCATGGACATATCAGCTAGCTGCTTTCATCTTTTGCTTCTTCATATCTTTTCACCTCCTTAATCTTTCGCTACATTTCTTTGCTATCCTGTCATCACAAGGGATTAATTCAAAAACATCATATACGATCTATCCAAGTGTCACATTTTCACAAAAATATTTAGATCTTTACCATCCATATGAGAGATCAAAATCAATACACATGAGCATATACACATACATGAGTTGAAAACAAAAATTGAAAAACCACATGAAAGATGAAACATACATTTTGAGACAAGTACACAAGAATATCGATAAAATCCAGTATCTCATATATATATCAAAGGTGTCATGGTACATATACAAATATGGGATCCAAAATATGGATATATGTCTCAAAAATACATGAGGTACAATCAAAACACAGCTATCGCTCTACATCATGTCTGATTGCCACCCTCTGCGGTTGGTGTTGGCCCTGGTGGAGCCTGTCTCCTATCCGGTGCCTGCACTGCGCCCTTTGATCTACCCACTCGCTCTGAATAGTCAGGAAAACCCTATCCTGGTGGTACCACACTCCTATAGGTGGCATAATAGTATGTAGCTAGTGCACCATGATGTGTTGCCTCTTGCCTCGCAGTATCCCGCTCTTGGCACAACTCATCTGCTCGTGCCCGCTCATCCATCAGCTGTTGATCTCGTACTGCGATGGTCACCTGAGCTGCTTGCAGCTCTACCTCCAAGGCACAAATCCTCACACCTTGATCCTCTCCTCCTGCTGGCTGCTTTGCAGGTGCCTCGACCCTCACCGTTTTCCATCTCCTCAGGGGCACCTCCTCCTCCCCACCATCATCATCATCAGACTCTAATGACTCCTCCACCTCCTGCATCATCTGCACTCGCATCCTCCTCCGCCCTACTCGATAGCTCTCCCCCTCCCTTTCCCTCCACCTCCTCCTCCCCCACCACCTCCGCCTCCCACTCCTGTAGGTGCCACATCTGGATCTGTGAACTGAGGGAACAAGTGTCTCTGCATCTCATAAAGATACCCTGGATCTACCCCTGCATCTGCCACATCTGGGCGATAATCCCAAGGAGTCACTACTAGCGTTGTTGTATCCCGAACTGCTATCTTGATCCAGGGGATGAAAATTACTGAAAAGTAAAATGTCCCCAATGCTCCAAGAATCAACATCATTACAAGTGTTCACAATGTTTACTCCAACATAACTCGAACGATCAAAATTGGAGTTCAAGTGCAAAAATTATGACTGGTCAAATGGTCAAACTGGGACCAAAGGTCGTAAAAGGGTGAAAAAATAATCATCTCAAAAGTATTTGACAATGGATTCCAAATGAAAGAGCTCGTCAAAAGCTTTCCAATGGCGTTCGTTTCATCAAGAACGGAGGTCGGATATAAAAGTTATGATGGTTTCAAATTCCAGTAAAAGTATGGATTTCGATGACATCAACATGACATCACGAAATCATAAAGAGAGGGAAAACATTCAAATTTGAATTAAAATAGCTATTTAATTCGAATTAAAGGAATGAGATAATGGGAGTTGAACTCCTAAACATAGGCCTCCTAAAATTAAGGCCAACCAATGGGCTATTCATGGTATATGGAATATTAAGGGAAGAGTTGTTATCTATTCATAACAAATCCGCCCAAGCTTATTTAATTAGGGGTATTTGTTGAAAACAAACCCTTAATTTTGGTGTCAAATCATATCCAAATAATGGTAAAAGGGGTAAATTCGAAATATGTAACCAAAATGGGGGATTTTGTTAGTTAATTGTTTTAGCCCATTTTTGGCTAAATTTGATGTATAAAATGGGGGTAGTAGGCTTTGGAAAGGCATCCAGGTGATGAGAAGGAGATTATGATTTTGGAGACTTAATGATTATTCCTGCACATTGGAGAGTAATGCTGCAATTGTGCTTGAAGGGAAGATCTTGTACACTTGTAATTGATTTTGGAGCAAATCGGATCGGTCCCCCTATTGGAGCTGGACCCGGAGACGTAGTCCATACAGATGAACTCCGAGATCAAATTGTTTGCGTCTTCTTTCTCTCATTGTCTCTTTTATCATCTTAATCTTTTTTTTCTCTTATTTCATTTACGTTAATTTGATTCGTTAAAAGTTTTAAATTAACTCTATGTAATAAATTAGCATTCCTCTGTAATAGTCCTAGATCCTAATCAGATCATATCTAATAGTCCAGCATTGGTAGCCACTCTAATCCCTCATTTATGCACATCCGGGCATAGGTATTGGTCTCCACTGATACCACCTGTCGCTCTGCAAACTGCCACCATACGTGATTGATCACAAACTGCTCCACAATGTCTGTGCTCCGACCCACCAGTGGTGTGCTATACCGCATGTAGTCTAGCTCCCATGAATCTGACCACTGCTGACACTCCCAGTACAGCCACCATGTGAATGTCGTCAGCTCATCAAGTACCCACCGATAATAGGTCACATCCCCACTATGTCTCTGTGGGATAAAAACCTCTATAACAAAAAATATAAGGCTGGTTGTGCTCTCATGGCTGCACTCGCGATCGGATCACAACGATGTGCTCCCAAGCCCAGATCTGTGCTAACACTGCTCTGCATGCCCATGACCCACCGTCACGGTATACTATCTCATGGAGTTCATGGTACATCTCTACCAATATGGCAGGCCCCCATGCCATCCTACGTGGTCGGGAGATCAAATCATACACCAGTCGACCCCATCCTAGTGGAAAGCCCTTTTGGCCTCGATCTGTCACCAGGGCCTGGGCTACCAAAGAACATAACAAGCTGGGCAAAGGATAATCATATCCATACTCAGTCATCAATCTCTCCCAACTCAGGTGATGGTCCAGAATGGTCACATCATGGAAAAGCTCTTGCACTCACGCTCGCCCCTCTGTCAGGGTCGTATCATAGTACACCTGTGCCATCATCAAACTTAACATCAGTACACTTGGCATCCAACATTGAAATTGCTAAATCAACAAACTACTAATCAAGCAACTTATTGGCTCGCCATGGCATGGCACTCGCAGAATGTGATATACGTCCTCCAAGGTAATAGATGCCTCTTCGATGGTAAATGAAAAGTGTTATGCTTGCTATGCCACCTCTCTGCTAGCACAAACAACAAACCATGGTTTGCCCGAATATGGGGCATCTGTGCAACCCACTGCAAGCCCATAGCCACTAGCGCAGTCTGCTCCTCATCGCTCAAATGCTACAAAACACGCAAACCCACCACCCTAGGAGCTCTGATCTATAATGTCGGGAATACCTCCTGTCCAAGTAAAACATGCAACTATTAGTAACAGTCACATGACAAAAAAAAGCATTAAATAAAGCAACAAAACCAACCGTGTGACACTTTTTTATAAAGCTTGCGACACAATTTTCTGCAACAGTGTCGCGTGACACTTTTTCTAAAGTTGTGTGACATAATTGTGTCGTGCAATATTTCACACCCTTTCATGCAACATTTGGGTATAGTCTCAGCGACACATTTTACTAAGAGGTATGACACTTTTTTTGAAAAAAAGTTTCGTGCGATACTTTTTCAATGCCCCTGCGATACTTTAAAAGTATCATGCGACCTTTTTTCAAAAAAGCATATCGCTCTAGCCGGTTGTGCAACCCACTGCGCTCGAAACGGTGTCGATGAAGAGGAATGTTCGCCTGAGCCATGATGTTATGTGGACCACTCATCAAATCTCTCAAATCACAAAAAGACAAATGAATAGTGAAAATGACACTTGGACCCCTTTTATAGCCTCCAACCTCATTTTGATCTAATTTTCAAACTCCTCGAAATTGCGCAAAAATTGCACCCCTAGCTAATTTTGACGTCCTGGATCCATTTTCGAGATCAAAATCAAAATTTAAGTTCATCTTGATGGTCAAGATCGCATTTTAAAATTCTAATTTCTTCTGAGTAGTTAGCTAACCTTTTGAGGTCTAATCTCTGAATCATCACTGGGGCATCTTCATTTTTTTCGTGTCTTCATCATTTCCATACTTCATATCTACTTCAATTCACCGTTTCATGTCTAAAATCACCTTTCTACTCATTTTGACCTAATTTTTATGCTATATTCTTCAAGGTCAACTCTAGTCAAACTGGGGCATTTTATCAGTTTCTTATAGTCATTCTTGGGTTCTAATCATCCATCTGTCATCTTGGACATTGCTATATTCTAATTTTCTCATGTCTAGCTGATTTTTGCATCCTCTTACCTCATTTTGATTTTGATCCCGAGGGGGCAGAAATACTCTATTGTTGATTGTTACAGCTATCTATTTCTTAGGAGCATTTGTTTGACCTTATCACTTGCTCTCGATCTATTCGATTTGCTAGGTGTTAGAATCCTTTTCAGATCCTAACATCATCTTCCTAGTGTTCAGTACTACCACTATCAGGCTATGCATTCAGGACTTGCTATCTATTTCTGCATTTCACTCTTTGAAATCAGACATCTATATCTACCACTACCTACTTGGCTTTGATTTTCTTTGACATAATGTGTTCCTAGATCGATCACGCATTAGTCAAAGAGGGGCAAATATAATCACCTAAAAATAGTCATCTAGACTATTAGCCCCCTTCTTAGTATTTTGGCTAAATTAATTTAATCATTTATCTAGACCAAATTGCTAATAATCAATTTATTTGATTATAACCTATAGTTTGACTATGCTATCCTAAGTTCATTATTTGATTAAAAGAACATGTCCCCTTTTAATTAAATAAAACACCCCATTCTTCTAACCCACTTAAAGTGCACACATAAAGTCCTTTTTCTATTTTACAATTAAAAGAAAAGGCTTGTGAGACTTTTGTCTTATATGAAAAGTCAACTTATATTCTATTGGTTGACTTGTGTTTGCACATGGATCACACCTATTTTTGAATTCCACCGTTGATCATCCACCATCTTCATCTTGATCTCTACCGTCCGTACAACTTTAAAAGGGAGAGAGCTTTCCCCCTCAAATGATCGATCCATCTTTTGAATATTGTTATGTTGTAGGTTTTCTAACAAGTTTCTTTGGAGCTTTGTGGAGAATTTCTCATTTCTTGTCTCATTCTCTCATTACCATTGTACACTAGTTTAGATTCATACTTACATGCTAGTTTAGTTATTTTCTTGTAATGATCTATCTCACATACTTTAAATAACGGTATTGTAACACTCTCATTCATATTCTAGCATAGCTGCATCTTGCATTTCCATTCTAGTTTAGTCTTCCATCTTGCATTGCATACTTGAGAGATTCCTTGAAGATATTTTCACTCTTGCTCTTGTCTCAAAGAACCTCCCGTTGCATGGTTTACTACCAAGAAGCACATTTCTAAGGCTTGACTGAGAGCTTTCATGCTTGAATATTAGCTTCTTGCACTCCGTGGATAGGGAGCTCTAAGCCGGCATCCAAGCATTCCAACTCATGGAATTGTTTGGATAGAATGGTTTAGAGTGTGACACATTTCTAGTGTACACTATCTACTACATAAACATTTGTTCCTCACAATTGCTCTTCTCATGAGCTAAAACCATCTTTTACAAAGTGCAAACAAAAACTTAAAATGATGAGGTGAATACAGTTTGGATTCTATTGTTGCCTTACCAGTTTCCCCTAGATCTTACGGAAAACCTTCTACCAAATTGAATTCTTTAGCTTCCACAATGACAGTTTTTGGCACTTTTGTTCAATCCTCAGTTCCCCTAGAAGTAGAAAAAGAAGAACAATCCATCAAGGATTGGATATATAGGGAAGAGGAAGATATAGAGGAAGTCACTATCACTACCCCTATCTCTCCTAAGAGCTACAACAAAGGATATAAATTTCTACAAAACATGGGATATCAGGGCAATGGGTCCTTAAATGGCCATAAAAGTGCTCTTGTAGAACCCTAGAGATACTATTGGCTTAGGATTTAGCCTTAAAGACAAAATACCTAGATTTGACAGAAGAGTTCCCATGTTTAGTGAATTAGAGGATGATGATACACCTTTTGTTGATATTTCTCTACATGATGAGAATTTCATGCCTCTCACTTCTCTCCTTTGGGGAGAAGAATCAACAATTACCAAAAATGATGTTGAGGCTTCTACTTCTAGACAACATGAACAAGATGAATCTAACCATGAAGACTCAAATAGAGGCAGGATTAGAGAAAATATTGCTCACTTAATTGCTAGGAACCAGATTATAGATTTTGGTGAGTATGAATGGGAAAGTCTCTCAAATGCATCATCTGAATTAGGGGTGGATGTAATTCACACCTATGCTACCCAATTAGATATAGTTGAAGAGTCTAGTTTAGGGTTAGACAAGTTTAGTTCGCAAACTTCTTTAGTGGAACATGTTGATTCCTCTAGGTCTATTCTTGATCTGGATTCCTTTGCAACATTCACTATAGACTCGACTTCTCATGTCACTAGAAATGACTCCTTTTGTATCAATAACCTTGAAACCTCTAAATCCCTTTCTTTGATTCATCCTGATCTCATAGATTGGTCAGCTCAACAACAAAGACTTGAAATACCGTCTTTCCAAAATGATTATGAGATCTCCTACTACCTTAATGCCATTGAACTCGTGACCTCTTCCACTAGTGAACCCACGGTTAACATGACAAAAGCAGATACCAAATACCTCAATCACAAAATTAAAAGAAAAATTAAGTGTTCAAATGGCGAAAACCACTTTGTGGTGGTATCTAAACCCAAAAAGAGTAAAAATAAAGACTATCCAATGGTAAAAACCTCCTTGAGGTGCCTGCAGATGAGGTACTTGGTAGTCTACCAAGATATTTCCAAGATAGATCTTCAATTCTCATTAAACCCACACAACCTATCAACTTAGGTACAAAAGAATCTCATAAATCATTCGTGTGGCTCAGTCCCTATCAACTGAAGAAAAGGAGAGTGTTGCCAAGCTCTTTCAAGAAAAGAAAATCAATTTTACATGGACTTACTCATATATGTCATATTTTGACATAGATCTAATTATGCACCATCTATCCATCTCTCCTAGTGTTAAGCCTGTCAAACAAAAGCTAAGAAAGATGCACCCACATGTGGCCCTCTTATTCAAAGCATAGTTGGAAAAAGTCCTAAGTGCAAATTTCATCAGAGCTATTGATTATGCGGAGTGGATTTCCAATATTGTAATTGTGTCTAAACATGACAAGTCCATTCGAGTATGCACTAATTTTAGAGATTTAAACAAGACATGCACTAAGGATGACTTTCCACTACCCAATATAGACATGATAATGGATATAAGTGCGGGTTATGAAATGTACTCCTTAATGGATGACTTCTCCAGGTATAACCAAATCAAAATTTCCCTTACTAATCAAGAAAAAACAACCTTCACATGTGCATGGGGTACCTTATGTTTGAATGTCATGCCCTTTGGGCTCAAGAATGCTGGTGCTACCTACCAATGAGCAATAACCACTATCTTTCACCACATGATGCACAAGAATATGCAAGATTATGTTGATGACATAGTAGCCAAGTCTAAAAAGAGAGACACGCACCTTGATGACCTTAGTTTGATATTGGATCATATGGAACAATTTCAGCTTAGGCTAAATCCAAAAAAGTGTGCCTTTGGTGTCACATCAAGAAAATTGCTAAGCTACATCATATCAACAAAAAGCATTGAGGTTGACCCTGAAAAAGTGCAAGCCATCATGGAAATGCCTCCTACTAGGAACATCAGTCAACTTAGAAGTCTTCAAGGGCATCTACAATCAATTAGAAGGTTCATTTTCAATTGGCTACTAAGGCTCAATCTTTTAGCAAAAACTTGCATAAAGGCTCTACCTATATCTAGAATGAAGATTGTCAACACAACCTAGATCAAATCAAAGGATATTTGGCTAAACCTCCAGTATTAATGCCACCTGTACTAGGAAAACCTTTGATATTATATATCTTAGCTATAAATTCCTCCCTAGGAGCATTATTAGCACAAAGTGATGAGACCAGAGAAGAACATGCTATATACTACATCAGTCGCACTTTGGTTTCCTATGAGATGAACTACAACAACATTGAGAAAGCTTGCCTTGTAGTGGTATTTGCCTCTCAAAAACTTAGACACTATATGTTGGTGCGCACAGTTCATCTTGTTGCTGAAATTGATCCCCTAAAATACTTATTAAGTAAAGCTACACTTACCGACCACTTGGCTAAATGGATGATGATTCTTTTTGAATTTGACATTCACTACGTTGAATGCAAAGCTATCAAGGGGTAAGACACAACAAATCAATTGGCTAATTTTCCATTAGAAGATACGACACCCATGCAAATTGAGTTTCTAGATGCTTCAATCATGTACATTACTAAAAGAACTTGGAAAATGTTCTTTGATGGTTCTCATACCCAAAATGGGTTGGTGCATGTATTTTTTTTGTCACGCCTCATGGTTACACAATCCCAAAGTCTAACAAACTCCTATTTCCTTGCACTTACAATATTGCAGAGTATGAGGCTTTAACAAATGAGATTAAACTAGCTCTAAAATCGAGAATCATAGAGTTACACATCTATGAAGATTTCCAACTTGTCATAAACCAAGTTACTAATGAATATCAAACCAAAGACGACAAGTCGGTACGTTAAAAGAAGTTGATTGATTCTCTAAGGAACTATTTCACATTCATGACATTCCAAAAGATTCCTAAAGCAAAAAACAAGGCTGTCAATGCTATGGCCATCCTAGCACCTATCCTCTAATTACAAGAACATGAATGACGATTTGAGTTCTTGGTGGAAGAATTACGTCTTCTTGCCTATGATTCCTCTAATAACCATGTGATCTACATTTTTTTTAGTCATAATTCATCTCACTATGCTACCATCTTCTCCTATTTGCATGATTAGATTATTCCTGAAAATCTCATGTGCAACCAAAAATGCCAACTCCTTCGCAATGCTTCACATTGCACCTTAGTCTCTGGTGACTTGTATAGGAAGGGTCTAGATGGAACGTTACTTAGGTTTCTAGAGCTAAAAGAGTCTGAAAAGGCATTAGCCAAAGTTCGTGATGACATTTGTGGGGCACACTCCAATGGCCTTGCACTTGCTTAGAAATTGCTTAGGGTGGGTTATTATTGGCCAACTATGCAAGTTGATGTTGTTTGCAATGCTAAATCTTGTAAAAAAATGTTAGCTTTATGGTAATTTGATTCATGCTCCTAGACGTGAGCAATAATGGGCCTTTGACTTGGTAGGGAAGATTCATCCAAGTTACTGCTACAGGCAAACATGTTGCATTATTTATACTCAACCACAACATTTTTCACTATGACATCTCATCCTCCATCATTACTAATAATAGAGGACAATTCAAAAATAGGGACCTAAGAAAATTGTGTAAGAAATTCAAATCAAACAATAATGGTCCTCAATCTACTATCCCCAAGGGAACGAACAAGTTAAGGCTTCTAACAAAACATTGCTTAAAATCTTGCATACAACGGTTCACAAATCAAGCAAAGACTAACACTTACAGATCAATTTGGTACTATGGGCCTACAGAACCACCATACGTACTCCTATAGGGGCCACACCCTTTTGTCTCCCTACATGGGTTGATAATTGATGAAGACCACAAGGCCATGAGAGTACAACAACAAGAAACCCTTGATGAGCACTGCAAGGCTACTTTCGATCATATGAGGGCTTATCAAAAGTGAATGTCTATTACATACAACAAGAAGGTTCATCCCTGTGAGTTCGAAGTGGGTGAGCTTGTGCTCAGAGAAAATCCCAAAAATCAACAAAACAAAGATCAAACAGGGAAATTTGAGCCTAATTGGTTAGGCCCTTACATTATCACGACAACATTTAGATTTGGTGCTTATCAACTTTCTACTTCAAAAGGGGAACAACTTGTAGAACTTATCAATGTGCTACATCTAAAAAAGTTTTATGCTTGAATGCTTACAACTCATCTCCTTGTATATATCTATTGATCCTAGAAATATCCTAAAAGGCAAAAAATGTCTAAAAAAAATTATCATCCTAGTGAAAACCTAGCAATAAGGCACTTTATGTATCACCAAAAAAGTCAAAAAATTTAAAATTACAAAAAATTTGAAAAAAGTCTTGAAAAATATGCGAAGTAGTGAAAACTTGGAAACAAGCACTACTTGAGACCCTCGCACCTATGTCCATCAGTCTCATTCATTCACTCTACAACACATTTCCTAGCTTAGAATTGTCTCTTGTCCCTATCTCAGGGGCATCACTGTGTAGCCTATTGGGGTCTCCTTATGCATTAGGGTTTCTTTGGCAACTCACAAAACAATGTTTCTCAACACTACCCCCTTGACATCAAGTGTTTCTCAACACTTTTTAGATAGTCTACCTATAGTCTCAAATGTTGCGATATTTCTCACTATCAAAATCAAGTCTTGAAGAAATGGCCAAGTGACTTACACGCACACACACACTTAAAACATTTAAACTATTGAGCTATGATGAACTTTATCTTTTTTTATGTGTTGTTTATGACGATTTCTTTGCTATGTGTTCCCTCCCTAATAGTATTTCAAGGATGTCATGGACTAGAAGATTGGGGGCATGGGGCATGTTTTACTTGCTTTTTGCTTGTGGGTATACTTTATTAGTCAAAGGTGTTTAGAGCATTCATACTTGTTCTACTTGACACTTTGGGCCTACAACATATCATCCTTGACTGTTTTTGAAAGACCACACTAGAGGGTTATCCTAGCACTTATGCCTTGATACAGGTGCAATCTTGCTATATTAAACTTAGGGAATCTAATTGCGTAGCCATCTTGACTTACATGTCTTTGATGTTTAGATTGGATTTCCAAATTCCTATACATTATCGATCATATTCATATCCTCATAGTTATACTAGTGATGGTTGTATGATCTTACAATGTCCCTAATAAACGCTCAATGATGAAATTGGAGTCTAAATGTTTTACGTCCCTTCCCAATAAACCAATTTGCATATTAGTTTTCATCATAGGCTCATTTGATAGCTTAGTCTTACATTTCTACATATGAGGAGAGCTCTCTCTTCATCTTTTCTCGGACATATCAACTAACTGTTTTCATATCTTCTTTGTTTTTTTCTTGATCATGTCTTTTCAATTTCTTGATCTTTCACTTCGCCTCTTTTCTATCCTGACATCACAAGGGGTTAATCTAAAAAACACATTTGATCTATCCAAGGATTACATTTATAAAACATGAGTCTATATCATACACATGAGAGCTAAAAACTATACATGAGAGAGATCCATGAACATATCAACATGAGCATAAAACAATAGATATGCCAACAAGAAACTAGAAACATCACATGGAAACATAAAAATGTTGAAACATCCATATACAACACCACAAAATGAGACAAATACACAAGACTATCACTCAAATCCAGTATCTCATTTATATCAAAAGGTGTCCCAGTACATATACAATGTGAGATCCAAAATATGGATATGCCTCAAAATACATATGGTACAATCAAACTATCATAAAACATTAACCTAGACCTAAGATTGGCTTCCCCCCTCATGAGTAGGTTATGCCTGGGGAGGATCCATTGGTGCCCTAAATGGTGGCTGATCCAATCTACCGACCCTCTTAGAGTACATTGGTACTCGTTGCTCCATTAGAATTGCAACAATGTACACTTTATAGTAGTAGGCCAATCTAGTTGTATGTTGCTCTACCTCTTGTTGGGCCCCTACTAAGTCATCCCTTAGCAATCTCTCTCGCTTGTCAGCCTCTGCCCATGCATCCACTAGTTGCTGGTCTCTGACTCCTATGGCCATCCTCAACCCCTATAGCTATATCGATAGGGCCCAAATCCTAGCATCTCAGTCATCTTCCCCCCCATCCCCTCTTGTAAGCTTCTCCTATTGTGCCTCCACCCACTCCTCTCTCTTGCATCTCAATGGATGCTCCTCCTCCTCCTCCTCTTTCACAGCCTGGGCCCACATCTGCCTCCTCTCACTAGATTGGGAACTGCTCCAACCCCTATACATCTACCACCCCTACCTTTGCCTCTACCTTCATCTCCCCCCTATCTTGCTACTGCAAGCGGGGCATCTAGCTAGGTGAACCTAGGAAAAGGATGTCTCTGCATCTCATACATGTATATCAGATCTACTCTTGCATTTACCACATCTAGATGGAAGTCCCAAGGCTTACGTATTAAACTTATTTTATCTCATAAAGTAGCTTGATAATTAAGCACAGGTAGCCAACTCTGAGACTCCTCCTCATGGAATCAGAAATATGTAGTAATCTCCACTGAGATCCCCTATCATTGGCCAAATTGGTACCATACTCGATTGATCATGAACCACTCTACTATATCATAGTACCTTTTGATGAGTGGCCTACTATAGTGCATGTACTTGAGCTCCCATAAATCAAACCATTTGTGGCAATGAAGATATGGCTACCAGATAAAAGAAGTAAGCTCATCAAAGAGTCACTAACAATAGATCACATCTCCACTATGACCTTGTGAGATGAAACTTGTATACCTAAAAATGTAGGGTTCATTGAACACTAATGGTTGTACTCGCAGTCAGATCACTGCAATGTGCTCCCATGCCCATATTTGGGCCAACACTATACTGCATGCCCAGGTCTATCCTAACCAATAGACTATCTCATGAAGCTCCCTATACATATCTGCCAGGATTGCAAGTCCCCATGCCATCCTCCAAGGCTGTCCCAACAAATCTACTAATAATCTACCCCATCCTAGTGGGAATCCCTTTTGGCTCCTGTCAATAACTAGAGCTTGGGAAATCAATGAACACAATAGATAAGGAAGTGGATCCTTAGTCCTGTACTCATTTATGGGCTACTCCCAGCTTAGATGATAATCCAAGATGGTCACATCCTAGAAAACCTATTGTACAACTACTCTCCCCTCTATTGAGGTTTGATCGTAATATACCTATGACAAGCAAAACTCACGTCAATACATGATGGATGGATATCAAAAACTTAAAAGAAAATGAGCAACAAAATATGAACACTCATTGGCTCTTCGTAGCATACCTAAAGGATGTGATATACATCCTCTAGTGTGATGGTCACCTCTATAGTAGGAAAATGAAAAGTGTTGTGCTTGTTGTGCTACTGCTTAGCTAAAGCACTAGAAAATATATGATTCACCGGGATATGGGGTATGCATATCATCCATTTTAGAGCCCCATAAGTGATATACAAACCCTCTCACCATTGTTGAGATACTCAACAATGCCCTGATGTGAAGTGCAGGAAACACAACCTCCTAAGTCAAGTCAAGTAAACATAAAAAACAATGATCAAACATGCAAAATCCAAATCGAATGCTAAAAAATTAGATCGTGCAATACTTTTTACTATATGTGTGTGATAATATTTATTTATCAAATGTCGTGCAACACTTTTTATAATACCTGGCTGATACTTTTTGCCCAGGCAACATTTCGCACCATGCGGTGTGATATTTAGGTATGGCTCGTGTGACAAACTTTTTAAAGTGGTGTGACAAAAATATTGTGCAATATTTCTTAAAGTACTCGTACGATACTTTTAAAATATTGCACAATACTTCTTTTTCAAACCATAAAAAATGTGCAAAAAAGGGAATAGATGCATCAAAAATGAGAAAACGTTGGTTACTTACTGGGACTCCATAGTCAGGTGGCTGGTTATGCAATCACCTACACTTGAAATGTTGTTTGTGGGTCAGAATGCTTGCCAACACTATTTTCTCTCTCCAAATCACTCAAAAATCTCTCCAAATCACAAAAGACAAATGAATTGAAAATGACCCTTGGACCCCTTATATAGCCTTCTGGCCTTATTTTGATTCATTTTTCAAACTCCTCAGAATCTCACAAAAATTGCACCCCTAGCTAATTTTGACGTCTTGGATCCATTTTTGAGATCGAAATCAAAATCAAAATCTGAGTTCATCTTGATAGTCAAAATTGCATTTCAAAATTCTACCTTCTTCTATGTAGGTAGCTATCCTCTTGAGGTCTAATATTTGAGTCTTCTTTGGGGCATCTTCATTTTTCCATGTCTTCACCATTTCTACACCTCGTATCTACTTCAATTCACAACTTTCATGTCTAAATCATCTTTCTACTTGATTTGACCTAATTTTCATATTTTATCCTTCATGGTCAACTATGGTCAAACTGGGGCACTCTATCATTGCTTTATTGTTACTCTTTGGTTCTAATCATATATTTGTCATCATGGAATTTTTTATATCTTGATTCACTCATCTCTAGCTTGTTTCTACATCCCCTTTACCTCATTTCAATTTTGATCCCGAGGGGCATGAATACTCTATCATCACTTGCTACAACTATCTATTTCACAGGGGCATATGTTTGATATTTCCACGTGCTCTTGATCTATCTATTTTTCTTGGTGTTAGCATTTTTCTTGAGTTTTAATATCGTCTTTGTTCTACTATCCAGTACTATTGCTATCAGACTATACATTTAGGATTTGATATCTCTTTCTACATTTTGTTCTTTAGAATCATATATCTCTATCTATTACTGCCTACTTGGCTTCTATTTTCTTTGACGTCATGTGTTCCTAGACCGATCACACATTAGTCAAAGAGGGGAAAATTTAATCACCTAAAAATAGTCATATAGACTATTAGCCTCCTTCTAAGCATTTTGGCTAAATTAATTAATCATCTGCCTAGACCAAATTGCTAAAAATCAATTAATTTGATTATAACCTATAGTTTGACTATACTATCCTAAGTTTATTATTTGGTTAAAAGAACATGTCCCCTTTTAATTAAATAAAAGACCCCATTCTTCTAATCCACTCAATGTGCACAGATAAAGTCCTTTTTCTATTTTGCAAATTAAAAGAAAAGGTTTTTGTCTCACATGAAAAGTCAACTCTTTTCTTCTTGGTTGACTTCCTCTTGCACATGGATAATGCCAAGGTAAACTTGCACCCTTGATCATTCATCCATTGATCTTGATCTCCATTGTCCATACATATTTAAAAGAAAGAGCTCTCCCCTTTCTTAAAGGATCCACACTCTTGAGTATTGTTATGATGTAGGTTTATTAATTGAATTCTTGAGAGCTCTATGGATAACTTATCATTCCTTGTATCATTCTCTCATATCATGGCATATTAGCTTAGAATCATATTGCATGGTAATTTAGTTTCCTTTTTCTATAGCTTAAATCACATAGTTTAACTAGTTTGGATCTTGTAATACTCTCATCCTATTTAATATAGCTGCATTTTGCATATTCATATTAGCTTAGTTCATACTTACATTGCATTTTGAGAGTTTTCTTGGACATTGTCATTCTTGCTCGTCTCAAAGAACTTCCCATGGCATAGTTTCCTAGAAAGGGTTCTGTCTCAAAGACTCAATTGAGAGCTATTTGCATTGCTCTAAACACACCTTTTGCACTCCATGGATAGGGAGCTCTAAGTTGACATTCAAGCATTCTGATATCATGGAATCACTTGGATAGAAGGGTTTAGAGTGTGACACAATCTTAGTGTACAATAGGAATGGAATTGAGTGAAAGGAGTGGAAGTTGGAGATTATCATTCGATAAACATTTGGTAGAAGATGTTGAGGACAAGGAGGATGTGATGGATGAAAAATAATATTGAAGGTGGTTGCTACAATGGGATTGAAATTTTGAGTATATTGGTTTATTTATATTTTTTGCCTGTGTTGAGGTTTATACTAGTATATTATTTTCTTTGATAATAAATAGTCTTGCATGTTGGGGGTTTTTTTCTTAAGGTGTGACTTGGTTGATAGGTATTGGGGTGGGTTCTAATAGAAACATGAATTTTGAATATTTAGCTATAAGTGTTTGGCTTGAGTAGTCTTTTTGGGTACAACATCATAATTATAATAGCCTATGTTAAGCAATTGGATGGTAGTCCTTTTGGCTGTGAAATGGCCCCCATATAGCTCATCAAGGCAAGTATGAAATATGTCATGTATCTCATCTTCCCTTATGCACATTCTCATGGCATTATCAATTCTAATATAAAAGGGGAATCTTAATATGTGTAGGTATGAAAAACGTTCTTCTACTTATTGGCTAATGTGAAAAGAGACAAGCTAACCAATAATCATAGATTAAATTTGCAAACAAAATACCAAAGAACTTTGCAAAAAAAATACAATGGTCTATGAAAAAAAAAAAAACATTTTAAAACATGTATTCCAATATATGATACTAGAAAAAGAAAAATGCATTATTATATAAACATTGTATGTGTCAAAATTAAAGATTTGAAATATCATCCAAATCTTTGCAATAACAATCAAAATGATATTCTAGCTTCTATTAACTTCCTAGAAAATTTCCTAATTTATACTAATATCCTAATAACTAGGAAAATAACATTTGACTTTTGACTTCTAACTTTTTACGTAGGATATAAACTCAAAAATATTATTAAATAATTCAAATTCTATGCACCTATACCTTGTAAATCCTCATCTTTCCTCCCAATAATATTTACCCTAGACTCTAATACTTTGAAATGAGAAGGATGTTGGTCCTAAGTTACTAGATTACTGAGAGCGGGGTCAATTAGTAATCAATAAATCAAACAACTTTTTTCACCTTTCAAGCAACTAATCGGTAATCAAACTTAAAGAATCAAATGAAACATCTAACACATGAAATCATCCACACATTTGACATAGATATTTTGGTTATGTGGAAACCCAACTTGGATCAAACCAAAGGTGGGGATTAGTACCCACAAATGATTTGCACTCTTCTAAAGTACGCTCTGTTAGGAATTTACAAAGACACAGTTAAGTACCATCCTGTTAGGGGATCTACCTCTATCCTTGTTAAGAGATTTACCTTATTATGGGTAGCCTTGTTATGAGAATTTAAACAATAATTAAAGTATTGCCTTATTAGTGTAATCACCTAAAAATGGTCATCTAGACAATTAGCCCCCTTTTTCAACATTTTGGCTAAATTAATTTAATCACTTACCTAAGCCAAATTGTTAATAATCAATTTATTTGATTATAACCTATAGTTTGACTATGCTATCCTAAGTTCATTATTTGATTAAAAGAACATGTCCCCTTTTAATTAAATAAAACACCCCATTCTTCTAACCCACTTAAAGTGCACACATAAAGTCCTTTTTCTATTTTACAATTAAAAGAAAAGGCTTGTGAGATTTTTGTCTTATGTGACAAGTCAACTTATATTCTATTGGTTGACTTGTGTGTGCACATGGACCACTCCTATTTTCAAATTCCACCATTGATCATCCACTATCTTCATCTTGATCTCTACCGTCCGTACGACTTTAAAAGGGAGAGAGCTTTCCCCCTCAAAGAATCCATCCTCATTTTGAATATTGTTATGCTGTAGGTTTTCTAATAGGTTTCTTTGGAGCTTTTTGGAGAACTTCTATTTTTTGTCTACATTCTCTCATCCATGGCATCATGGCAATCTAGCTTAGCTTAGCTTTCATTTTTACATGTAGCTTAATCTCACATAGCTTAATAATGGTATTGTAACACTCTCATACATGTTTTAGCATAGCTCCACTTTGCATCTCATTCTAGCTTAATTTTCATTTGCATTGCATTCTTGAGGAACTCCTTGGGACATTTGCATTCTTGCATCTTGTATTTGGAACCTCCCATTGCATGGTTTACTAGCAAGAAGAGTATCTCTAAGGCTCATCTTAGAGCCCTTGAACTTGAAATACACTCTCTTGCACTCTGTGGATAGGGAGCTCTAAGCCGACATCTAAGCATTCCAACTCATGGAATCGTTTGGATAGAATGGTTTAGAGTGTGACACTTTTGAGCGTACAATTAGAGGATTTACAAAGGACTTGTTAGGATCCACCTAGCTAAGGGATTCAACTGTGTAACTGTTAATGAATAATAGAAACAATGATTTGTGAAATAGTAGTACTTTTTCCTGTTCAAATCCATTTAAGCTATTTTCTTCTTCTCTCATCTCTGGTTAGACCACTCTTTCCACTTCTTTTAACATGACTAGAACACAATAAAAAACAATAAAACATGTCCTTCTTTGACATATATTATTTTTATCACTTCCACCATCATGACAAAACCCTAAACATATTATACCATCTTAAAATGGACACACTTGCCTTTTAAGACCTTTTAGCTCTATCTTCATAATTCCCTCTTTGAACCCTAATATGCATGTGCTTGATTTCTTTTTTCTCCTATCTTCTTTATCTTTCCACCCTTATCTTTTTGGCACCTACATCTTCTTTATGTGGCACTCGGGACTAGAACTCTAGGATCAAGTTGACCTAGTCTAGATTAGGTTGACCCATGTCGATCTAGTCACTCGCAGTTTTGGAGCTCAAGGCTCAAAAGGCCTCAGGAGTTTAATTAATATTTGACTATTATCCAGTCGGCATGTATTGTTTTCTTACCCAAAAACTCATATATAAGGAGACTTGAAGGATTTATTTTCAAATCACACACTCAAGTAATTCAAGCTCTTGCTCTCAAATGAAGATTTATGCCTTTTGCATTCAAGGAGTTCAAGTATTCAATTTTTTCAAGCATTCAAGATAGAAGATTTCTATTTAGTGTTGAAGAATCCTTTGTGAGCATTTCCTCTTTGAGATCTAGCTTATATTTGGTCATCAAGGGAGGAGATCTATATTGAATCACTCATAATCTTATTCATTGGTGCTCCTTTATATCCATGGCACCATGATGGGACTATGATAGATCTGTTGCATAGAGTGGAGATACCCTACATTTCTAATTCAAGATTTACAATACATTTACATACATTAAAATAAGGTGAACCCTAACATTTATCTTGTGTTTTAGTCATTTATATTTATGTTTCTCAATTATGGTTAATTCCTTTACTTAGGGATTAACCAAGGCAATCCCTCATCAAGCCCCACCCCCAAACCTTGATTTTTTGTGTTCATTTGCAGGTTGGGAGCGAAAAGGATTACAAATCTAGAACCTATAGTTCCTAAGCTTTCTACAGTCATCAGTTCCAAATTGTCTGACTATGTCAACCTGGTTGTAGGACATCTTCCCAATTCGTCCTAGTCCTTTAGTATTAGATTCTGGGGAGATTTCCAAGTTTTGTTCCTTTTGTCATTTTATTCTAAGATCTGTAGATAAATATTCAAAAATAATTCAAATATGCAAGTCTTGGAGCAAAAATACATCTTCCTCTACACATTTCAAGGTAAGTAATTTATACTTAAGTTCTTTTCATATCTTTACCCATTTACATCTTAATTGGGCTAATTATCTTTACATAGCATCTAGATTTATATTATTTAAACAATTAATTCAATTCCACATGCACATTATCCTATTAAGAGCCAAAGAGAGTACATTTTCTTGTATTGCATTCCTCATTATAATTCAAATTCAATATCAACTCCCTTATTCCTTTGGGTTCTAGCTAATCTAATTTGGATCATAAGTGGAATTATATTTTAAAAATTCCCTCTTTCCCTACACACACACACACACACACACACACACACACACACACACACACACACACACACACACACACACACACACACACACACACACACACACACACACACACACATTTGAATGGCTTAGTGACCCCATAAAGTGGAAACCTATATCTTATTTAAATTGTTTATGTTTTACCACTAAATATTTTGGCGAATCTAACTTGCACCCCATTATTTTTGGAGTTATATTGGTTACTCTAGTTGTTTACCTTCTTTTGGGGAACTGACGAGTCCCCTCTTTTTTATTTTGGAGTTAGATATTTTTTCTCTTCTTCGACGTCAACTTCACCTAAATATTTTGGTGAACTTGCCTTGTGCCCTTTTCTTTTTAGAGTCAGATTTGGCTATCTTGTGGTTAGATATCTCTTTTATGCTCTTTATTACATTTGCATGGTTAGATCTCATTGGGGTTTTCATTTTGTGATCTACTCTTTTATGAGCTTAATTGCATGAATTCCAACCTATAACATTCTTGTTAGGCAAAAGCCATAGACTTGTGGGCTCTTGTAATCATGATTCCTCTTCTCTTCTAGGACTCATGATGACACTCACATCTTTACTCATGATCTTAATCTTATAATGGAGCATGACTCTTCTCACTCATCTCATGATGATGATGATGCTTTAAGAGTTCCTCCTTCGTGAGTTGATAAACTTTCTCATGAATTTGATAAATTGGAAACTTGGATTGCTCAAGAAAATTAGAATCCAAATAACATTGTTGTTGTTGAAGCTCTTAAGAAGTTTGTTAATAACAGTGACAACAATCTATCCATCTTGCATGCTATATCTCACCTTGTTAATACTCATGCTAAGTCTTTGACAGAATGTGCTCAAGAGTTAGGATATCCTCCTCTTTCCATAATCATTGAACCTTCTATCCTTATTTCTACCACTTTTTATAGCACACCTACATATGCTCTACCTCTTATGACTACTTTTACCCAAGTGTCCACTCCTAATAATTGTTGGTCTTTCTAGCCTTTCATTTCATGTGAGTGTTCCTCCTACTTCCATTTGTTCTTCATTACCTTTGTATAATGTGATTTTGTTTACTTATTCCAACTCTTTACCTATTCCTTCTCATCCTCTGCTAACATCTTTACATATTCCTTCTACTTCCTAGAAATTTCCAAATCCATCTAGCATACCTATGCCTACTAGTGTTTCTTTTGATCATATCATTAGTATATTGGTTCAAACCGTTGCTTCTATTTTACAAAAATACATTAGAGATAAAATTCTCCTTACTGAGTATACCTCCATTTCACACCTATGTGTACTGCTTCACCATTACTAGTTATAAGTGAGTCAACTTGAGAGCTCCACTCCAATGGCTCCTATTTCCAGTGATAAGAGTGATGCCACCATAAATGTAGAAAAAGTTCTCTAAACCTAACAATTTCATAAAAATCAAGTCTACAAATTCATTTGATGATCAAGTGGCTACTACATCCTAAGGTATAACTACTTCTTCCTCTATATTTCATCCTAATCATCAGTATACTCAAGTATCTGAGCCTTTATCTGAGGTGATGACTAAGTTGATTCATGCTCGTGTTCTTAATTTTCCTCCTATCTTTCCTATTGATCATAGTAAATCATTGCCTAGGTATTTAGATTCTAATGCTTTTTGTCAATATCATCATCAACCAGGTCATGATACTCAAAAGTGTTATGGTTTGAAGAATTCTATATTCAGGAACTTATTGATTATAAGGCTATATCTATTGATGCTCAAGCTAATAACACAAATAAATATGTTGCACCACCTAATCAAAATTTGCATATTTATAGTAATCCTTTACCTTCTCACTCAACAAATGTTTTTAATCAACCTTCTTCTTCTGATAACCATTTTGATCATGATGAGAACATACAAGAAGAAAATCATGTGGTTAATCATGTTGAGTTAGAACCTCAACCTTTCCATTTATTCTCTACCTAAACTAGAACAAACACCTATTATTAGCTTTAGTTAGTCTCATATGTTTAAGGAACCTAATGGTTCTCTTTACATCATTTCTAAAGTTGCTCACATTCCTTCTCGTGGTACTTTGGTTGATCCTTTCTCTATTGTGAATGTTATCACCAAAGAACACCTTTTTAACAAAGGGCTAAATAGAGATACTTATAATTTTACTCCTATATGGATTCAAACTTGTAATGATTTCTTTTATTGTTGTCAAGGTTCTATTACTCTAAATGTTACTTTATCAGGGAAATCCATTTTTACTAACTTTGTTGTTATTCCTACTTCTGATCAATTTCAAGTTAAGCTTGGTATTCCATGGCTTTCTCCCATGCAAGTTATAGCTTTCCCTATTCATAAATGTCTTAAATTTCCTCATGATGGAAACAATATTACTATTAGTCACTCTCTTTATAAACCATTGTGTCCTAGAGATCATGCTAAGATTGGTTTTTATTGGCCATCTCATCTGAAAAAACCACCTACTCATCCTAATAATCTCTATAGAAACTATCAACACATAAAGTAGCCAAGATCATGGAACTTAGTCTTCCTAAGGGTTGTTCACTTGCACTTGCCTTGGCTATTGCTCCTTCTACTTCTCAACTTGTTATTCCATCTAAATCTACTCAACCCATTGATGTTCTTTCTTCGAAAGCTCTGATAGTTGATCCTAATCCTTCTTCTATGTCTCGTAAAACTATTCATAATCAACATGCTCATGAGAGTTGCAAGAACCACCAAGCTAAAGATAAGGCTACAACTCATTCTCTTGCTTCTCAACCTTTACCTTCCCTTCATCAAACTATGCGTAAATCTTTGGAGGAAGTTAAACAAGGTAACCTTTTGCATTTGGATTATAAACATGATTTTGTTCATATTTTAGATTTTATTAATCTAGATATGGAAGAAACTTTAGATGATAGTAATTATGAAGATTTAATTGATATGGATAGTTATTTGGCTAACATGCTTTCTACGTAGCTTGCAATCACTCCTAGTAATGAGTGTAGTGACTCTCAAAGTCCTTGCTTAGAAATTGTTGTGATTCCTACTATAATGGATATTGTTCCTCTCATGAGTCTCCATCCTTCCCCTACCATTTCAGACTGAGACGAGGGGCATGTGGAACTCTTGAAGTGGACTTTATTCATCATAGTAGTCTTTGTTTTTTCGTGTTGTGTTTTCCTTGTGTTGTATATTTGTTTTATGTTTTGTATTTTGTGTTGATTTCTTTAAACAATCCTTGTTGCTTTGTTGAACTTAAGAGGATAAAGTAATCGCCTTTTCATTCATATCTTCTATTTGTATCTCTTTTCTTGTTGTTATGTATTATGTTGTGCTTCTTCTATTATTCATACTATTGATCTTGTGCATTTTCTTGGTCTCTTATGATATGGTAGGACAAATTCTTTTTGGTCTTCATGTTATTGGCCCAAAAGACTCTTCTTTATAGCTCTTTTATGTCTTTTCCTCCATTGTGTTGTATTTCTACCTCCTTTGGGGAATGATGATATTTCACACTTGATATAAGATTACATGTTATCATATGATCTTACTAACGCCAAAGGTATTAGATCCCTTTTATGCTCTTTCTTTTTTACATGTGCTCATTTCTCTTTATATGTTTCTCTTCTTGGGGGCATGCTATACTGGAAATGTTATTCAGTGGATGCATGTATGCTTTTGTTAAAGCCATGGCTCCCATTAAGGTGTTTGTAATCAATTTAATGTTGGGGCATACACTCCACTTATCCTTTGTCCATGGAAAACAAATACAGATATAATATATAACTTGGAGTACTTCAGACTTTAGTGCTTGGTATTATTTCTAAGGTATACCCAATTCTTTGCATAGTTGTTTAATATGTATCTCCTCTCTCATTTTTTCTTCTAGTTTCTATGAATTGTTCTTGGGGGCTTGGCATTTTTTCTTTTTGGATCTCTCTTTAAACTATTGGCAGTTAGGGAGGCTTGATCCTTCTTTTGACCCTTATTTTAACTACTAATAGTTTGGGAAGTCCGGTCTTGTTTTGATCCCTTAAGGACACACATATCCTTATGTTGGGTCACTTTTTTATTCTTCTTTTTGGGACATGGAATTCCTTTGAAGTTTAATCCTTCAAAGGACTAACTAGCATGTCACACACACTTGCTAGACCATTTGGTTCATCTTTTGATGGGCTGAATAACATTCCACATACACTTTCTATACTATTCAATACCATCCCTTATTCTTTTGCAATGATCTTTCCCCCTTTCTTTTTCTTTGGGTGGTTCACAATAAGGCACACAAACCTTATTGGGTGAGTAACTACACCCCCTTTTTTAGCACTTGTCTCTCTTATTAGATTCTATATGTGTGATGTAGTGCAAGGTAGGAGAATCCCCAAAGGAGATGCCCTAGCCCCCAAAAAATAACCACATAATGAAAGATAAACAACAATGCAAGATTTGAAGCCAAGTCATAGTAATTTATTCATAGATATAACTGATTACGTGCAATGTGCTAGGCTGTAAGGTCTTCCTGGTTACGACCAAATACAAAGCAAGTAATAGTTCTACAAGATCTCTCAAGATCTAATCCAAACCCTAGCTATTCTAGATCCACACTCTGGTAGAAACCTCTAAGGAAGATCCAACTGGTACTTGCAAGTCCACCAAGTAATCTCCTTGTTTCCCAAGCCTCAACTACTAGCCTTTCTCAAAATTTGCTCCTCTATCACCTCCTCTTCTCCAAGATGGATGAATAAAATGACTAAAGACTTCACCACAACCCCTACTTATACCAATATAACCCACAAGTTGGCCCAAAAGCTAAAAAGTAAATAAACCTAACATTAAATACTCGAAGAGCCACAAGTCAGCCTCCAACAAAAATTAAATGTCAAATGCCTTTAAAGGCTTACAATGCTTGTTAAATACATCAAAATTAATTACCCAAGACCCAAATAGGTCCACTCAACCCTACTAAAATCTCTTAATCATGCAAGATAACCAACTACCCCAAGATGCTCCTACATTAGACTCCTTAGGTGCAAAAAGATTTTCTCAGTAGCTGGAAGAACATCTTCTAGGATTCAACACATTAATCCCAAACCAGTTCTTCACATACATGTCCTCCAAGTCTTCAACTTGTACACTCTTCCCCTTTCTCTTCTTATATTTCTTCACCTCCATTCTCGATGTTCCACAAGTTTTCTATTTACACTGATTGCTAACCCTTTCAGAATCTATCAACTCTACTTAGCTACCCATACTTAGGTTCCTTCTACCGACCTCTTCATTCTATAAAGGAATCAGGGAATGCTTCCTTCCACCTTTCTCAATAGTGTAAACATTCTTGATGTTGAGATAATGGGTGTTGCACACATTGCATAATATTGTTATTTTATTATTTTTTATTATGTAATGTTGTACCTAGATGGACGTGCAACATGTAAAGATTCCCATGGAATATTCTTGATGAGTTGTATTGTAACATTGTGAAAATATTTTATGTAATTATTTAATATTGGGGGAAAAGAATTAAATGCCTAATATTAAATGTGGGGTCAGTGGGTTAGGTAGCACATGGTTTATATAATACCACTTAGTGGTTTTGTGGGACTTGCTACTATATAAGCAGCCACAAGGGTAGTTGTTGTAGAGAAAGAGAGAGTGACAAGGAGAAGACAAACGGCAAGAGTCGAGCGGGACAAGGCTTGACAAGTTAGCCAAGGGAGCATTTGTGAAGGTTGGAAGCATGGCATGGGATGTGTGGATTCATGCTTGTTCACATAGTTTGCTCGGTTGTGGCTATGGCCATGAAGGCTTCCATGGTTGTATGGCAATGGTATTTTTTGCTGAATAATACATGATGATGGATGCTTTTGGAGGCTGGGTTTTTCCCTCAATAAGGGTTTCCCAGGGTATATCTTGTGTCACATTTGTGGGTATGTTGTCTATTCTGTTGCATGTGGATTTTAATTTCGTGTTTATTTCAGATTTATTATGGGTTATGTGGAAACAGTTATATTCTTTGTTGCCAAGTTTCCTTACACTTGACACAATCATGCACAACCTTACAATAATACCAGCAAGGTCTACCAAGCAACACATGACAATTGTTCATGTCCATGAATATCACACAATACTTGATCCTTATATTACAATCTAGAAATCAACAAGGCATTGCTCCTTCACTTCCAAAGCATCCTTACCTCACAACCAGCTAATCCTATAAGGATAAGGATGTCTCACTCTCTTCAAACCAAGTTTCTAAACCATCACTTCAATAATAAGGTTATTAGTACTACCACCATCCACAATGACATTGTAGACTTTACCACTAGACTTACAATGAGTCATGACCAAATTAATCCTTTGACAAGATTCCCTCTGACCAACCAATACTTGTCATGCCAATAAACTCTATCCATGCTCAGGTTCATGGTCTTCAACCTCATTCATAGTAGCAAATCTTCTATCACCATCCTTCTATAGACACTCATAAGATCTATGTCCTTCTTCATGACATCTAAAACAAGTGCCCTTAAACTCACCTCTACCTATCCTTCTCTCCTGCTCAACAGGTTTTGGTTTATCTTCTGCACTCAGTTTAGCCTTTGCCAAGTAGTCCTGCTTCTCCTTCCCTTAGGAACTACCTTGATTTTTTCCTCTTTAGCTTCTCCTCTGCTCTCAAAGCATATTGTCAAGTATCCTCAATTGAAGAAATATTCAACATACCAACCTCATCCTAAATATTGAATCTCAAACCATTGATGTACCATGCTAGCTTCTCCTATGACAATTTTCTATGCATAGACTGAATAGTCAACTTGTAGAACTCCTCAGTGTAATCTTTCACAGTCATATCCTTTTGCTTCAAATTCTATAACCTCTTAAATAACTCAAGTTCATAATTAGTGAGAATGAACTTAGCCTTAAAATTAGTCACCATCAATCTCCATCAAGTGATCTTTAATTCACCTTCTTCTCCTCTGTCTCTTTGCAGTTCCTTCCACCAAAGAGTAGCATGTCCCTTCAGCTTAGTTTGTGCTAACCTTACTCTGAGTGGATCCTCAATATCCTCAAGCTCAAAGTAGTCTTCCAATTCACCAATCCAATCAATTAGGTCTTCAAGATTCAAAGTACTAGAGAAATTAGGAACCTCCATCTTATGCTTCAACTTCAATTGAGATCCAGGTCGAGCAAACTAACCAACCCTATTTCTCATAGGTCTCTCAACATCATCATTTCTAGCCTCACCACTCGATCCAAAAACTTCAAAGTCTTCAACAAATTCCTCATAGCCATCTTCAATACCCATATGCCGAGGTATACCACTTATAGCACTTATGATCTCAGTGATCATATAACTCTTCATTAATGCCATCTTAGATCTAAAACTGGCTTTAACCTCCTCTATTTCAGATCTAAAATCTGCTCTAACCTTCTTTGAGATCCTTTATTCTATGACATCAATAAGATCATTAATTACCTTAGGGTCCAATCTTTTTAGAGGCATCTTCCAAGATTTTCACAAACTCTAATAAATCTCGTTCACAAGACCTTGGTGTAAACTGCCTTAACTTCGGTGCTTAGTCTACACACTCAAGAACAACCTTCACTCTGATACCACTTGATACAGTGTAAGGAAAGAGAATCCCCAAAGGAGATGTCCTAACCCCCATAAAATAACCACAAAATGAATGATAAACAACAATGCAAGATTTGAAGCCAAGTCACAATAATTTATTCATAGATATAACTGATTACAGACAATGTATCGGGTTGTAAGGCCTTCCCGATTATGACCAAATACAAAGCAAGTAATTGTTCTACAAGATCCCTCAAGATCCAATCCAAACCCTAGCTATTCCAAATCCACACTTTGGCATAAACCTCCAAGGAAGATCCAACTGGTACTCACAAGCCCACAAAGCAATCTCCTTGTTTCCCAAGCCTAAGCTACTAGCCTTTCTCAAAATTCGCTCCTCTATCACCTCCTCTTCTCCAAGATGGATGAATTAAATGACTAAAGACTTCACCAAAACCCCTACTCATACCAATATAAGCCACAAGTCATCCTAGAAAGCTAAAAATGAAATAAAATTAACATTAAATACTTGAAGAGCCACAAGTTGGCCTCCAACAAAAATTAAATGTCAAATGCTTTTAAAGGTTTACAATACTTATTAAATACATCAAAATTAATTACCCAAGACCCAAATAGGTCCACTCAACCCTACTCAAATCCCTTAATCATGTAGGATAGCCAACTACCTTGAGATGCTCCAGCATCAATGTCACAAAGACTCAAGTCTTTTAGGGACTTGCTGATTTCTTTTCCTCCTAAGTCACTATAAGATTTTACCTTTTGCTCTTACTCTACTTTATTGTGAGTTTGAGGAAACTCATACTCCTACTAAAGTGGGGGCTAAATTTACCCTCTTAGAATGAATGCACTTGCCTTTTAATATCTTTTATCTTTCTCTTCATAATTCCCTCTTTGGACCATGGATATGCATGTGCTTGATTTCCTTTTTCTCCTATCTTGTTCCTCTTTCCAACCTTATCTTTTTGGCACCTACCTCTTCTTTCTATCCTAATACTAGATCTCCAAGACTAGGTTGACCTAGTCCTCCTAGGTCGACCTAATCCTTGTCAGTTCCATAGTTTGAGGCCTGAAAAGCCTCGGGGATTTGATTAGTTTTTTTATCATTATCCAGTTGACCTGTATTTTTTCCCCATCCAAAAACTCATATATAAGGAGACTTGGAGGCTTCATTGTCACATCACACACTTAATTAATTCAAGCTCTTGCCCTCAAGTTAAGATTTATCCTTTTTGCATTCAAGGAGTTCAAGTATTCAAGTTTTTGAAGCATTCAAGCAAGGACATATCTATCTAGCATTGAAGAATCCTTTCTAAGCATTTCCTCTTCAAGATCTAGCTTATTATTGGCTATCAAGGGAGAAGATTTACATTGAAGCATTCATAATCTTCTTCATTGATTCACTTTATATCCATGGCACATGATGGGATTACGGTAGATCCGTTGCAGAGAGAGGAGATACCCTACATTCCTAATTCAAGATCGACAATACATTTGCATACATAAAAACAAGGTGAATCCTAACATTTATCTTCTCTTTTAGTCATTTACATTTACATGTCTTACTTATGGTTAATTCCTTAACTTAGGACTTGACCAAGGCAATCCCTCATCAAACGTCAACCCCCAAACCTTTATTTTCTGCGTTGATTTGCAGGTTGGGAGTGAAAAGGATTATAGATCTAGAACCTACAATTCACAAGCTTTATGGAGCCATTAGTTGCAGATCACCACATTACATCAACTTGGTTGTAGGATGTCTTCCCAAGTCAACCTAGTCCTTTAGTATCTAACTATGGGGAGATTTTTGGGTTTTGTTCCTTTTGTCATTTTATTCTAAGACTCATGGACAAATATTTAGATACAATTTAGATTTGAAAGTTTGGGAGCAAAAATACATATTCCTCTACACATTTCAAGGTGAGTCATTTATATTTAATTTCCTTCCATATCTTTACCCAATATTTACATCTTAATTGGGCTAATTGTCTTTCCATAGCATCTAGATTTACATAATTTAAGTAGTTAGTTCAATTCCACATACACATTATCCTATTAAGGGCCAAAGAGAGTACATTTTCTTGTATTGAATTCCTCTTTATAATTCAAATTTAATATTAGTTACCATATTCCTTTGGGTCTTAACTAATCAAATTTGGATCATAAGTGGAATCATATTTAGAAATTCCTTTCTTTCCCTCACACACGTATTTGACTGGCTTAGTGACCTTGTAAAGTGGAAACCTACATCTCATTTAAAGTGCTTCCATTTTACCACTAAATAGATATTACCATTGGTAAATTAAAATATCTCATTCAAATCTCAGCTACCATAATATGTTATCTTCTTTCATAAGTCACATATTACAACCATGCCATTAATACATAGTATTATGTGCCAAAGGTCAAACACATTTTGACCTATCATGAGATTCCTCTAAAATATTCTCCATAATAGTTAATCTTGATCATTGCAATATCTAACATCATCTCCATTTTTATATCTATTTTATATAATTACAACTAACTTATTAAAAGTCATTGCAATTGTGACACCTTTCATTGATTCTAGTTTAACCAATCGTTACTCAAGAATTTATTCTTTGTTAACTTGTCTGTCACAACTTTGCTAGTCACCTATATTTAAATTGAAACTGGCCATCTATCATATTTCCATCTTAGAAAAACTTTACCTATAATGATAACGACTTGTTATTGTAACTAAATCAGCTTCATTGACTAGTGAATATCCTCCTATGATTGATCCTCTTAATTCATCATGGATTTGATAAACCAACCAAATATCTTATTGATTATCACTAACATCTCATAGTAGTTTCACTTGCTACTTTACCAATCCCCTCATTCTTCTTAGAGTCAGTAGCGAACTTAACCTTCATCCAATCAATTATACTTGGTAATATACTAAGAACACTAGGTTAATAGTTGATCAATAACAACACAATAATCGATCATTACATAATCAAATCACTACTTGTTCTTCACAAGATTGCATCCTCACTTATTCTAACAATGATCAATTATTCTATCAATTCTATCATTTATGTCAACAATATCCCCCTCTAGCATTGATGGCAACACATGGAACATATACATGATTTATGCTTTTGTCTTTACCTTGACTTGTCTAGTTGTCTTTTATTCTGATTCTCTTTCTTTCTATTATGATTCTCTCAATTTAAATATGCTCCTATACAACACCATTTGTACAAATTCTCTCCTTTCCTTTCATCTTAAACTTTATACCTGCTCATTTTTTTGCAACAATCTCCCTTTTGCGCATGCTTTTCAGCTTATTCTCTCCCATGAGTGGTCTTCACTCAATCTTTGAAATGTTATGTTCTTCATTCTCTCCCCCTTTAACAAAAATGTCATAGGTTTAAGTGTACAACACTTAATTGTTCTTCTTCTTTTGTTCTGCTTGTTTATGTTCTTTAGTTCTATTTCACTACTTCTACTTGTTGTTTAGTGTATGTATTCTACTTCCACCTGTTGCTCAACTTTGTGACTAGTTTCTTCAATACACACCTCTTCATTTTATAGTTGCTCTCCGTAAGGAGTAACATCCACATTCACTTCAAATATTTAAAATGTGCAATGACTACACTTGAATTGATGCAACTTGCATCTTTTCTTAGTTTAACTCAGGTAAGGGGATTACCCTAACCTGTATCTTAGGTACTTAAACATATCCTTGGATAGTATATTTGTGAATCTATCTGCTACATGTTCCTTCATTGGCACATATTCCAACCTTACATCTTTTTCTTGAACCTTCTATCTAATATAATGATACTTGATAGCTATGTGTTTGGTCTTAGAATGCATTAGTAGATTATTAGAAATGTTACTTGCACTTGTGTTATCATAATAGATAAACATTGGTTCATCAACTATTTCATGTATTCCTCCTAGAATTTTCTTTATCCATGTTAATTGTGTACAATTTACTACATTAGTAACATATTATACTTCAAATACAGATTGAGATACATAATTTTGTTTCTTAATTGTCTGTGAAACAAGTCTTTCTCCTAAAAAGAATGCACCACCACATGTGCTCTTCATGTCATCCATATCACTTTCCAAATCAACATTAATAAATGCACTTAATGTAAAATATCCTTCATGTCCATACCACAATCCACATTATTTAGTTCCCTTAAGATATGTGAAGTTCCTCTTAATTCATCATGGATTTGATAAACCAATCAAATCACTTATCGATTCTCACTAACTTCTTATAGTAATTTTACTTGTTACTTCACCAATCCCCTCATTCTTCTTAGATTTAGTAGCATACTCAACCTTCATCCAATCAATTATACTTGGAAACATACTAAGAATAGTAGGTCAATAGTTAATAATAATGACAACACAATAATTGATCATCATTTAATCAAATTGCTACTTGTTCTTCACAAGATTGCATCATCACTTGTTCTATTAATGATCAATTATTCTATCAATTCTATCATTTATGCCAACAATCTCTCCCCTTGGCATTGATGGAAATGCATAGAACATATACATGATTTATCCTTATGTCTTTACCTTGACTTGTCTAGTTGCATTCTATTATGATTCTCCCCCTTTCACTATGCTTCCTTGTACAACACCATTTGTGCAATTTATCTCCTTTCCTTTCATCTTAAACTTTATATGTGCTCATTTTTGTTGTAACAATATCTCTTATGTGCATTATTTTCATCTTATTCTCTCGCATAAGTGGTCTTCACTCAATCTCTAAGATGTTATGTTCTTCATTCTCTCCCCCTTTAACAACAATGATAGAGGTTTAAGTGTACACCACTTAACTGTTCTACTTCAACCTATTTTTTTCTACTTATTCACATATTCTTCAACTTTGTTTCACTACTTCTTCTACCTTTTCTTTGGTCTATGTCTTCTACTTCCACCTGCTGTTCAACTTTGTGACCAATTTCTTCAATACAAACCTCTTCATTATGTTGTTGTCCCCAGTAAGGAGTAGCATCCACACATCAATTCAAATATTTAAGATGTTCAATGACTATATTGAATTGATGCAACCTGCATCTTTTTTTAGTTTAACTCAGGTGAGGGGATTACCCAAAGCTACATCTCAAGTACTCAAACATATCCTTGGGTGGTGGGTTTGTGAACATGTTCCTTGGTTGGCACATATTCCAACCTTACTTCCTTTGTGTGAACCTTTTGTCTAAGATAGTGATACCTGATAGCTATGTTCTTGGTCTTAGAATGCATTAGTAGATTATTATAAATGTTAATTGTACTTGTGTTATCACAATAGATAACTATTGGTTCATCAACTATTTCCCGTATTCCTTCTAGGATTTTCTTTATCCAAATTGATTGTGTACAATTTATTATAGTAGTAACATATTCTACTTCAAATATAGATTGAGATACACACAATTTTGTTTCTTAATTTTTTGTGAAACAAGTCTTTCTCCTAAAAGGAATGCACTACTACTTGTGCTTTTCATGTCATCCACATTGCTTTCCCAATCAACATCAATAAATGCACTTAACTGTGAAATCTCCTTTATGTCCATACCACAATCCATATTCTCTAGTTCGCTTGTGATATTTAAAGATTCTTTTGACTAAAATCGTATGAGATTCTTTTGGATTAGAAGAAAGCCTTGCTACTAATCTAATTGTTTGTGCTATATTTGGTTAGTTTTGCACCGCATATTGTAGCTTACCAATCATAGATTTTTATACTGTCTCATCCGCTGCCCTTGTCTCATCTTCCTTATATGAATTACATCCTATAATTTTTATGAGTACCCACTAGTTTTGAATATTCAAATCCAATTTTTTTTAGTATTTTCTTGATGTACTTGGTCTAACTGATGGATATGCCATCTTTGAGTTGGTATATATGCAAACCTGTGAAGAACTTGATCTTACTAATTAGCAGACATTTAAAATTTCATTTCCATTTCTTTTGAGAATGCAAAACTCATCACTTCATCGCCTCTAAAGATAATATCATCAACAAATATTTCTACAATCAACAACTTGTCTTCACTTTCAGCCTTTGAGTATATATTGTTGTTATCACTCGTCGATGTGAATCCAATCTCAATTGGGTAAGAATGTAACCTCTCATACCATGCTCTAGGAGCTTGTTTCTATTTATACAAGGACTTCTATAATCTTCACACCATGTTCTTTCCTTCTAAATTTGCAAACCCTTCAGGTTGTTTTATGTAGATCTCTTCTTCCAACATATCACTTAAGAATGTTGACTTGACATCCATCTGATAAACCTTGAATCCTTTGTAAGTATAAAATGCAAGTGATATTCTAACTCCTTCAAGTTTGGCTATAGGTGTGAAGGTTTCTCCATAATCTAGTCATTCCTCTTGTGCATAGCCTTTGCAAACTAGTCTTGCTTTACTTCCAACCACTTCACTTGTTTCATCCATCTTATTCTTGAAAAACCCATTTTGTTCCTATCACATTCTTGTCTACTAGTTTGAGCACTAGAGTCCATGTTTAGTTCTTTTCCATATGTTCCAACTTCCTTCATTACCTTTGCCTAGTCTTCTTCCTTTAAAGCATCTTTTATTATTTTTGGTTTAAAACCAAGATAATGAACATGTACTTTCCCTTGCTTTCCTTCTAGTTAATCCACCAATAAAATAATAATTTATTGATTAAAAAATAATTATTGTATATTCGTCAACTAAATTTATAACTTAGTTTGTAACATGTATTTATTTAAAAGAAGTTATAGCATACTATCATGAAGTTATAAAATCAAGATTTTCTAATTATTCCTTTAATAATAAATTTTAAAATTTTACCACTTGTAACATCTAAATGACATGGTTTGAATGTAAAATAATTATAAATTTGTTCATTTAACTTGACTTTGCAATAAGTATAATCATAGATTCACCACCACGATTATGAATATTCATCTAGATTCCTATGTAGCATCTTTAATTAATGTATTTTTAACATTTACCTACTATTTTTTAAACCAAACAAGACATACTCAATGATGCATTTAATAAATTAAAAAAGATTACTTATTCTATTATTTCACCTTTTCTCACATGTGATAAAAGAAGAGAAAAAAAACTAATATTTCATGAAATGCATAATACAACTAAGTGAAGTGTATTGGCCATACTAGGCGATCTATACCCACCATTGTCGAGGAGCTAGTCTCCTCTACCTCAACCACACTCTCACTTTCTTTCTATAACCACTCAAACACACTTGAAAGTATATTCTTAGGTTGGTGCCCAAATGATCATTAATATTTAATAAATTGATACTGCATATTTTAATAAAATAATTCATTAAAATCATCATGTGTATCAATATCATATGGACTTAAATATCCAAGTTTCATCAACATGAAAGATAAATTCATTTTCAAAAACTTACATAATTAAGTGAAATATCATCTAATAGTCATAATTTCAAAGTAATTATCAAATATTATGTCAAAATAATATCCTGAAATTATATCGACCTAGTCAACTAGTCAATAGAGTTATTAAGAGTTCCTAGAAAATAGGCATCTCGAGGATCAAGTTGTGACAAGAGTAGGCAACTAGAGCACTAACTAACAACACATTACATAAACAACTTCTATTAAATAAATATGATATCTATGATTAAAGTTGTTGCAAGTCAATATCAAATTGAAACTAAGAACATGTGTTCAAATTCCAATGTTGGGGTTTCATGGAGTAGTTTATTAAAGATTATGTCATCCTCCCAAAATTTTGCAATGGTGAATCTATTGTTATTCTAGATTATGTGTTGTTATAAACCTTCATTTCTTGTTTAAAAAAATGTTAGAGATATTTTTTTAAAAATTGGTTATTTTATTAGCTTTATAAATTTGGTAAAATTATGTTTGAAATTTTTTATTGGACATGTCCAAACATATGTTTAATCCATGTAAAAAACTATAAGTTTGTATTTTAGAAATTTATAATTTCCTAGTGATCTAAAATAGCTCAAAGAATACAACTAGAAAATTAACAATAAGTTTTGAAAACTTTTGTTGGTGTAAATAAGTATTTACTCTTTACACTTTACTTAAGTTTACTTAGGATAATGCATATTCATATTAGTTGTCATGTAGACACCTGGGAGCTTGCATATTCATATGAGTTGTCATGATGACAACACAATAGTTTGCAATCCAATTGAGCACATGATGTCTACTACATCTCTTTATGAGATACACCTTTACATTCTTATCCTCTCATTATTGCACGTACATTCATGCACAATGGAGGATAATCCACTCTTGGTGGACATGTGCTTAGTTGTTGCTTATCCCTCTGCATGACTCCTAGACATATCAGTTGCCTTTATATACAAGGCTCTTCTATGATGTATTCATCGAATTATCTAATTGATCCAATCATCTAATATCCATTCTCATGTGATCATATCTTGTCTCTCTTCTGCTACCTCTTGAGCTTCTAGATCTCGGCATTTCATTCTTTCCTTAGGAAAATTCTTACATGGTATCAGAGCTATACCATTCTTACATGGTATCAAAGGCATAGGAGTTTCATTACATAGCCATTGGAGAGTTTTTTTTTTTGCACGTTAAGATTAGAGCTTGCTAGTGTAAATCAGATATTGGCATCACATTCAAAAGTTCAAAAAACCCCTAAATAGACTTTTGGTTCATCAAAATTGGACATCTAAGGTGAAATCTAGAGTCATTGTTTTTGGAGGTGCGACAATGACGATTCAGGAAAAATAATTACAGAGGTGATATTCAAACATTGATATCTCCCTCATACTAACTCCTTTTTTTGAGAAATTTTTTTTTTTTGTTTTGGGGTAGAACTTCGTGATCTACACATTTCTGCAAGTTGTTTGCAATCTCTATTCTCGATTTTTTCTAAAAAATCACAAATCCTAGTTTTTGCAACTTCAAAGGCTTTGTTTGGGCTCATATGGACACATATTCAAGGGCTATTTTTTTTGAAAATGTATATTTTTTGTCTACTTTCCAAAACTGGTATCAATTGTGAAAATTATAAGTAGACATAGTACTTTCAAATTTTGGTCTCATTTTAGCCTATTGGCACTTGTAATTAATTAGATCCTTGAGAGGTCTTGTGTCTTATCTTGTTGAGTCTGATATAGCTTCATATTTGTTGTTGTAACCATCAAAATCAAAAGTCCACTTTGATTCATTTTGGCAAGTGGCAATTGTACATGCACTAAAATTTAAGTGGCAAAGCATCTTTTTTGGAAGTTGGGGGGGGGGGGGGGTTCTTTCTTTTTTGCATTTTGGAGAGTGCATTGACTTATTTTTCTTCAGATAAGCACATCATGGGTAAAGTCATGGAATTGACAATCCATCTTGTAGTTGTATTTTTTACCGGGGATAATTATGCATCATGGGTAAAGGGAATCATTGCATATTGTAGATGGATAAAATTCTTTCCTAATCTTTATGGACTTACTCCTAAGCCCAAGTCAAAGTTCAAAAAGTTAGCTTGGTGTGATAGGAATATGCATATAAGGGGATTGATTGCTTATAGACTTGGTCTATCTTTCTTCTCTGAAGTTGATAGCAAGCTAGAAGGTATTAAATGCCTATGCATGCATTGGATTATTATTTGGGAATAGTTTAGAGATCCTCGTGTTCCTTCATTACCAGAAGATCTAGTTGCATATTGTCTCCTTCTATTTGATGATGTAGATAACATTTCCTATGATGAGCATACCTTATGGAAGATTCAAACATTTTATGATATTGAGAGTCTAGATGATCTAAAGACTCTAGTTGTAGCTACTAGTTCTCCTATTCCATCTACTATTGTTCCTAATAATAGTTGTATTCACATAGTCATGGATTCAAGTGATTCAGCGTAGCAGGATATTCATTTTATTCTAAACTCAGTTTCATGGGATGACTACTTGACAAACATTTCTAGTTTTTTTGTGGTATCCTATATTATAGATTTGGGAGACACTACTGATGACATTCATCTTCTCTTTGGTGAAGATGAACCTTCTTCAATTGTTGTGAGGGAACACTCTGACCCTCATCTTCATTCTCTACTTGATTGGGCTTTCAAGGTTGACATGATGGTAGATCCTTTGATACAATAGTTGGAGGAGGTCACTATCTTTTTAGAGGATATATTTGAGTCTTTGATACATGTTCTACATTCATCCTCAGTTGAGCTTGATTTGTCTTTTTCAGCAGAGTGGTATAGTACACATGATTTGGAGGAGGCACCTTTCAGTATTGACATGGGGACATTTGAGCAAGTTTTAGAGATTTCATACATTTTGAGGTTTCTTCCTACAGATGGGAGAGGCTTCATTGATACACCTTTGGTTATGTTTCTTCCTAAGGGGAGGAATGTTGTTCTACACTCATGGAGTAGTTTCTACATCGATCCTAGACCATCTACCATAGGTGTACATTCTACATTGAGGGGGGTTACTTGGTCTATCTTCCTCTTCTTTTCTCTTATGGGGGGACCTTTTCCTCACATGGGGTCTTCTTCTCTCTCATTTTCTTGTACCTATCTCTCTTTTTGGGAGGGGGGTTCTTCCCATGTGGTTTTCCCTCTTTCTTTGCTTTATGAGAGATTGCATTGCATCTATCTTTTGCACTTGTAGTTTGTACACATGGGTACCTAACATGGCATAGTAGTTGGGACCCATCTTGCATTATTATATAGCTTTTGTGAGCTTAAGTACATTCCCCTAAGTTTCACTTAAGGGGGTGTTGGCATAAATAAGTATTTACTATTTACACTTTACTTAAGTTTACTTAGGATAATGAATATTCATATTAGTTGTCATGTAGACACCTAGGATTTTGCATACTCATATGAGTTGTCATGTTGACAACATAGTAGTTTGCAATCCAATTGAGCACATGTTGTCTACTACATCCCTTTATGAGATACACCTTTACATTATTATCCTCTCATTGTTGCATGTAAATTCATGCACAATGGAGGATAATCCACTCTTGGCAGATACGTGCTTAGTTGTTGCTTATCTCTTTGCATGACTCCTAGACATATTAGTTGCCTTTATATACAAGGCTCTTCTATTATGTATTCATCCAATTATCTGATTGATCCAATCATCTGATATCCATTCTCATTTGATTGTATCTTGTCTCCCTTGTGCTATCTCTTGAGCTTCTATATCTTGGCATTTCATTCTTTCCTTAGGCAAATTCTTACATGATATTAGAACTACACCAAATTCTTACAAATTTTAGTGACCAAAATGGGCATGCCTTGTTGCTCTAAAGGTTGTTCAACTGGATATTTTTTAGGGCTAAAAATAGCTACAAGATTCTAAAATAGTAATATTTTATTTATAAATATAATTTTATTATCTTAGATAATGAATTTGAAGGTATTAAAAATATGGCCCTGCCACAGAAAAAAGAAAACTTAGCAAAAAATTAGGCAGCTATCTTCTCAAAAACTAAATATGCATGCACTCCCCCTCTCCCTACATCTAATAGCTTTGATACCTTTAATTATTTTACCTCAAAAGACTCAGACCTTGAATGTAATAATGTTCATGACTTGGATTCAAAATATGACATATTTATGTTTAGCACAAGCAATTGATAGGTCAAAGTAAGCCAAACCATTCAATTAGAGGTGAGATCAAAATTTGAGGTGAGATAGGTTGCAAAGGTCTGGCAAGGTAATCCCATTTTCTTCTACCAAAATACACAAGTCTTCCTTCGAATCATTGGTTAGATTGCATAACAATAAGGTCACCAAAGTGAATGATTGATAAATCCATGATTTAGGGAAGACAACAGAAGGATGGATTCAAGTAAGAAATGGAAAAAAGTTTCTAAAAATGGATAAACTCAAATCCAATAGTCAAACAGATTTGAGTTATAAATCTGTCAGAGTAGGGCTTGGTAGGGACGAGCATTTTACTAAACAAGCAATGGGTTTTTCCTCCACCAAATATGCTCTTAACCCTAGTCCATCTCTAAACTTGATTCATATTATTTCATCCTTAGATGATCATAATTCTAATCCTAGTATGATTAAGCCTTCTTTTATCTCCACAACTAATAGCATTCCTATTGGTGCCAAGAAAACCATCCCTTCTTCAAGGTTGATCCCTATTCCTATCAAACCTTATTCCCTTTCCAAATGTCCCTATGCTTATATACCTCCTCATAGGAAATTAAATGGAAATTTCCCTACTAACATAGACTATAGCTACACTTGGTCGCAATCTACTTGTAATCTAAACCGAAACCCACCTATAACAGAGCATAATTCTCACAAGGACATTTTAATTATCAGTATGAAGATGCTAAAAATAGATGGAAAGGTTGTCGAGAATTGGTTTTTTTTGCAATTTGAAATGAACCTCATGAAAAATCCTAGAAGCTTATGAGATGGTTAGGATTTCTATAAGGAGTAGGTAAGTATCTCTGTCTACTCTAAACTTTTACTATATTTACATTGTCAAAAGATAGAAATTACAATTGAATTGATTGCAACTTCATATTTACTCTATAAAGGGCATTCTTTTAAATTTATGGTCTGGGAACCTAACTTTTGTGAAAAAAATTAGAAAATAGTAAAGCTCCTATATGTTATAAATGCAAAAGTATTCCACCTAAATTAAACCACAATCATGTCATTTCCAAAATCAGTCTAGATCTAGGCAATCTCATAGGAATAGAGCATAACCCTATCCTTTCTAATGATGTCAACTTCCTCATTAATTCAAAACTTGGGAGTAAGGATCCTAAAACTAAAAAGATCATCACTAATAGATCTATTTATAACCTTACTTTTAATAGAAATGGTGGAGAAATAAAAAAAATCATGGTTATCAAATCTAATAGGACATCATATCAACTATAAATAACTTCTAAACTAAAAAATTATCTATTAAAAAAGATATATAGTTTGATTAAGGAATTGGACAACAAGAAATCTAAAAGAGCATGAAAAAAATGGGAATATACAAATACTACAAACTAGAACCAGGATCAAATCTTTGAAAAAATTAATCTTGTGGAACCAAATAACCAAAATAATCATACAACACAAAACTTATTTCAAATCAGCATGACAGAACAATAGGAATCGGAGAATTGGAGAGAGAATGTGTACAATAAGATTAAGGATGATTAGCTACTATATTAAGTGTCTTCAATCAATGTTATCTATGCCAACATAATAGGGATCTTCTTTATGACTTAAGATCCAATCTAAACTTTTTTCATAAATTATCACACAATTTGTTTCTTACCCAAAATGATATTTATGATCAGATATCTCTAGGATATTTAGAGCATATGGAACATCTTATCCAACACCAAGATCCAATATGTGAAGAAAATAGTTGAAAGAGTAACATAGATGAAGATTGTAATGTTAAGAAGATTCAAAACATAGAAAATCTAGTAAATTTCCAGAAGGATTGTAGAAAAAATAAGACAGATCAGTTGGATGGTTTCATAGAAACCTACAAAATGCTACCTATCCAAAGCTCAAACAACCATATAGCTAACATAAATTTTCCAATAATAGACGAAGAGGAGTCTAGACAAGGTAGTAGACATGATAATAAAAATACTAATGAAGGACCTTTGGAAGATCATAATCTAGAAATTGAGAATTTGGATTTAACTAGTAAGATCCAACAAGTTGAGCAAACACTAGGCTACAACAAAGAGGGCCAATATCCTTCATCAAATATCCCTCCAGCCATTTCAGAGCATTGGAGAAATATTACCATCCAGAAAAAGGGCCAATAAAAGTTCATAATTTTGTTGGCAAACACCAAATAATGGCAAGGATCCCTTTAAATATTTAAATCTCGAAACCATTCAGGGACAAGACAAATTTTTTTTATCGGGAGTCCCTTCACATTCCAGTAGAAGTTGAGTCTAGCATGGAAAGAATAAGATCAAAAGAATCAAAAGATAAAGAAATTTTCATAGTTATATCATCAAAAGAAGGGCCTAAACTTGAAAATAGTCAAAATTGAGAAGAATTTGGAGTCTTAGAAGCCCTTGAGCAGGACATAAATGATGATAGGATTTCTAAAGACAAAAATTATCAAAGAGGAGGAATTACATCTGATACAGAGGTCAAAGAAAAAATCATCCAAGAATTGGATGATGATGATAAAAGAACTAGGGATGAAATATCATCCTCAATTAGGGAAAATTCTCAAGGAAATACAAATAAACTGGGTATTTCAATGAACCAAGAGGGTCTTACTGTTCCAATCTATCATAAACACAAGATGAAGCGAGGTAGAAAGTCATTAAAATAATTAAGAGATGCAAAAGGGAAAGAAAGAAATTAGAAAAAGATCAATGAAGTTTTAACTATAGGGAAGGGAAAGGTCCTTCCAATAGATCCATAAAGATCACTACTTGGAATGCTAGCGGTCTCAACACCCCTAGTAAAAATTGCTTACTAAAGAACAACTTAACTCTATTTGAATCCAAATTAATACAAATCCAACAAACTAAATTAAATAAAGAAGGGGCTAAATTGGAAAAGAAATTAAGAAATTGGAAAACATAATTTATTGAGTCAAATGGTATGTCAGGAGGTATCGAGATTATATGAAATCCTAGGAAAATTGAATTCAACAAATTGATTTCAGCTAGAAATTGGATGGGAGGTAGAATCAAAAGCTATAGACATAATATCCATTTAACACTTATCAATGTTTATTGACCTACACAAACTATAGAGAGAAAAAAAGTGCAGATGGAAATTAGTAGATTCATAGAGGATAATTCTAGGGAGAACTTTCTATTAGGAGGAGATTTCAATGCAATTGTAAGCATGGAGGAAAAATTTGGGTGATCTCATATTGTCTCTCAAGCAGCTAAAGATTTTAAGGAGTGATTGAAAACTAATAATTTTATGGATATTCTTGCCAATAATGGTGTTTTTACTTGGAAAAATAGAAGATTAGGTTTTTGCAACATACCTGAAAGATTGGATAGATTCTTATTTAAAGGCAACCTTAGCATGTTGGATTCATCCTTTCAAGCCCACATTCTTCCCTTCTATCCAATCATATTATAATTTATGAATTCAATTAAGCCATCCAAAAATCCATTCAAATGTGAAAAAATGTAGTTTTTAGATGATAATTTCATGGAGAATATAAAAATTTGGTGGAACAGATTCTCTTTCAAAGGTTCCAAAATGTTCTAGTTTGTATCCAAACAAAAAAGACTCAAAGAAAGCATTCTAAAATGGAATAAAAATAATTTTAACAATATTTTTGAAGAAAAATTAATCAACGAAGAAGAACTCAAGAAACTAAATGAATAAATTATAAAACATGGTATGAATAATGACAAATATTTAAAAGAAAAAGAACTATTAGGAAATCTAGAAAACATACTAGCTAAAGAAGAAAAATTTTGGAAACAATAATCTAGAGAGATATGGTTATCAGAAGGAGATCAAAACACCAAATTCTTTCATAATAGCTCATTAACCAACCACAATATTAATAAAATTGCTAAAATAAAAAAATTCAGAAGGAATCATCAAAGAAGAACCAAAAATAATAGTTGAAATTTTGGTAGAATATTTTAAAAATGTTCATAATTATTTGCAAAAGTACTAATGGGACAACACAAAAGAAAATACTTAGTGTCATTCCCAAAATCATCACAAATGAAGACAATAAAATGTTTGATAAACCTTTTTCAATGGAGAAAATTAAAATAGCCTTATTTAAAATGAATCTGGATAAGTCGCCTAGTCTAGATGGCTTTCAAGCCTTCCTTTTTAAAAAATGTTGGGATAAAATCAGAGAGGACCTATGGAAGGCAATAGAAGAAACTAGAAATGTGGGTTCTCTGCTAACATAAATCAATCATGCTTTCTTGACTCTCATTCCCAAAAAATGGATTATGATGAACTAGGCCACTTTAGACCTATAGCATTATGTAATACCATTTATAAAATCTTATCAAAGGCTCTAGCACTCAGATTAAAAAAAGTTCTGCCCAAACTTATTTCAAAAGAACAAATGGGTTTTGTGCTTAGTAGATCAATTCTAGACATTATTAGTATTATCCAAGAAACTGTACATTCAACCCAATTCAATAAAGAAGCATGCATGCTTATGAAACTAGCCATTCAAAAATCCTATGATATGGTAGATTGGAGATTTTTATGTAAGTCTCTTGAAGCTTTTGGATTCTCGCATTAATGGGTAAATATCATCTTTAATTTTATCTCCTCTCCTAAAATATCTCTCCTAATAAACAATACTCTAGAAGTTTTTTCAATATCTCAAAAGGTATAAGACAAGGAGATCTTATTTTCTGCTTCTTATTTATTATTATGGTAGAAGCTTTTAGAATCTATAAAAAAAATCACAAGAAGAAGGGAAAATTAAAGGAATTAAGGTAACAAAGAATATCCCTAATATAACCCATTAAAAATTTGTAGAAGAAATTGTCTTACCCAATAACAGTTCCTTAGAAGGTGTCCTAAACTTCAAACATATTATTAAACACTATATGGAAGCTTTAGGATAGAAGGTAAATGCTGAAAAATCTGAAATCTATTTTATTAACACGAAGCCAACACTAGAAGATAACATTTGCAATACTATGGGATACAAGAAAGGCTCTTTTCCATGTAAGTATTTAGGTATTCAATTATAAAAGAAAGCTAGGAACCCTAAAGCTTGGAACTTGATCTTAGATAAAATTGACAATCAAATTTGTAATTGGATGGGAAAATGGCTAACCAAAGTTGGTAAAGCAACATAGATCAAAGTTGTTCTTTCTGCCATACCCTCTTACCAAATTTGGTCCCTTCCCCTTCATAAAGGTATTAATAAAAAACTTGAGAGAAAACTTTTAATTTTTTTCTTGGAATGATACAGATGAGAATAAGAAACTAGCCTTAATCAAATGCGAAGATATTTGTAGAACTAAAAATCTAGGTGGATTAGGAATCAAAAATTTAAGTTGGCAAAATGAAGCCTTTGGAGTAAAGCTTGTTTGGCGCATGTATCAAGAAAAAGACAATAAATGGGAAAACATCCTATATCATAAATATTTAAGAGAAAATGATTCGATTTTATTGTTTTGGATCAAAAATCCTCCTAACAGATTGATATATGGAAATTTATGTTAAAAAATTGATACACGATTAGTTGTAAGCTTACTTGGGGCATTGGGAGAGGGGAAGAGGCTATCTTTTGGGAAGACTCTTCAGACGGTCTTCCCCTCCTAATAACCACCATTTAACTTGTAATATAAAAAATACACTAGCTTAGATCTAGGAGAAACACGTATCTAACTATAGAAACATAAAAGTAGTAAATGGTGAACCTATATGGATATGGAGATCCTTAGATGAAAATGGTCTTTCTCAAGATGAAATAGAGGAGTTCTCAATTTTTTTGAAGCAAAGACTAGTCTCTTATAAGAACAAACATGATAAACTTGTTTGGGGGCCTTCTAAAGATTAAAATTATAGCATTAGAAAAGGCTATGAGATTGTAAACAACACTTATTATAAGGATGAAACCTATATTCCCCTTAATATTTTTCGGGATCCTGCATGCTTTCCCAAAGCAGGTATTTTTCTATGGGATGTCATTTAGAAGAGGATATTATCTGCAGATAGATTCACAAAAATGAGCTTCGAAGGACCATCAAGATGTATACTATGTAAAGATCATTCAAAAGATTCATAGCACCTGTTATATCATGCACTTATGCTACACAATGCTGGGAATGGATTAGATAGAAATTAAACCAGGGTCCACTCTCTATCATGAAAATTTAGAGAAACATCTAAAAAGTTGGCCCAACTACAATAAGAAAAAAGTATTAGTAAACTATGGAATATTGTGCCTTCTATTCTATGATGGAAATTTGGAAGGAAAGAAATAAAAGAAATTTTAATAATTTGAATATGGATATCCCTTAACTCCTAAATAAAGTAGAGGCAAACATACTAGAAGTTATGCATAATTATCTTAGGAAAACACCCCAAGAGGAAGGATCATTTTTAGAATGGGATGCATATATGAAAAAAAAATGGTCTAATCTTGTCAACCCTCCATTATTACATTCCAAAAAGAACCTTCAAGTATGTAAGGAATGTAAGTGGGAACCACCTCCACTAGGATGGACAAAGCTCAATTTTGATGGAGCTTAAATAGGGAATCTAGGTTTAGCAGGAATAGGTTGTATCATACATGCAAATACTGGAGATTGGATAGTAAAGTGTTCAAAACCTATTGGTATAACATCAAATAACATGGAAAAATTGAAAGCTCTTAAGGAAGGACTAAAACTCAATCTAGAATGAGGTATAAGGAAGTTAGTAATAGAAGGTGATTCCAAAATCATTCTTAATGCTTTGAGAAAGAGAACCACCCCTAATTGGAGCATCAATTATAATTTGGAAATAGTTCTGCCCCTCTTAGACATGTTTGAGGATATCAGACTTAGTAATATTTATCGAGAAGGGAACAAGGCAACAGATCAATTAGCCAATAATGGCATAATTGGTGAAGACATCACTTTAGAGTCTTGAATCCTTATTTCATATCCCAATTTAAAGTGATAAAGGTACATGTATCTATCAACATATCTAATTTATTAAAATCACCCAAGTTATCCTTATATAGTCTTATTATTTTCTTTAGTTTTCTTTCTTTCAATAACTTGATCCCTTTGCCACCATTATATTCATTAACCTTTCTCTAGAAAAAGGATAGAGTAGGAAAAGCCTAAGTCTACCTCAATTTATTAACATTCCTAATTATAATCTATCCTAAAAAAATTACATTTCGCTTAAGTATAATCATAAGCTGTAATCATTTCAAGGATTAAGGTTAAGCATTGAATCAATCATTAAAAGTTGAGTCATTCACACACTCTAATCTTGTGGCCTTAATAGACATCAATTAATCACAAATATGGCAATCCATATTGCATGATAATGTCAACATTTTCTAGACGGTTCCTAGGTCTTTTTATACGAATTAGCCTTTTTCTTCCAATTCTCGACATCTGGCATTCCAAATTTTTGCAATGACAAGTGTTCTTTAGGAAATAGTCCAGTGTGCAAACATGGAGTCTACAATCAAATTGTTCAACTTTTCTAAAGCTCAAATGATGGATTTTAGGGCTATGTGAAACTAGAATGTTGGAATAGGCTCCTCAATCCTATTGATGACATGACTAGGGTAGCCATTATTAGGGTTTTAGGGGAGAAATCCTTCAAGTATGACTTTACCTGGCACTCCAATAGCTCCATTCTAGGTGACTTCATCTCTTTCTTAGCTAAAGCCCAAATAGATCATTGGGATATCATACGATTGTGCCATAATTTATCTGATCCAACTTGGTTGAAAGGTCTAGAATATTTTGTCCTTAGTATCGATAGGAATTTGAAAATTCCCTATGTTGAAGATTATATGTCTCACCCTCCTAGAAGATTCATCCATGTTGTTCTCTCTTTAACAAGAAATGACCAAAGATGAAAGCAAGCATGGCATTTTTGCTTAGGTGGAGAGGCATTGTGGAAGATTAGAGCATAAATCTACTCCTCAACTACCTCAGAATCTTTGAATCCTACATTGACTGAGGGTTTGACTTTTCTGATGTGAGCAAGCTAGATTTCTTTTGCCAAATTTCAATAAGTCAAGCCTAGAGAAAATGACCTTCATACTATCCCCAGAAGCAAAAGTGGTTGATATCAATGAGATTGACAATCTCATTATGGTTTATTAGAAAGTTGAAGATCAAGCATAATATGCCTGGGTGGGTAGCTTCTTTAATTTTCTTATTGTTCTCTATATCATGTTTATGTATAGCTACTTATCCAATCTTTGGTTTTTTGTCCCTCCTGATAGGGCAAGTCTTTATTGTGGTTTTGTATTATGTCTTTACTCCTCTTAAACTTATTAAAACTTTTGTATCTAATTTTGAGGGATTCCATGTAGTTTTTATGCAATAATCTATCTTTGAGAGATATTTTTTTGTCTTTAACAACACTTACATAAATTGTTTGAGAAATGCTAATAGAATATAGTTTTCAACTGCTTTATATGACTAATTCACTAATTATTTGCTGACTTTTTTATATGCTTTCTAGATTTTATTTCTTCTTTTCTAGTTTTTCTCACTTTTTTCCTTTCCCCTTACATCCTTAGGCTTTCTCTTTTGATTTATCCCTCTTTGTTTGTCTCTTCAACCCTAGTCTCTCTATTTCTAGCCCTTTCACCTCTTGTTTGCTCTTTCTCTTTTTCACCTCGTTCCTTTTTTCTTTTCCCCTTTATTCTCTTTGCTTTCTATTCTCCCTTTTCTTTTTTCTCCCTCTTCCTTTGCCCCTTGGTCTTCTAACTCTCTTCCCTTTTTTTCAAAATTTTAGGTTTTTCCTTCTTTCCCTGTTTTCCTTTTTAGGGCTCAGTCCTCTGTTTTTTCCCTTGTCTTGTTCTTTTGTTCTCTTTGATTTTGCCTCGAGGATTTTTTTTTTTTTAGTTTGTTCTTCTTTCTATTGGTTTCATTTCTTCTGGTTTGGTTTGTGCCTCTCTTTTGTGAAGCTAACCAAGCTTTGTAGACTAAAGCTAACCAAGTCAACTTGAAAAACCAAATATCCAAAAATGATTATTTTCCTTTGAGGTTTTATTCTTCCTTTTCCCCCCTTTTTTTTTGCATTTATGTTGCTTGCTTAGGGTTGTAGGTTTAGATTACTAATTTTTTGTTTACTTTTAATTGATATATGTTTTATTTTTTAGTATTTATAATTATTCAGTTGTAAATTTAAGATCCAAAATAAGATTTAGATTTAGAATCATGAGTTCCTTAATAAGTTAATGATCTTTTTAAATTTTCTTTAGTTGAAATCCCAATGAATGAAATGGGTTATCTTACAGTAAGAGACACAGTTTATTAATTTTCTAAGGTATCTTCGTGGTGATTCCACATAGTATATCAAGGATTTGATGAGAACAAATCCACAGATCCAATAGAACACTTGCATGCAAGAACCTGTCACAGAGAAGAAAAATGACAAGAGAAGGCAAGGGTTTGGCTCTGAAAATATGGAACAATATATTATCAAAGTGAAAAGAATGAATGAAAATACAATGGATCAATCCTAATTAAGGAGATTGTAAAACCCTAATAGGGAAACCCTAAAAAGCAAATGACATTGAATAAGTAATATTTAATTATTAAATGGGAATGCATATGCATAAAGGGAAATGTTAAGAAGGGAGTAAAAAGTAATTTAAAAAAATGAAATGAAATTAATCCTTTACTCTAACACCCCACCTTAAGATGAGCAATAATGAAGTTATGAACAATGCATGAAAAAGTAGGAAACTACAATGTTGAAAGCAAACTTGGGTCTCGACAACAATGCCTAATGAGGTACCCAATCACAACCAAATCTCTATGAAATAGAGAAATAGAAAAAACCTAGTGGGAGAAAACCCTACTCCAAAAAGAGATAGAAAGAAAAAGTATAAATGATATGTCTCAAGAGACTCTCTCAAAACCATAAGTACAATGAAACCCCCCATGATAGAGGCTTGAGACTCCATAGCCCCCCTCAGAATGGTAGAACTCCTGTATCGATGAACATACCAATGTGGATCCAATCTAAAAGAAACAAAGGCACTAGACAAGGAGGATGAAATCCCTAATTGTAAGGTGAAGCTGGAAGTCCTAGCTGATGCTCAAAGGAGAATGCATGAGAATCTTGAAATAGAATCTCCAATGGAGGTGGGATAATAGGTGTGTTGAATTTGTCATTTGAGAGATGTATGTCCTCTAATATATCTTCAACAACTGCATTAGGTGGCTTGATGAAGGGAGCTTCAATGTTAGTGAAGAGTAATCTTGTGTAATAGATGGAATATGAATAGGAGGTGGAGTTGTAAAAGTCATAAAACTAGTCTTAGGAATAGCACACAAGTTCAAGTGATTTGACTTCACTTCAGTATTCTCTCATGAAGAAGGAGAGTGAGTCTCTAATAGTGGACCAAAATGAGAGAAAGAGTATAAGTAGGAAGAAAGATAAAAAATTCCCTATAGCAACAATATTGCTTGTCTCACTATCTTTGATGTGCATTGAATCTTGTGCAAACTCAATTGACTTACTTGTCCCACTATGTGTAATCTGATGAATAGAGAGAAGGTTAGAGGAAAAATATGGAACACATAGTACACCATGAAATATACCATCATCAATGTCAATTGAACCTTTCCCACGTACAGTCATAACAATGTTGTTCCCCATCAAAATGTGTGGAGTAGGAAAAGCTTCAAAAGAAGAGAAAGAATCTTGAGAAGATGTCATATGGTGTGGAGCACCTGAATCTAGTAACCATCTAGAAGAATATGGAGTAGTATTTGCACACAGTGCATGACCCTTTCCTATGTCTTTACTATCTAATTGAAATGATGATGAAGAAGAAGATTTGTGAGAAGTAGAAGGAATATCAATATTGCTCTTCTGAAGGAGAGCTGTCAAATCTGAAACCTGTTTGGGATAGCCATCTAACTTCTTCTCATAGCAATGTGACTCATCATGATTGCGCTTATTACAATAAGCACACTTCGGTCTATCTGGCTTTGATTTATCCCCCTTGGGAGGAGGTGGACCTGATTAGATGTGAGGGCTAGAATCAATCTGAGACTCTATAGGATGTGACTTTTGTTTCTTCTCATTCTTTCTAGAAGATATTTGACCTATTAATGCATAAGTTTGTGAGCCTATGAGAGAGTCCAACTGAGAGAGCTTAGCTTTCTCTCGAGTCAAATGATCACATAAAACCTTAAAGGATGGCATAGTAAATATAGTGCCCAAAGAATCCATGATGGAATGAAAGGTAGAAGAAAAAATATGAAAGTTTCCATGCAACTTAGAAATAATTAGGTAAATGCACTAAGTGTCGGTCTTGATCTTCCCACAACCCTACAATAAAGATCTCTATTGTTTGAACTTCATCAAGATGACCTCGATGGAAGGAAAAGAAATTGGTACAAGAGAGGTAAGCTCTGCCTTAGTTTAAAGTGCCTTGAACTCATTCATTGTACCAAACAAACCATTAAGCTTGGTCCACATAGCTAGAGGGGTATTGCATCAATCAAGATGAAATTGTAGATTGTCAGATACCTATAAAATAATCAACTCCATTGCCTCATCCATCTTGTTCCTATGCTACATGACCTCAAAAGGGCTTTGTAAAACTAGTTGCAATGCATTTAAACAAGACCACAACCCTTTTGACTAGAGAAGTTGTGTCACAAGGGATCCATATCTGATAGTTATGAGGGGTTAGAAGTTTTAGACAAGAAGAGGTCTTGTCCATTTTTTAGAAAGTTTTTTTTTTTGAATAGTTTTGGTTTATTGATGTAAATAACATAAAAAATAATATAAAACACCCCCATAATGCAAAAAACTGAACCCTAGATGCCATAAAGAATGCGTATACAAGCAAAGAACAAAAAAACTTCAATTGAGTTCACAAATACCTAGAAAATAATATTAGTGAAATAACAAAGAATCTTGAAAGTGCTTGAGAAGAGCTTTTCGACATTTTTTTGGATCAGAAATTGAAGCTAAAATGAGCAAGTTATGCCCCCCAAAAGGTATAAAGAATCTTTCAACTTTGAGCAAAAACATAGGTACAAAAATGGAAAAATTTCTAAAACATACCTTCATAAATGTGTCTATCTCGAAATCAACTTTCCAATGATATAAGATTTGTCAAAAAATACCTCTGTATGCCCAAGATACAACCAAAAAACCATTAATAGGTCTTCAGGACAAAATAACTTAAACAGTGATGGCTGAATGGCTGTTAAATTTTGGTTCAACAAATATTGATGTCATGACCTACGACTAACAGACCTATTGCGTTAGTACTTTGTTGATGTCAGCACTATGTAGGCATCCTTTGCACTTTTAAAAAAAATAGGTTTTTAAAAAATTAATGCATGCACCTATAATTTGTGCAAACTTTTGATTTTTCAATGCCACTTTTTTTTAAAGTGTTTTTAAAAATAAATAAAAATTCATACCTATGTTGGGATGCATGCCATGGCCGTATGACCCTAGTATGCAATTTTTTTTGCCTCCCTAAAATTGACAAATTTTATATGAAAATAAGGGATTTGATGTGCCCTAAATCTAGTGGTGATGTTCATTTGGACTCAAAGAGCTCCAATATTTAGAGACCCCCCCTATTTTCACAAAAAAATACTAAAAAGATCCCAAAATTGATCCAACAAACCCTCTTTCCTACTTTCTTCAAAAACCTAAACAAGCTACAACAAATCTGGCTTTGATACCATGAAGGATTTGATGAGAACAAATCCACAGATCTAGTAGAACATCTGCATGCAAGAACCTGTCATAAAGAAGAAAAAGACAAGAGAAGGCAAGGGTTTGGCTCTGAAAATATGGAAGAATATATTATTAGATTGAAAAGAATGAATGGAAATACAATGGATCAATCCTACTAAAGGAGATCATAAAACCCTAAAAGGTAAATGCCATTTAATAATTAAATGGGAATGCATGTGCATAAAGGGAAATCTTGAGAAGTGAGTAAAGTTAATTCAATAAAATGAAATGAAATTAATCCTTTACAATATATATATATATATATATATATATATATATATATATATATATATATATATATATATATATATATATATATATATATATATATATATATATATATATATATATATATATATATGTAAAAGATCATAAACATTAGCAATTTTAAGCCTATAGTGCAGTATGCAATGTTTCTAACATCTCTTTTCATTGCATCCTTTACTTTATTCTCTCAGCCATTACAATCTATTCATTGAACATTATTATGAATGATTATTTATAGATTCTCACTTCATAAGTCTCTTTGTAGGTTGAATCCTTCACATTATATTTCTTATTCTTAGTAGGGGCTTATTGAACCTCAACATCTTTTGCCATAATGAGAGTAGAACGAGGTTCTTCATCTTCTGTAGATTCTTCAGTCTATAAGATAAGAAGCTCTAATAAATTAGGTGTTAAGAGATGATTAGTCTCCCATGCATCCAATCGATCTTCTCATAAGTATTCATCCATCCAATTGTCTTTGAATGTTGGGCATACAAATATATCTGTAAGAAGGTAATATTCCTTCTCACAATTAGGAGCCACTTTATGAGTTGCGTTGTGTCAAAATTCAACACCAAAAGATAGAGGGGGATGAGTTGTCGACTGTCCAAGGGTAGATCATATTAGTGACAAGACCGACATATATACATTCCATTCCAAATATAGGCAAAAACCTTATCAGTATTTCCTAGATATTCTGCCTTAAATAACTATTTGTAGAGCACATTTAGATTGGACTTGTTAGGTTTGACCAAGCTTCCCATGGCTTTGAACATTAACAGTATATCATTGGGAGCTCTATACCACTCATAATTGTTGATGAATTTCTTGCCCTAAATCTAGTATACTACCCTTAAGATCATAAAATGAGTATTTAAGAGAACCACATAACTACATGGGTATGAGATGGGATCATCAAAATCCATCTGAGGAACCAAACCCCTTAACTTTTTCACAATGTTCATATTGGTAACTCTTTTATAACTAATTTAATCAACAATAGTAGCAATCAGTAAAAGTACGTCATTTACATGAACAATGAGAAGTCGATATTCTTGATGGTTAACCTCAAATTATATAATAATTAATGAAAAGCTTATTCATTGTCTGGATGTAGGGAAGACAAATAGGATGATTATGTTCAATTTCATTAAGATTGTTAGTATTCTTTAGAACAAGGTTCTTATTTTTCTATTAGATTCAATCAATCTCTCTTTATCCTTTTTATTGTTATATATCATGCGGATTTTTAAGACACCTCAAAAACCTAACGAACCAAGTTTGATGATATTCTATTTAAAGTAAGAAGATTCCTATCTTAATTTTTAATTAAAACACTATTTCCAAAGGAAAAATAATGAACATTTGTATCTCTAAATTTTTCTAACAAATTTCTCTTGAGTAGTGTTTGTATATGAGCTTACAGAATGGAAAGGTAAGCTGAAGATCATACAAAATCACTCTAGATAACATCTACAATTTATCAATTGAAACATATGGAAGATGATGATACTCACATAGAATGATTCCATTAAGAAGTGAAGTCAAGCTCAATCTTTAATTAATAATATCCTATGAGAAAGGAAGCCATATATACAAACTTATTTGTATTCAATGTAAAGGGACTATTCATGCTTAGATTTTGTAAACTAGGGTATGCCCCTTTTACTTATGCAATAATATAGGACTTTGATCATGGATAAGACAGAGGCTTTCTTCTTGGTTCTTTCCTACTAGTGTTCATTTGAATGGAGAACTCTTCTAATTTAATTATATATATAAATTATAGGGCTTCGACCTTTTACCGATAAAAAAAGAAAAGAATTTGAAGGTATTATTTTTGCAGAATGAAAGTAATTTATCTCTATTTAGAATTTATTTTTAGGTGCGAGTTGGGGAGTGTTTCCAAATGATGTGGATAAGACACTTCTATTTTTCATCTGAAACTAGTGAATATTTAATTTGTCAATTATTTCTTTTTTGTTTGAATAATAAAATAAAAAAAACTATTCTTGCAATCTAATTAATTATATCTGTTACATTAGAGCATTTTTTATTATAAAAGGTCGGGGACCCATACTCATATTGATATAAGGAAAACACCATACAAAGAAAACAATGTTAAAAGTCCAACTCTAGAATACCACAAAGAAGGAGCCTTGACCAAACTAGAGCAATTATAACAAACCCATTCATCCACCTTATAAAGGACTAAGGACAAAATGGTAGGCAAATTCACTTATTCACCAACAAAGCCAAAATGTGATGTGGATATTGAACATAGCAAAATACCCACACCCTATGACCTCAACTCCTTTATTATGAGAACAACACTTTAAGAGCCAAATATCCTACCATTTTGGAAACTAACATCCCCCAAACTAGCTATCAAAATAGATTGAAAACTAGATGTCTTCATATGTGGCCTGATATGAGAAGTGAAAGAGAACTTTAACTCTCACTATATTTATGAGAACTTACGCCAAAAGACTATAATTTTCTGCCTAAACCTTGCTAAGTCTACTCCAATAGCAAACTACTTCATTATCTATAGTATGCCAATTTTTCCCATTTCTAGTGATAGAAGAAGGTGATGGACAACCCTTCTGATGAGAAAGTAACTTAATGATGTAGTTGCATCCTCAACAAAATGTAGTACTTATCTATTTTAGTTTGGGAGGCATTGTTAGAAGTTTCTTTAATCAAAATATATACTACTATTGAAGCTCAATAGTTTCATTGCCTTGAGCCTCATTATCATTTTTAATTAGTTGAATAGGCTACAACAAGTTTACCAACAATTACCTAACATATCGTTGTTGAAGAATGATGATAAGAACCCAATAAGTAATCAATGAAGACCAAGAGATGACTAAGAACACATATCCTCCTTTGGGATCAAACCCACCTCAAAAGATAATGTAGAGGAATATGGGGATTGACTAATCCTATCTCAAATCTTGGCTCCATCTAGTTCCACACTACCTTATTCACTATTTGAGCCCATATTGGCCAACCAATCAACTAATCCATTTTCCTTTGTATAATAATGACTTACCTAGTATTCTTGGAAGCTTGGAAGAAGTCTAAACACTTCACCTAAAATATATTGTAAATCACGGTTGACTAGATAAGGAGTGATAAAGTCAAAGTAACCAACTAGGAATCTCCTTCTATTTAGATATGTGAGATCCCAAATTTCAATGCTAGCCTAATCCCTACTAGAATACTCCAAATCTATCTAGGTTACCTTTGGCGGCATTGTTAAAGTTCATTTAAAAAAAATATTGTTAGGAGGTATCCACTTAGCCTTCTTCCTGAGTACTATTGAAGGAACTTTTCCAATCATGACCCTTTCAAAGGAATAACTACCAATTTCTAATTATTTAAAATAAAATTATATGATCAAGAAATAAAGATGAGAGGTTCTTGCAGTTCCTAGTATATGCATTTAGGTTCACTAAAATTGATTTCTCAATCAATTTCCAAACTTGGTCCTAGGAGGAAGCTTCTCATCTAAACATCATTTTGTTTCTCTCTCACAAAATCCCCCACACCATAGCTGCATAAGATATTCTCCAAAATTATAAGAAAAAAACCCCTTTTTGATTAAATATCATCCTTTTAGAAGTTGAGACAATTATTTTGGGAAGGGACCTCCCCCCCAACACATTTACAAGATTGGACCAACAAGTATGTATGAAATAAGCAACAAGTGATCAATATCTTCATGAACTTTCTCACATATGGTGCACATAAAACTATTAGCAATGTCCATCTTTAAAAGCCTATCTAAAGTAAGGATCTTGTTTTGAAATGCTAACCATAAGAATGCCCCAACCTTTGGAAGGACCACATTGTGCTAACAAAACTTAGATTCTCTTTTCTTGAGAACAATCTTGATATCCATCAAACTTTGGTACCGTGCCTTTGCTAAATAATTCTCATTATCATTTTTTATCTAGATCACACTACCTGGTTCATCATCATGTATACTATCCTCTTTTCCAACTCCTTTATAAGTTGGCCCTTCACTTTAGGAGAGATTAGAAGATTTGAAAAGTTCTTCCATTTCTCATGATTAATTGCACCAGAGGATTCCCAATAATCTACAACTTTAGAGCCCCATAGAATTTTGAAATTAACATGAACTTTATCAAACTTATCATTGGCATTAACATGAGGTTTATAATTCTATGAGTTAGACTAGAACAAGGCTTTGTTCCTTAAATTCACTTCCCATGACAAGTATGGTAGTAGAACTATTATGCAATTGCTCATAAATTTCTACATAGCAGATCCCCTTGGAAGATTTCTCATGGTGAAGATTCTTTCCAAATCATCCAAGTCTAGATATTTAGCTCTTAAAACCTTGGCCCATATTGTAGAAGGGTTTGAATAAAGTTTACACACTAACATGACACCTAGGCTAATATTCCTAGCCAAAAGGTTGTGAATGCTTGTTCCACCACTATCTTTGGGTAGGTACATATAATCCTAAGAAACCAAAACTACCATTTTCTTGGCATCTAAATTACCCCCAAATGAAATCCTAAGTCACTTTTTAAAGGACAATTGAAAACTTCACGGTGCTAAAAGGATTGACAATATAATTGGGGATAGAGCTTAGAACATATTTAACCTAAAGAATCCTCCTAGCTAGTACAACCATCTAACTTTCCATGATGCAATTTTGTCTATAATTTTATTGAGGATCCCTAACTAAAAGGAAGCTTTAAACCCACCTTGAAATAATGGGATCAAGTAGTTACAAGGGGTGACTACCACCAAAAAGTTTAGCAACCATTGAATGACTGTTTTCACTAGATTTTTGATAATGAAAAAGAATATATTTGACTTGGACAGATTTAGATTTTGCCTAAATTCCTCAGAGTATTCTTAAAGAGTTTCCTTGATAACCATTGCTTCCTTAATGGATCCCTTCACAAATAGTAGTGAGTTGTCAGTAAATAAGTTGTGAGTTAAGGATAATTTAGAATGTTGAAAGGTAAAACCTTCCCATAAACCCAACTCCTTCTTATTTGATATAAGTCTACTCAATCCTTCTACCAAAAAAAAAAAACAAGATTAGAGAAAGGAGTCCACTTTCCTAACTTTTTGAGATGTTGAGTAAAAACCACTTGGGAAGCCATTTACGAGGACTAGAAATTTTAGCCCTAGAAATGGATGTCATTACCCACTTTCTATGAAAACCAAACCTTTCTAAAGCCCTCTTAAAAAGTCCCAACTCACCTTGACATGCGCCTTCATCATATCTATCTTTAGAACCATGGAAGGGGAGCCCTCTTGCTTGATAAAATTAAGAAATTCATTAGCTACCAAAGCTCCCTCCGTTGTTTCTCTACCTAGGAAAAAAACCCTTGCTATTATAAAATGATAAGTGGAATAATTTTAGCCATCCCAATCAAAATTGTCACTATAAAGATTTTATAAATTGTGTCACACAAAAAAATTGGCTTGAAGTCCACAAAGGTGTTAGGATGTTCCTACTTAGGGATGAGGGTAATGAAGGTCATGTTGAATTTCCCCAAAATGTTAGTATGACTAGAATCCTCTATTGCCAATAGTATATCTCTCACCAATAAGTCACAAAATTTCTAAAAAAATTGAGGAGTGAATCCATCCAAGCTCAAAGCCTTATCAATAGACATACCAAAAACAACCTTCTTAATTTCTTTAGAAAGAGGTCTAATCAACTTATCATTTTGTTCATGTAAAACTAGCTTAGGAATACACTCTAGTATAACATTGAAATCATGACTAACCCTCCCCCTCCTCCCCCCACCCCGCCCGCCCTCCCACACCCAATGATTTGATAAGGTTTTTAAATAAGGAGACAACCTCATTGCAATGCCATCTTCCTTATCAAGAACATTTCCCAACTTGTCCTTAATAGGGAAAACAACATTACGACACCTTCTTACTTTTTTTGAAGCATGAAAAAATTGAGTATTTCTATCCCCCTTAGCTAACCAGATTTCCCTGGATTGTTGTCTCCAATAAATTTCCTCCCTAAAAATTGTCTCATCCAAATTTTCTCTTAACTCTTTTTGAATATCATATAATTCTAAAGTAAGGCCATCAACTATCAAGTATTAATTCCACTACTGTAGTAGAGCTTGAAGCATATTTTTTGTTTGGAAAATGTCCCTTAAGTTTTTGATGCTCCAATCCTTAATTTTTCTTTTTATGCACTCCAACTTTTTTTCTAGTTGGAACATGCTAGACCCTTCAACATACGAGTTGTTTAACACCATAGAGAGAGTAGAGGCAATCAATTTTTATCAATGAACCAAATTGGTTCAATCTTGAAATATGACTTCAATTTTTTTACTTTACCTCTGGGCGATATTTTTAGGTCCACCAAAAGGTGATTTGAACTAGTGAAATAGAGAATAAAGGAGGAACAACAACCTTATTCCAAAACCTAGTGGGTATTCAGAAAAAACCTTTCTAGCCTAACTCATACATGTTGATATCCTTTCTACCTATTAGATCACGAGACAATCTTGTTTAGAGGCTTATAGTCTAACACGGTGTTATCACTCACACAATCAATGAAATCTTGTGTTGTCACTTTGGGGGATAGTTGCATTCCCCCAATCTTATCCATTACTTATAGAGTTAACTTAAAGTCATCACCTCAAATGAACTTAGAATTCCCCAAATCCTTAAGGATATTTGATAGATAGCCCCAAATTTTTTGTTTTGAAATAAGATGGATATATGAGCCAAGGAAAAGGCAGAGTAGGAAAGTGTAGAAGATAAGTTGTAAAGAACATCTTATCAGTAATGATCTAGAGATCAATCCATAATAGAGATCTAAATTTGCAAAGATAGTTTCTTCTTCAATTAGGTAAAATTTTTGTTGCCTTCTAAAAATTGTAGTAGTAAAGAAATCTCTTAATAGAGTTGACTTAACAGTCATGTTGTAAATCCTCCAACAAGGTGACATTTTGAGATTGAAGTGTTTGAAGACCTCTAACCAGGCCAATCCTAATAGGGTGATCTAAATCCTCTAATAAGGTCATACTTTATAGTATGTATTGTAACCTTTAACAGGATTGGCTCCTAAAAAGGCTCACTTCAGAAGAGTGAAAAATATTCTAACTAGTTGCATGGTGGTTTCCCCAAATTGGGTTTCCACGTTAAATATTGGTATCATCTATATTTGTTTATGCTTTATGTTTCTAAAACTAAGGTATTAAAGGATAAAATAAGTTAATAATCATAAGATTACTTTGTTAATTGAGTGACAGTAATATTCCAGTGTTAACCGAGCTGGACATAATTACATGATCATTGAAAATTTTGAATTGACATCTAGGGATAGGGAATTATTTTTTTGGTAACTGATTCACCCCTCCCCTTTTAGTTACACTCTTCAATTCCAACAATTCCAAGGACATATGACATGGATTAATGACATGTGACATTTAACAGACATTGTAAATGCCATAGGATCGAAGTTGATTGATAAGATTGATCATAATAACATCAAATGACATTGTCAATGTTATTCAATTGATTGGATAAGGCCATGATATGACACTGAGGGACTCAATAATATCGATGATCAAATGGTAAAAATGATAGGTTAACCTAGTGTTGAGGGACATGATGATGCTAAGGTCAAATTTTAAATTTTTTATAGATTGAAAAGGCACTGAGGGATACAAAAATGCCTAGGACTGGATAAATAATGATTGATTAGGACTGTTTGACATATTTTGGCTTAATTAGGGTTGACTCAAAATGGTTTAGGGTTGATTAGAAGGAATTTTGATGATATTGAAATGGTTTAGAGTTGATTAGACAAGATTCTGATGATGTTGAAATGATTTAGAGTCGATTCTAAAAAGTATAGATGAAATAGAAACTGGTAATGAAATGAGCTGTAGTTGATTTGAGAAGGGGGTGCAAATGATGAAGAACATGTTAAAATATGCTTGAATGATGATCAAGTTGGCCAAAAGATTAGAATTAGTAAAATGAGAAAATGGGACGTGCTAGTATGAAAATGTGATGAAACAATAGATGTGAACCATTTTTGAGTGTTTACATTTTTCCACTCTTTGATACAATGTGATTTAGAGAGTTGTGTCAAAGAACAACTAATGAAAAAGCCACAAAAATATGCCCTATTAGGGGTGGTATATATAGGTGCCCCCTCAAGAAATTGACCAAAAAATGCAAATGATAGGTCAATTCATCGACAATGAAGAGATAAATCCATAGCAACTGACAAGTCAAGAATCAAAGCTCAAACACAAAAGTTATGTGGTCCAAAGTGCAAAAAGCGTCATGCCCAATACAAAAGGGTTAATTGTTATCCTCTCTGGCAAACTCATTTTTTTCTCAACCCAATCACAAGCCACTCCCCCATAGCTGCCCTCCCCCCTGAATCTTGGTCGTCTTCACCCAAGCAGAAAAAGTGCTACAAAAGGGCTTGGAGAGGGCTTTGGAGGTCATTTTTACCATCTCATTTGGAAGAAAAGAGCTTTGGAGCAAGGAATATGGATTGGCTACCAAGAGAGAATCATCGCAAAGAACAAGTTCATAGCTACCAGCGACGGGTGAACTTTGGATCACCAGTGAATACATCAAGGCCTCTTTGTGTGTTTTATGTATTTCACATTTTTCTAGGTCAAATAGGATCAAACGGGGGTCAAATAGGGTCATGGGGGTGATTTCAAGCACCGAATTTCCCCAAGTGCACCAAGGGTGCAAATGGCATCACCAACTGTACACTTGGATGTGTTGGAGTATGAAAATAGGGAAAATGAACTCGAAATTGTCCTAAATTTTGTGTTCAATCCAAAACCCTAGGAAGCGGTCAAAATTTAGGTCAACTAGGTCAAATATGGTCAGATTTAGTCAAACTTAGGTCAAATTTAGGTCAAAATTGGTTAACTATTAACTATTTTCACTACATATGTAAATTATTCTAAAGTTTACTTAAATTTATTGCCTATGTGAAAATAGCTATAAATTTCATTCATACATAATTTCTAGTTAAGCACAACAAGTTATGGAATTGCATTGTTTCATGCTGATTTGAATTGCTAAAATGGTTATGGATATTGTTAATTTCAAAGTATCCAAAAGGTCTAAAGTTTGCAAAAAAATAAAAAAGAGTACTGTTGTGGTTTCACAACACACGTCCCATTATGCCCAGAAATGGGGACCCCCTAGTATATTTTATAACTTTCAGATCCTTAGTCCAGGATCTGAGTCTTTTTTAGGGTTTCATCTAGTATTTTTTCTTAGTCTGACTCTTTGCCGAAAAACTTAATTTTTTTGGGGAACTGGAGATTTTAAGGGAAAAAATCATTTTTTTATGTTTAGGGGCGCACTAGTGCACCCCTAAAGGTGTGCTAGTTGCATAAGGGAAGAGCACACCTGTGCACATGTGCAGGTGCACACCTCCAAGAGGTGTGCTCAATCTGAGGCCATTGAAGCCTGAGACCTTGCCTTGTTTCCTCATTTCACTTCCTTCCTCTGAGTCTTCGATGAGTGCACCTTCGCACATTGAGAGGTTCACTTCACCACATGCATACAAAACACAAACATTAAAAAATAATCAAGGAAAAGGTGTGCACATTCTAAGGTGCGCACCTTTTTTTTTACATTAACAAACAAAATACTTAAACAAAAATCTTTTAAAAACTAACAAAACCATCACCTAGTGAAAGGTGCACATGTGCGCACCTATCCAAGGTGCACACATGCACACCTTTTAAAAGGCAAGCATCCCATATGCAAGTGTAGATAAGGGTGCACATATAATGCACCCCACAATGTGTGCACCCCTTTCAACACTTCTTTTCCTTAGCACATTATAAGGGTGTGCACGTAGTGCACCCCATAAGCTGCACTAGGTGTGCACCCTTATTATTGAGAGTTTTGTTTAGGAAAAGGTGCACCTAGTGCACCCTTAAGGTGTGTAAGGTGCGCCATTTTTTTTGTTCACCAGAGATGTTTTAAGGATTTTTTAGGTGTTTTTGTCACCGTTTTTAGGATTTTACATTTTGGGTCTTTTTTTTGGTCATAATTAGGTTTTATTTAAATTATTTTTTTCCATCTTCCACACTAATGGATGTTTGTTTTGGGTAGATTAAATGGCTTCCTCCTCATCTTCCCTCGCTACAAAGTTGGCTCTGAAACTTGTGGTCTTCAAATTCCAAAGTGTTCCAGAAAAGTCACACTTCCAAGATGAATATTCAGAAATCCAAGATACTGAGCTAGGTCATATTGACTAGAACACATTCATTGTGCTATGAAACAAGCCAAATGAAAGACCCCTTATGGTATCTACATTTATCAAATCAAGACTAATAAATGCAACGTGGCACCTAGTTTCAGTACAGTCTTCAAAGTTGATTATGGCATCAATAAAGAACTATGTTTCAAAGGAAAGGGTTGTAAAAAGCATCACTAGAGAGATCATCTTGGATCTAAGGCCTAAGAATATAGAGAAGATATTCCATCTTCCAAGAGTAGATCAATACATCAGGTTAACATATCATCAAGTAGAAAGGTGGTATAAAGAGCATGGAGAGGAAGCATCAGAAATCATTCAATCCTTGTATCGTATTGATAAGACTCCTTTTGGATGAAAAATAGGCAAAGTGGATATGACAAGGGGTTATATGAAAGATGATATCAGACATTCTATAGTGCTCTTGAGTAGATTCATGGTATTACCAACAACTGGAAACTTGAATATATGGATGGTACACTTCATTGAGACCATCAAAATGATGAAGATGCCAATTGATTGGGCTTCAATTCTTAGTGAGAATTTAGATGAACAACTGGTGGTGGTCAAGAACAACCAAAGGTTCTATATGACATCTTATCTAGTGTACTTGTTAGCTGCAAGAGCAATAGATCATTTGGGATTGTTCAAAAGGGGCAACTTGCAAGATGCAAATGCATGGCCTTATGTGGCATACCCCTAGTTGGTAAGGAAAAATGTTTCAGAGCACAACAAGGAATACAGAATAGTGAATGATGCCTTCATTTTTGCAATCATCCAATTAATTGAAGGAGATTATGCAAACAAGATTTTAGAAGAGGTAGTGGCAAGGATTACAAAAATGGGCACCTACTACATCTGACATAAGACATTCACTTGTTTAAGGGTAGCGGTTACAATTGTTAATCCAAAGAAGCTCCCTAGGCATCTGTGTGACATACTCATATGCTGGAGATTGCATGAAAACTCTTGTCTACATATGAGAGAGTAAGGAAGCAACATAAGAAGACTTGGGTATGGCCCATCACTATAGGTCTATTTAGTGTTAATCAAAAGTAGGATATTGTGACTTTTGAATTTGAGTGGGATCAGTATCCCTTGGAGGATTATAACTCTCCTCATCCCTATTTTGATAACATTGGCAGAGTTCAATACTTGGTAGAAAAAAAATTTCAACATGAAGAGAGGACCATTGGATGAATGCAGTGGATGATTACAAAATTCGAATAAGGGATTATTGTAGGATGACTCTCTATTTGGTAGGTAGTGCCTTGAAGATGAAGGTCCCATTAAAGATCATGCAACAAGACATTGAAGAGGTTTTAGATCCCTTATATAATAGAGATAAGATATCTGATCGACCTATTATGAATGTAGAGATTGATAGAGAAGAAAATGCAAATATCAATCATAAAGTGAGGCATGTCATCCAATTAATCAAGGATTGGAACAAGAGACCATTTAAGATGGATCCAATTCCACAAACTATAGTTTCCAAGCTACAACTTGCCCAATGAAAGGAAAAGGAGTGAAGGCGACAATGCCAACATTCACAGCTCAGTCTCCAGTAAGGCCAAAAATAGTGCATCAACTTGATAGAGAAGTCAAATACTTTAAGGCACAGAAGGGTAAAAACAAAAGGAAAAGAACTTCCCCTCAACAATCCAAGCCTGAAGAAGGAGCAACTCAAGCACCAGAACACCAAGGAGCAAAGAATGCAGAAGGGGCAAAAAATGTAAATGTTATCTAGACTCAGGATAATCTGTTAGTGGCACCACTAGAACAAGGGCACATAGCTAAAATAGAAGAATAGGAAGTGTCTCCACCTGCACAAGAGGGAGAAACATCTCCATCGGCTCCCAAGAAAAGAAAGATGAAAAATCCAATTAAAAGGAGACAAAAGGTGATAAGAAAGGTTATTCCTTTTCCACTAGTACTAGAAGTTATTCCAAAAGAGGAAAAAGATGATGAAGAAGATGAAGAAGATAACCTTCCCTTGAGTCAAAGGACTCATCTTGCTAGGGCTACAGAGGTAGACTAGAGAAGAAGCTCTACTATTACACCACCATCCATTCCTGCACAACCTATTTAGGCTACAACTTCAGAGGATAAATTACAACAATGGATTGATGAGCAAGAGGATGAAGGGGCTAATGTCTTTCAAATATTAGATTTTGATTTCATGTTGGTAGGTACTAAGTTGGTAGGTGACAAGATAAGGGATACACTAACAAACCAACCTCCACAAGATGATTGAAGTCAATTGCTACCTTAGTCACTAGGACCTTTAATTGCTCCACCATCATCAAGTCAAGATTTATCTTGCTTGGATAAAGGTTCAGTTACTCCTCTCCCTCCAGGTAATGAAGAACAAGTGCAAGTAGAACAAAAGAAGAGCCACAACAAATACTCATCAATGAAGTGTCAGAGGAAGGGAAAAAATATGAGGAACCTTAATAGTCTTCCCAAGATATAGAGGAGAGGATTGTGGACTCGACAAACACAAAGATTCCTGAGGTGGATCTCTTAGAAAAGGAGAAGACTCCAGAGAGAAGTGATAAGGGAAAAAGCCTAGCATTACAAAGTACTTTTTCATCAAAGGGTAAATCTCTAATGGATGATACTCCAAGATGGTTGAGAGAAGAGGTGATGGTTAGACACAAAAGGTAGCTATATTGTACTAAGGAAGAGGGAATGGGAGAATTAATTAAAGCTCTCAAGAAACTGAGCCACCCATAGGTAATGCACAAACATTGGCATTTGTCATGGGTGATCAAAATCAGGACTTTTTTGCCCATGTTGCTATCCCTCCTCCACATACAAATATTGAGGATTTGACCCCAAAAGATTATCAAATTAAGGAGGTCTTTCTTCGAAAACCCACTGTGGATACTACCAAATTGATGGTTACTACAAGAATCAAAGAAGTGCTTAGGCACTTGGAATAGGATGAATTTGAACTGTTAAACCTCCATAAGCAAAATGAAATCCTAAGAGGGTATTTCAATGAAGTAGTTGATCCATTGGATCCTGAAAATCCTGAGGAGACTCTAAATGTGGCACTAGATAAGAGGGGTAAGGAGACTACATAATTAGATCCATTTTTGAAGGCTTGTCAAAAATGGTGGGAAAGTTTTGAAGAGAAAGGTGTGAAAATCATACAAGGAAATATTAAATTCCTACATCACATGAAAAATAATACAGATAAGTTGGTTGCTATATTGAACTAGGATTTTGGGTTAATGGACAAAGTACATACCTAGGGTAAAGACTTGCAAGTGTTACAATCAATAAAGGGTTAGAGGTATTGGAAGTTGGTGGATGTATATACTCTAGATCAATTAGATAAGATAAATGATTAGATAGAGAAGATTTTGGATGGTAATAAATTAATGAAAGTAGATATTCATAAGCTTAAGGATCATATCCAAGAGAAAATTTTGGAGGCAGAGAGACATTACAATGATGCTTGCTTGGACATTTTTGAAGATGATTCTAGAGATAAACTAATGACTATACAAGTAGTTGTTTAAAATTTTTGAAATACTTTTGAAGAAGCTTCCACTGATGAGGATATTAGATAGTCATTTAAGACCGAAGAGGCATTGCTAGAATTGGATGTGAAATTGGGAGATTTTGCAGAGACTTGCATAGAGGTGGAAAATTATAGGCAAAAAGTATAGGATAAATATGATGATTTAGATTTACTGGATGCAACCCAAGTGATGGATATTATAGACAGATTCAAGAGAAAATATCTAGCCATAACTCTAGTATGAAGGGGAACAAAACCCAGAAGCTAGAATTTCAATTTTGACACTTGGTAAAATTTTGCATTTTTTGGACCTGTCTTTAGAGGTGCGCTAGCTTCATAGGTGCACAAGCTTCTAAGGTGAACAAGGTGTGCAAGGTACACTTCTCCCAAGGTGTGCTTCTCCATAGGTGTGCCAAAAGTTTTTGAAGAAGTTAGAGTTTCACCGACAGTTAACTGCTAGTTCCAAATTTAGAGTTTTCCATGAATCAAAAATGCATTCTGATGGCAGTTTAACTCCTACAAACATCCAGAGAAGGTTGAGCTTCTATTTTTGGCACCTCCAAAGACTCTTACATCATCTAATGGCTTTATTCTTCTTATTTTCTCATGTCTTCTTCTTTTTTAAGACATGTAAAGGCTCATGCATCCATTAAATGATGTAAATAAGGATGAAGTCATACTTAGCAATAGTTAGAGAGTTAGTTTGTACATAAATAGATTTGTTTTATTAGTTTAGAAGCATATGTTTGTATAAAGAGATCTCTCACTCTCAACACAAATTTAGGAGAAGATTTCTTATAATTTTAGGAATGTAATATGTATTATGGGTCATTATTTTGATGCATATGCTATTGGTGCTCACATTCATAGTGTAGTTATTCTTGCTTGAGTGTGTTGTATTTTGTGAATGTATGTTTATGGAGTGTAATGGAGCCAATAGTTTTATTATGTTATTTTGATTAATGATCTTTTAGTTTTGGTGTTTGCCACGTGTTTACAAATTTTGTTGACGTACATAGTTGGAGAAGAGATCACCTTTTTGTTCCTATATAGCTTTTTGTCTTGCATGAGTGCACTTTCCATGGCCTTGTAATCTAATGAAAAGTGAAACATCTTGTGGTTACTAAATTCCCATCGATGATTGAATCAGTGGAATTGAGGAAGCATTGCTCCTATTTTGATTGGTTACTTATAGATCTTTTCAAAGGCTTGACTCGTAGACGTGTTGTTTCCATGACTTATGTCCATTAGGGTTTTACTTTTCATGTCATTTTCTTAAACTTCTTGTTTCCCTATATTCTTTGTTATTTTCTTTTGCAAACACTTGGTTAATTTAGGAATTCATATAGTTTCATAGTTAAAAATTGCATTCATAAAAAATAGAAAAATATATTTCTTTTTGTGTGGTTACCTTTTTCAAGATAGCAAGCAAATTCCACATCTTTCAAAATTGTTCAGAACTAGCAAAGGCCTCGTTGGGAACACTCATATTTATCTTCTAATCAACAGATTCTAGTAGGTTGTAAGATCACCTGGAACCTTGGACTTAATCCCAAATTATCTTTTCAAGATAGGATTTTGAAAAGATTCTCGTTGTTAAGCATCATACAAAATGACAACTCAACAAATACATGAACAAAAGATATTTTTATTTCATTAAACTTCATTTTTTTTTCCATACAAGTCATTGTAGTTATGTTAGAACAAACAAGTTCTATTTCAACTTTAGATTCTTTTGAATACATTCTCAAGAAAGTACAAAATCTGCAAATGAGCAATGAACATTGATCATTTAGCAAAGAACAAAAAACATTGAAAGAGATCAATGGTTCTGTCATTACCTAGTAGGGAGGCAACCATGTTGAATTTGATGAAGTACTCGAGTTCTCGCATCCTTGCTGCAACCCATATAGAAAAGAAGAATGATGTCAGTCACATGACATGACTGAGCTCAAGAAACAAAGAAATATCAATCAATGTTATCTATTATAGTTGAACAAAATCTGCATACATCAGCCATATGCATAAAGGAATGAAGGAGAAATAAAATTATTTTTTTGATAATGTTGTTTTCTTCATGTGCAAACTTAGGTATGAAGACCAAGTAGGTTGTTGAAGGGACACAGATATATATACCTGTGAAACTTTTCAACTAAAGTCATGTAGAGGCAAAGATTGTCAAGGAGGGTGTAGAGGGGGCATACATAAACTATAGGTATGGGACTTTCTATCTGAATTAATGGAGCTGTAGAAAACTGGTTGTTGAAGGGACATGATAATTTTTCATGAAACCTTTCAGCTTAATTTAAATTGCTACATGATTAGTTCTACAAGAACTTATCATATTTGTATATGCATTACAAGTTGCTATAGGAAAAAATTGTCTTAGCATAATGCTACAAGAGGAGCCAAGGTTGAAGGTTTAACAACATAAAGAGGTATTGCAATAATGCAGTCATAAGTATTGTAAGAATGCATATTAAATTGCAAATGCCATTGAAACCTATAGAGAATATTTCAAACGTTACATTGAAAAGTTGTAGCTAAATTGTTATAGAAATAGTGAGCAATGATATTCTTGAAGAGGCAAGGACTAAAGAATAAAGGGAAATCATCAACTGAGGAACTACAAATGTAAAAAAAATTGTAGCATCTTTCAAATAGATGGATCATTGTTGTTATTCCAACAAGAGGCAATATGTTGTGTGGGATTATTATTACTATTGGAATGTTCAACAAAAAGTATTCACAATGCAAAGAGCTACTAAAGGGAGAAGATGGGACAAAAATAACTGTCAAACCATATACAAATTTCTACAAGAAATCCGTTATCTTATGAAGCTCATGGCTAGTAAAAGAACACATATTAGAAGCTCTTTAATATTTATCAGTAGGTCTACATGTATCCATATAGATAAAATATGTCTGTTGCAAGGGTTTGAACATACAACTGATGTAGAAATCTATATTCAAAGCTATAGGGTTGGTAAATATATCAACCAAAATCTGAGTTTATTTAATAAGCCAAATGCTTAAAGAAGAAAACATTTACAATAGAAATGTTAGAATGAAATAAATGAACAATCACATTGAAAGTGATCACAGCTAGAGAAAATGAAAAGAAGTGCATGAGACAAGTAAAATAAGAGAAAAAGAACATGGCACACAACCAACAAGGTATGAAGATAAGTGATCAGCATATGCAAAGTTAACAATGAGTAAAATGAGTGCAATGAATGACTACATTAAGAAATAGAGTGTGAAGTTGAAATCAACAAAAATATATAGTCATATTGTGGGACATGTTTTGGGTGATTGAGAAGGAATAAAGACAAACTATTTTTTGGGTTATGACTAGAATATGGTGATTTGGGTAGTAGTGTGGGAATAATCCCAAGAAGATCAATGAGAAAATAAATGGATGTGATTTTTTAAAAATGACATTTTGTTATTTATCCATTCTAGCTAAATATATGCTCCAAGAATTTAGTGAAGAAAAGAAACCACTTGCAGCAAAGAAGGCATGAGAATCCAAGTGTTATCTATTGTTGTTTACACATATCTCACACAGAAGGAAAACCATGTAGCTAGAGTGAAGAAAGAAAACCAAATATCGATAAGAGTTTTGGAACAAAAGAAATAGTAAACCATAGTGATCAAAGTGAGTTTTAGATTTACTAGCTTATAAAATGCACAGTAACATCTAGTTGTGGCTTCCAGTAGACTCTTGAGTCACAACATTACAAGCAAATATCTAGTAATGATTGAGAAAAAATGTTCAAATACCCAAGATCCAAGAAAGACTTTAGATGCAATGACTCCAGAATGGTGTCCAAAACAAGAAAACATCACTGTAGCAAACTCAAAGAACCAATCCAGAAAAGCAGAGGTCTCTATAATGGTAGCTAGGGCTTTTCAAGCCCTCTTTCCTCTCCTTTCTTCATGCCTCGACATAATGAAACAACAAAACAATGTTTTGTTTTTAGCCTTTTGAAATTTAGACTTCATTTCATAATGTTTCGGGTTTGCCACATATTTGAGAGAAGGTTACGCTTATAAAACATAATAGTATATAACTTGTTTATATTAAGTTACATATTATTGTGTTTAATAAAATATTGTTATTACTTTAATTTCATGATTTGAAAATGTAATTATTATTTTATAATTGATATTTTATAAGTCAATTATTTAATAATAAATTTAATGCAATTAAATAATAATTAAGGAGTAGTGATATTTTTGAAACTCAAAGTATCTACCAATTTGACCTTAGAGTTTGTTTTTAGTTGAGATAAATGATTTCAATCAACTACATGCTATAGGGAGTTCTTTTTCAAGTAAGGGACAGTTTGACTTTCTTATGTGGTTAAGTGCTATTTTTGGCAAGTTATTGAGCAATTAAGGCCAATTTTACCTATAGTTCACTTTGGGAGCCTCTTTTATATGCATAATTTACATATTTTTTAGTAGTTTGACATGCTACATTTTTGGGTTGGTTTTGAGATCCAACCTAGGGATTTGTGAATGCTTTCGAGGAGATAGGGGGCAATTTTTTAGTTGGCTATCAGTTGGACAGGTGTTTGATGGTAGATTTGATGGATTTCTTGATAGATTGGAGTAGTTTTGAGGCATTTTTTCCATGCATATTTTTGATATCCAAGTTAGGGCTTTGAGCTCTTTCTATTGCACATTCACCTCATTTTTTAGCTCTCTTCTTTCTAGCTTAGATTTTTTGCACATTATAAATTTTTGAGTTGATTGTAGGAGCACTTTGTAGCAGAGATTTTTCAGCGTTGATTATATAGATTCAACAGTTCCGTCTCATTGATTCTCATGCAATATTGTGGGTTCTTTGCTTTTATGTTGTGTTTAGCCTTCATTTAAGTTTTATTCCCTATTGTATATTTGAATCTCAATACTTACAATTGCAGGTTTTTTTGTGTCCTTATTCTTTTGCATAAAATTGGTAAAGCTTAGGTTTTCCTTTCAAAACAAAATATTTCAGGTCCTTGCATAGAAATACTTTTGTAATTACACACTTGTCTGGGTATTGTGAAGAATCATATTGTGGATAATTTGTGTTGATTTAATCAAAGTTGCGTACAAATCATTGGTATATCACCTCATTTAGGTGTAGTATTCATTATTCTCATCCACTTCTCATCTCTTTTATCGCATACAATTAAGTTTTCTAGGTGATCACTATATAGGAACCTACCTAGATCCTAGAAATTCATCTCTCATTTTAGGACAACCCACCACCCTAGAGAGTTTCCATGTTTCAATAGAATAGCTAGATATTTCATCTTGCTAAAGGCACAATCCTTATTGACAATATTAACATCACAAAAAGCTATAGAAGGTTGACACAACGTGTATGATCATGCAGAAGGACCTTCCCTTATTGAGGACAAGGAGACATGGGCCACCGAGCCTATCATAATGGCATAGGATGACTACAGTAAAGTGGGAGATACTAGTTGGGCTCAAATTATACAATATTATGTTAATGCCTGAGTTTAGGGGGAATAGGGGCTTGGTGACAATGCTAACAAAGAGATGACACTCAGAGATGAGTTTCTTCCACCTACCTACTGGAGAGGTGATTGTGACATTGGAGGATGTATGGTGCATCCTTTGGATTCCTATACATAGGGAGCTGGCAATGTATGACCCCATGATAGGGTGAGCTTCACTAAATAAGATGTTAGGATGTAGAGATAAGGAACCAGGGATTTGAGATTATGAGATTGGATGGGAGGTTCTAGTAGCTCAACATGAGCGCCTCATACTAGTGATATTTTGGGTGGTAGGGGATTGCAGACTTTGGACAAGAGAGGGTATAGGCTCCCAGTGGGATGGGGCAGGGTCTTGGAGTAGATGGTGATGAACGAGATGATATTTGCATGGGGGTACTACATGTTAGGGATGTTTTATTATCACCTCCACTAGATTTCCTATAGAGGAGGGTTGTCATTCAATACAGGGGTCAAATTACTCTAGATCTTGACATATGATCATAACATAGGACATTACACGTGTACAACTATGGAGGAGCACTAGCGCATGGACCTTTGGGATATATATCATACTTAAAACATAAATTGGACACCCTAAAATAGTTCATATGGAGGCCATATAGAGATTTCCCTAGGTGGGAGGATGATGAGATCCACCTACCATACTATAGAAAGGAGAGGTACTTGATTGAGCATATCATCATTGGTCATTTGGTCATTGAGATGTATTTTCTAGATAGAGTATGGCAACAGTTTGGGGAGAGACATGATGTTCCTACAAGACTCACACTATTTTTCCAATCGAGAGCAAAGGTCAGGGAGTGGGGAGCACCCATTAAGACTCAGGTAACATATGCATAGCTAGAGTAGTTAGAACATAGATGATAGGAAGTGGTAGCAGATATGATGGATACAAATACAATGTTGGCATTTAATAGATGGTTTGCACAACATGGACCAAGGCCTTCGATATATCTAGTGGTGCTAGTACCAAGGTTCAATCCATTGATAGATTAGGATAGAGGGGAGGAGGTTGAAAATGATAGGGGAGATGGGGAGGAGGAGACAAATGGAGAGGGTGATGGTGATGAGGATGAGGAGGAGACAAATGGAGAGGGAGTGGATGACAAAGATGAGGAGGGTGATGGTGACAAGGAGATAGATGGAGAGGAGGGGATGGCAAGGATGAGGAGGGTGAAGGTGACAAGGATGAGGAGGGAGATGATGACGAGGTGGGTGGAGATAGTGGGGGTGGAGATGGAGGAGATGATAGTGAGGATGGGAGTGAGTCTGATATGGATGAGGACATAGGTATGGATTCTCCAATGATGGATTTAGATAAAAGTCCTTTAGATGCCCTAGAGGAGATGTAAGTGCCAACATAAAAAAGTCACAGAGAGCTAGAGGTTTGGATGATGGAGCTGATTAGAGGAATATCAAATAGCCTAGGGCTAAGACCTAGCGACATTTATAGTAGAGATTGAGTAGTTGAGGGTTGAGCATAACTGAGCTACAATAGAGAGGGATGCAACTATAGCCTCTTGAGATATAGTAGTACAAAGGACACACAGAGAAATACAAGAGTCTTGAGACTTCATCAATAGTATCAAGGATGTATCCATTTGGGAGGTATCTAGGATGGTGGGTGAGGCATGTGTAGAGGCATAGTACTAGAGGACTCATTATGAGATGTTAGTTCCTTAGGAGCAAAGGGTATAGAGTAATCAAGCATCGAGATCACAGTCTCGATGAACATAAAGGACTCAAAGCATCAGAGGAGTGATAGGACCAATGAGGCCACCACAGACTAGTGAGGGGTCATCATCAAGGCCAAGCAAAGGTTTCAAGGCTAGAAACAACATAGGTTGACATAGACATGCTCTTATGTAGAGGGGCTTTTTTATTTTTGATACGCTCTTACAGGGTTCACGCCTATGGGTAGTTAGTATTGATGTAAACAATGATCATTTACTCTGATATTTTTTTGAGACATTTAAGATATGCACCTAGGTTATGATGACTATATGAGATGTATTATGCACATGCTTATCATCGATGCATTTATGTTTTTCTATGTGGACTTTATATGATGACATCGTACTTTGATTTATCACATGTTTTGCTTAGAAAATGATATCTTGTTTTTGCCACATGTTTTTCTCATAAAATGAATGTAAATGAAATAGAAAATTATGTGAATGCAATGTATATAAATATATATAGCATTGGGATTTTTTGGACTTTTGACATATGTAGGAATGCAAGATGATAATTTTTTTGGTGTATCAAAGTACTCGACCATGGTGGTAGTGGATGAGAGGGACATTAGAAGACAAAGGAGATGAGAAGAGGACTAGTTAGTATGAGATAAGGACCTTTTTGCTTTCATAAAGTAAACTATATTTAAAAGGAGCTTTATTTTGATATGACAAATGAAATGCAATGCATCGTGGCATAAAGGTGAGAGCAAAAATGCATGCCTTTTGCGTAAACAAGCATGATGTAGACAAAGAATGACCTTATCCCTCCTAAGGCATATATACATGCCCCATACTCTCAAAGGGACATTCAACTGATAGAAAAGGAAAATATGGTCATGAACCATCCTGACCACTCTCATAGATCAATTTATATCATCAGGTGGCATAGGAACATGATCAAGGAAAAATAAAACACTCTCTAAAAAGCATGAGCCAACAACCATTCTCATTCATTATTACTTGCTTTTAGTGTCTTTTTGGTTTTAAGAGAGTGTTTGTTAGATCAGATGTGGTGGTTTTGATTGTTGGTTCAATTGATTTGATCACAGTGACAAGTTGAATTGATTGTTGGTTAACATTGTTCAAATGATGTTTCAAGGTGTGATTGTCATTGAAGCACGATGCTTTGAGTTTCGGTCTACAAATGTGCAAGTGTTTAAGCAAGAGGGGTGATTATCTACAATCATTACTTACAAGGTTTATTACATATTTTTGCTGGGTTTTCCTAATTTTTAGGGTTTTTAAGGATATTTGATATTTTTGTATTGGTAATTTTTTAAAGACATTTTGTGATTTTTAGGGTCTATTTTAGGACATTTTATGATTTTTAAGGATTTTCAAGACTATATATATATATATATATATATATATATGGTATTTTCTCAGGATCATATTTGAATTTTTAGGATCATAAAGGATTCACAAATGTTAACTCCAATCCAATATGTGATAAGTCCAATGGATAATGTGTGCTTAGGGACATGCTCCCAATTCAATTTTAAACTCGTGCACTATGTAGGTAATATGCCTCTAGACAATATGCAAACTATGTACAAAGGCCAAAGATAGAGTAGATACAAACTAGTGACACTCAGGGAAGGTAACAAGAGGTATTAACTAGTTTGCAGGCCATAATAAGGAACTAGGGATGTCTTGCAGTATGAGGGATGTGATTAGGGAATGACAAGGGGGGGAAATTAAATGGAATCCTAACAAATGGAGGAGCAATAATTAACTACACATGGCGCTTATTTGCTAGTTTTTCACCATAGTACTTGCCCAAAGCACCTTTTTGCTAGGTTTTTGCTTTCAGACAATTTTTTTCTCTTGACTCAAATTTTTGTGCCAAATGCCTATTTGCCAGGTTTTCATCAAGGCATCCATTTCTTCATGACTTTTTTTCATTTTTTTAATACTTTTTAGGAATTTTTTCCTTTTTTTAAATATATATTTTTAAGGAATTTTTGTCACTTTAAATTTTTTTTTTTAGGATTTTTAATCATTTTTTAATATTATTTCAGGAATTTTTGCCATTTTTAAAATATATTTTTACAACTTTTAGACAAAATCAAGTATAATACTTGCAAAGATGCATATTGTTGATGGATATAGGCAATGGTTCACCCTCCTGAGTTGCAAGCTGATATACTCTGAACCTAAATGCTACAATGACTACATAAGGTCCTTCCTAGTTAGGTTCAAATTTGTTTGGTTTCTCTCTATGTTGTTAGGTCTTATAGTTCATTTTTAGGACTAGATAACCAACCTCAAAGTGACAACCTCAAACTTTCTTGTTGTAGCTCCTCTTGAGTTAGTTTTGGTAAGCTTGCAAATGTGTCAAGGTGGCTCACCTCCGCTCATCTAGAATTTCAAGTTCATGTAGTCCAGATATTCTATAGTTCTCATCATAAAAATGACTTGTAGGGATACTCTCAATGATAGAATTTCAATCTCAATATGAAGGATGACCATAGTGTCATACACTAGAGAGTATGGTGTTGTGCTAATGGGAGCACACACACTTGTTTTGTAGGCCCAAAGAGCTAGATTTAATTGCAAGTGCCAATCTCACCTAGAGTCATTAATAGTCTTTTTCAGGATCTTGAAAATGGTCTTATTAGATTCTTCTGCTTAGCCATTACCCTATGGATGATAAATACAAGAGTATCCATGGTAGATATACTTTTTTTAGAGTCTGTCAACATTTTTATTTTGAAATGAACTACCATGATCAGTAATAATGGCAAGAGGGAGTCTATAGCGACATATGATATAATCTAGGATAAACCTTGAGATTTGATTTCCATTAGTAAAAGTTAGAGGGGAAACTTCAACCCACTTGGTAAAGTACTAATTATTGTGATAATAAACTTATGATCATCAGAGGAAGGAGGAGTAATAGCTTTGATGAGATCAAATGCCCACTATGGAAAAGGGCATGGAGAGATAACTCACTGAAGTTCTTGCACTAGTGTAAGAATCAAATTACTATGTATCTAGTACTTATGACATATTTTGGCAAAATTGTGAGCATCTTGTTCCATGGTGGGCCAATAATATCCAGCTCTTACCAACTTCTTGGCTAGACTCAAACTATTGAAATAAACTTCACATATACCTTCATGTACCTTGTGTAAGGAAATTTCATCTTCTTGTGAATCAAGACATCTGAGAAGATTTTGGTCAAAGGGTTTTTTGTAAAGGGTATCATTGATGATGACATATCTAGCAACCTGACTAATAAAGGCTCAATGTTCATTCTTGGATAAGTTGTTGGTACAAGGGGGAATTGGGACCAACAAGTTCACATAGAAACTTGGATTGAGAGAGCTCAAATGAAGGAATCAAGATTTGTTCTACTAGAACTCACAACATTCAACATTTTGTGGCATATCAACCATAGAAGCAATAATGGCCATAGCATCCACTTGATTATTAGGTATCCTTGGAAGATGATGAAAATATATAGTGACAATTTTAGACTTGAGGAAATTTTCCATCTATTTGTAAGGCATCAACTTATCATTTTTGGTCTCAAAGTCATCATTGACTTGTTAGGTCTTTTATAAAGGGTATCATTGATGAAGACATATCCAGCGGCCTGATGGATAAAGGCTCAATGTTCATTCTTGGATAAGTCAGGAAGTAGGATTTGAGCATGTAGGTATTCATAAATATCTTGGTACAAGGGGAAATTGGGACCAACAAGTTCACACATGAACTTGGATTGAGAGAGCTCAAATGAAGGAATCAAGATTTGTTCTACTATGAACTCACAACATTCAACATTTTGTGGCATATCAACCATATAAGCAATAATGGCCATAGCATTGACTTGTTTATTAGGTATCCTTGGAAGATGATGAAAATCTATAGTGATAAATTTTGACTTGAGTAAATCGCCATCTATTTGTAAGGCATCAACTTATCATCTTTGGTCTCATAATCATCATTGACTTGTCAGATGACTAACTAGGAATCACCATATACTTTTAGATGTTGTATATTCCATAACATGGATAGATCCACTCCTGTTATCATTTCCTCATATTATGTTATGTTGTTTGTACAATAAATATTATCCGATATGAATTAGGGATTATATCCCCATGAGGTATGATAAACATAATGCCAGCTCTCGAACCATTTCTTCTATGCAAGCCATCAAAGTAAAGATTCCATTTGTTAGCTATGTCCGTGTTAAAGATAACTTCATCTAGAAAATCTATTAACATGGGATGGACTATCTGCTATAGGTTCTTTTGCTAATTGATTGGCTATCACTTGCCCTTTGAATGCTTTTCTATCCACATACTCTATCTCAAATTCACTAGGATCGTATCCCATTTGGCTAAGTGCCCTATGAGAGGGGCTTTGCTTAAGAGATGTTTTAATGGGTCTATCTTAGAGATGAGCATGATTTTCTGATATAGCATGTAATGTCTTAGCTTCTAGGCTATAAAGATGACATCAAGGCATATTTTTTCAATGAGTGAATAGTTAAATTCATATCCCACAAGTGTTTTTATGATGTAATAAATGGCTCAATCCCTTCCTTGTTCATTATTTTGTGCTAAGAGAGCTCCTAATATTGTTTCTATACCTGATATGTATAGAATAAATAGTTTTTCCAAAATAAGATCCATCAAAACTAGTGGATTCAAAAGATATTATTTGAGCTATCGAAAGGAATCCTCACATTGGTTATTCCATTGAAAAGATACTCCTTTATGCAGTAGATGTTAAAAGGAGTGACATTTATATGGTAACTATGCAATTAATATGTGGATATGTTGTAGTTTCCCTTGTAAGCCTCTTAACATTCTTAGATTGGTTTGGGGAGGAATTTTGAGTATTGCTTTTACTTTTTTAGGGTCAACTTGGATGCCTCATTGAGAAACAATATATCCTAGGAGTTTTCCATAAATAATTCCAAAGACACACTCTTTAGGATTAAATATGAGCTTAAAGCCTTCCATTCTATTGAATATTTTGTCTAAGATGTCCAAGTGATCTCCTCTTTCAGGGGATTTACATAGTAGACCATCTACATAGTCTTCCATTAAGATGTGCATGCAATCATGGAAGATAGTAGTCATCACTCTCTCATATGTTGCCCCAACATTTTTAAGGCTGAAAGGCATGACATTCTAACAATATTTTCCCCAAGGACATGTGAAAGTTATTTTATGTTGATCTTCAGGAGCTATTTTGATCTTATTATATCTTAAGCAACCATCTACCAGTGATAACATCTCATATCCAACTATAATATCTATGATGATACCTATATTTGGAAATGGAAAATCATCTTCAGAACATGCTTTGTTGAGATCATGAAAATATTTACATATTCAGATACCCCAGAGTGTTTTCTTACAAGTACTAGATTAGATATCCACTCTACATAGTCAATGGGTCTTATGAAGCCTCTATCCAATAGTTTCTTCAATTATTCTTTAACAAGGAAAGCTACTTGGAGATACATTTTCTCAACTTGTGTTTTACTAGTTTCATTCCTAGTTTTAATGGAAAGTGACAAAGAACTAGTTCAGGATCTAATCTTGGTATGTGTGCATAAGACTAGGAAAAGTTGATTTGTCTCTCTAAAAAGAATCTGACAAATTCATCCTTCTCTTATTTTGCCAATGAGGCTACAAATTATATGATCTTAGGATTGTCGAGTGTTCCTAGATTTATTTTTTCTATCATTTCAATAAGCAAGAATAACTTTTCTCTAAGTGGGGGTATGTCCAAGCTTCCATCCTTGGGTGTCTCAGAGAAGTTTTCACCCTTGGATAATATGTCCTTTATTTTTACTTTTTCATGATCTAAAAACACCTTTTGATTTTCACCAAGAGAACTATTCTTGTCATTATTTTTTCATTTTCCCCTTATTTTCAATTTTGCAAGTGGAAGATAGAGTTTACTCCCCAAAATATTCCATGATGTTCAAGTCAATAGAAAATCCTGATTTGTGGTCATCTCATGGTATGCCTTCACAGAGTTCAAAGAGTTTTGCAATAGCGTAATCATTTTTGAATCAATCAAAGGTCGATGCTCCTTGTTCATCCCAATCAATGAGTTTAGGGTGTACTAGGGAAATTCCATCATTGGTGTTAAATAAGCTTTGGTCAAAGGTAAACACATGGGTATCACTATCATATGGGTCATGGGCTCCATATTCAGAAGTAGGAGGATTTGGGTACCACAGTATTTTGTTATATGATTTAGGATGGGTTTGAGGACTAGGCAGAGTTCCAGTGACATGTTATTCTTCCACAGGTAGGTCATTAGGATCAGAGATATATTCAATCCCATAGGGGCTATCAGGATCATTAGTGATGGGTTTAGTCTCTTTGGTTTCAGGCTAGGTGTTCTCAAGTGTCTTTTCATCATTTAAAGTGTTCACATTCTCACATAAGGATAAATTATTACTAGGAGGGCCTAATAGGAATGGCTTAAATCCAACCCCCATACTATGAGGTCGTCCTTGTGTAGCAATAGGTTCAATTATGCCTTATTTTTGAGGTCCAAGGCTACTACATCTATCATATCCCTTTTTTTTGCATAATGGTAAATCTAGGTCCATAATTTTTTAGGGATGTTGGAGTAGGTTCTTATCCCTCCTTAGCCTTCTCAATCCATGTGGATGTGTTCTCGTGAACATTCTCTTCATACAAGCCACCTCCATTAGTGAAAGTTATGGAGGGCTTCTTCTATAGTGTGAATTTGGACTGTCTAATATGCATGAGTTGTGGTTTTCCATATGACTTGGGCGAAAGGAGTGATTTCCAAATGTGAAAGGCTTGTGACATAAAATACTTGCCACAACCTTGGTCTTCAATCTTGAGATTTCCTTTGAATGTAGTTGTGAGCTTGGTAAGATCAACATATTTAGAGGAATCAAGTGGTTTCGCTTCACTATTTACTAGGATTTGTCATGCTGTGGCTCTTCTTAGGCTAGGAAAAAATTGGAAAGGATCTGGATCACTAGGGATGGTAACCTCTACAATATTATATGTGAACTTTAGAAATTGGTGATATGTAGAAGGTACTGCTTTCATGGTATGAATCCAATAGTGCCCTAGTATCATATTTTAGTTCATTTTAATAGCTAAGACTTGAAATAATGTGTCCTCAGTTGCAGGACCAACTCTAATAGGTAATACAATGACACCCTTGGAGAAATGCTCACCATTATTATAGGCTTTTATCAATGATTCTATGGGAAGGATCCACATCCTCTTTAGAGTAACCAAGACCTTTGATTACTTTTAGGGTACAAATGTTTAGTCTCGCTCCACCATCTATCAAGAAATGTCTGACCTTGACTTTATGGATGATGACCTTAAGATGGAGGGGATCATTATTGTTAGATCTATCTCTAGGAACATATTGAGGCAAAAAGGTGACATATTGCAATGTGGAAAAAATCCCAACCATGGACTAGAAATGGGAAACCTTGATGTTATTAGTTGTTGGAAATATAAGATAGGCTAGGTTATAAGAGGGGAGGGGTGAATCAGTAACCGATAAAACTTAATCTTAATTCACTAGTTAATCCTTCACATGTATTCTAATCTAATTGCATGCATGAAAAACTAAAAGCATTAAAACATTCATAAAACTTTGACACACAATATGGTAACTTGAAAACCTTCCAAATAGAAAGTAAAATCGGGGTGGGGATGATACCCACAAGCTTTAGTAGTACAATATAAAGTTTGCCTATGAAGGCTTACAATAATCACTTATGATGATCTACCTTATTAGGAGCAATAAGGAATGTTAGGTCCACCTGGCAAAAGGATTTACAAACATACAAGGAAGTATGCACTTGGTAAAGAGATTTACAAAAGACTGTTAAGTCTACCTTATGAAAGAATTTAATTGTTCCACCTATTCGGATGAACCAGTGGCTAATCTCTGATCTGCAACTTTGATTTGTTGAATGAGATTCCTTTGGAGTGTAATGATCACCTTGTTGTGATAGATAAATCTTTGCTAGTCTTTATACTACTTGTAGCCTTCACACTTTTTCTCTTATATATATCTTTCTATGTTTCATATCATTCTTATTTGGATGTGATACAATACATTACATATTGTACACTCAAAAGTGTCCCACTCTAAACCCTTCTATCCAAATTTTTTTATGAGTTTGGAATGCTTGGATGCCGGCTTAGAGCTCACTATCCACAGAGTGCAAAAGAGTGTATTTCAAGTTCAAGGGCTCTTAGCTGAGCCTTAAAAATACTCTTCTTGCTAGTAAACCATGCAATGGGAGGTTCCAAAGACAAGATGCAAGAATGAAAATGTCCTAAGGAGTTCCTCAAGGATGCAATGCAAATGAAGATTAAGCTAGAATGAGATGCAAGGTGTAGCTATGCTAAGCATGTATGAGAGTGTTACAATCCAACTATTAGACTATATGATTTAAGCTACATGTAAAATTGAAAGCTAAGCTAAGCTAGAATTTCATGGATGAGAGAATGTAGACAAGAAAGAGAAGTTCTCCACAAAGCTCTAAAGAAACCTGCTAGAAAACTTGCAGCATAACAATACTCAAAAGATGGATCCTTTGAGGGAGAAAGCTCTCTCCCTTTTAAAGTTGTACGTATGGTAGAGATAAAGATGAAGATGGTGGATGATCAATGGTGGAATTTGAAAAGAGGAGTGATCCATGTGCACACACAAGTCAACCAATAGAATATAAGTTGACTTGTCATATAAGACAAAAGTCACAAAGCCTTTTCTTTTAATTGTAAAATAGAAAAAGGACTTTATGTGTGCACTTTAAGTGGGTTAGAAGAATGGGGTCTTTTATTTAATTAAAAGGGGACATGTTCTTTTAATCAAATAATGAACTTAGGATAGCATAGTCGAACTATAGGTTATAATCAAATAAATTGATTATTAGCAATTTGGTCTAGGTAAATGATTAAATCAATTTAGGAAAAATGTTGAGAAGAGGGCTAATAGTCTAGATGACCATTTTTAGGTGATTACATTTGCCCCTCTTTGACTAATGCATGATCGATCTGGAAACATATTATGTCAAAAAAAATAGAAGCCAAGTAGGCAAAAATAGATATAGATATCTGATTCCAAAGAATGAAATGCAAAAAGTGATAGTGAGTCCTAAATGTAAAGCTTGATAGCGGTACTACTAAACACTAGGAAAAGATGATGTCAGAATTCAAGAAGAATGCTAACACTTAGCAAAGTAGATAGATCGAGAACAAGTGAGACAATCAAACAAATGCTCCTAAGAAATAGATAGTTGTAGCAATCAGTGATAGAGTATTTCTGCCCCCTTGGGATCAAAATCGAAATGAGGTAAGGGGATGCAAAAATTGGCTAGACATGAGAAAATAAGAATATAGAAATGTCTAAGATGACAGATAGATGATTAGAACCCAAGAATGACTATAAGAAATAGATAAAATGCCCCAGTTTAACTAGAGTTGACCTTGAAGGATATAGCGTAAATTTTAGGTCGAAGCAAGTAGAAAGGTGATTTTAGACATGAAATGGTGAATTGAAGTAGATATGAAGTATGGAAATGATGAAGACATGAAGAAATGAAGATGCCCCAGTGATGATTCAGAGATTAGACCTTAAAAGGTCAACTAAATGCTCAGAAGAAAGTAGAATTTTAAAAGACAATTTTGACCATCAAGATGAACTCGAATTTTGATTTCGATCTCGAAAATGAATCTAGGACGTTAAAATTATTTAAGAGGTCAAAAATTTATATAATGTGATGATAAGATAGAAAAGAGATGAATCGAAAGATTAAGAAGGTGAAAAGACATGAACAAGAAGAAAGTAAAGAAATATATGAAAGGAGTTAGCTGATATGTCTGCGAAAAGATGAAGAGAGAGCTCTCCCCGTATGCAAGAATGTAATACTAAGCTAGAAAATGAACTTCTAAAATGCAAGCTAATATGCAAAGTGGTTTACCAATAAGAAGTGTATAACATTTAGACTCTTAATTTCATCATTGAGCATTTATCAGGGACTTCATGAGATCATATAATTATTAGTAACATAACTATGAGAATATGAATATGATCAATATCAGATAGGTATGTGGAAATCCAATCTAAATATCAGAGACATGTAAGTCAAGATAACTACGCGATTAGATTCCTTAAGTTTGATTTAGCAAGATTACACCTGTATCAAGCCATAAGCGCTAGGATAACCCTCAAGTGTAGTCTTGTGAAACAATCAAGGATGATACATTTATAAGTCAAAGTGTCAAATAGGATAAGCATGAATGCTTAAAATGCTATAGATGAATGAAGTATACAACACACAAAGTGTACACTCAAAAGTGTTCCACTCTAAGCCCTTCTATCCAAATGATTCCATGAGTTTGGTATGTTTGCATGCTAGCTTAGAGCTCCCTATCCACGGAGTGCAAGAGAGTGCATTTCAAGTTCAAGGGCTCTCAGTTGAGCCTTCAAAATGCTCTTCTTGCTAGTAAACCATGCAATGGGAGGTTCCAAAGACAAGGTGCAAGAATGCAAATGTCCCAAGGAGTTCCTAAAGGATGCAATGCAAATGAAGATTAAGCTAGAATGAGATGCAAAGTGTAGCTATGCTAAGCATGTATGAGAGTGTTACAATCCAACTATTAGACTATATGGTTTAAGTTACATGTAAAAATGAAACCTAAGCTAAGCTAGAATGCCATGGATGAGAGAATGTGGACAAGAAAGAGAAGTTCTCCACAAAGCTCTAAAGAAACCTATTAGAAAACCTGCAGCATAACAATACTCAAAAGATGGATCTTTTGAGGGGGAAAGCTCTCTCCCTTTTAAAGTCGTAAGGATGGTAGAGATAAAGATGAAGATGGTGGATGATCAATGGTGGAATTTGAAAATAGGAGCGATCCATGTGCACACACAAGTCAACCAATAGAATATAAGTTAACTTGTCATATAAGACAAAAGTCACAAAGCCTTTTCTTTTAATTGCTAAATAGAAAAAAGACTTTATGTGTGCACTTTAAGTGGGTTAGAAGAATGGGGTCTTTTATTTAATTAAAAGGGGACATGTTCTTTTAATCAAATAATGAACTTAGGATAGCATAGTCAAACTATAGGTTATAATCAAATAAATTGATTATTAGCAATTTGGTCTAGGTAAATGATTAAATTAATTTAGCCAAAATGTTGAGAAGGGGGCTAATAGTCTAGATGACCATTTTTAGGTGATTACATTTTCCCCTCTTTGACTAATGCGTGAGCGATCTGGGAACACATTATGTCAAAGAAAATAGAAGCACAGTAGGCAAATATATATATATATCTGATTCCAAAGAACAAAATACAGAAAGTGATAGTGAGTCCTGAATGTAAAGCTTGATAGTGGAAGTACTGAACACTAGGAAAAGATGATGTCAAAATTCAAGAAGAATGCTAACACTTAGCAAAGTAGATAGATCGAGAACAAGTGAGAAGATCAAACAAATGCTCCTAAGAAATAGATAGCTGTAGCAATCAGTGATAGAGTATTTCTACCCCCTCGGGATCGAAATCAAAATTAGGTTAGGGGATGCAGAAATCGGCTAGACATGAGAAAATCAGAATATAGAAATGTCCAAGATGACTGATAGATGATTAGAACTCAAGAATGACTATAAGAAATTGATAAAATGCCCCATTTTGACTAGAGTTGACCTTGAAGGATATAGCATAAAAATTAGGTCAAAATGAGTAGAAAGGTGATTTTAGACATGAAATGGTGAATTGAAGTAGATATGAAGTATGTAAATGATGAAGACATAAAGAAATGAAGATGCCCCAGTGATGATTCAAAGATTAGACCTCAAAAGGTCAGCTAACTACTCAGAAGAAAGTAAAATTTTAAAAGACAATTTTGAACATCAAGATGAACTCGGATTTGGATTTTGATGCCGAAAATGAATCCAAGACATTGAAATTATTTAAGAGGTCAAAAATCTATATAATGTGATGATAAGATAGAAAAGAGATGAAATGAAAGATTAAGAAGGTGAAAAGACATGAAAAAGAAGATAGTAAAGAAATATATGAAAGGAGTTAGCCGATATGTCTACGAAAAGATGAAGAGAGAGCTCTCCCCATATGCAAGAATGCAAGACTAAGATAGAAAATGAACCTAAAATGCAAGCTAATATGCAAAGTGGTTTACCAACAAGAAGTGTGTAACATTTAGATTCTTAATTTCATCATTAAGTGTTTAATAGGGACTTCATGAGATCATATAATTATCACTACATAACTATGAGAATATGAATATGATCAATATCAAATAGGTATGTGGAAATCCAATCTAAACATCAGAGACATGTAAGTCAAGATAACTACGTGATTAGATTCCTTAAGTTTGATTTAGCAAGATTACACCTATATCAAGGCATAAGCGCCAGGACAACCCTCGAGTGCGATCTTGCGTAATAGTCAAGGATGATACATTTATAAGTCAAAGTGTCAAATAGGATGAGCATGAATGCTTAAAACCCTATAGACAAATGAAGTATACCCACAAGAAAAAATCAAGAAAGCATGTCCCATGCCCTCAGTCTTCTAGTCAATGACATGCTCGAAAGACTATTAGGGAGGGAACACATAGTAAATAAATCATCATAGATAACACACAAAGTACATAAAGATCAACATAGCTCAGTCGTTTAAGTGGTAAAGTGCATGTGTGTAAGTCACTTGGCCATTTCTTCAAGACTTGATTTTGATAGTGAGAAATATTGCGACACCGGAGACCGTAGGTAAACTATCTAAAAAGTGTTGAAAGACACTTGATGTCAAGGTGGGGGAAGTGTTGAGAAACACTATTTTGTGAGTTGTCAAAGAAACCCTAATGCACAAGCATACCTCAATAGGCTAAGTAGCTATGCCCTCGAGACGAGGACAAGAAACAATTCCAAGCCAAGAAATGTGTAGTGAAATGGATGATTGAGACTGATAGACATAGTTGCAAGGGTCTCAAGTAGTGCCTGTTTCCAAGTTTTCACCACTTGGCAGAGTTTTCTTCTTCTTTTTTCCTTTTTTTTTTGTGATACATCAAAGTGCCTATTACTAGGTTTTCACTAAGATGATCATTTTTTTAGGGCATTTTCTAATTTTTAGTATTTTTTTAGGATCATAGATATGTACAAGATAGCTGAGCAGTGAGCCTCTTAAGCACAAAATTTCTTCAAATGTAGGATATTGATAGGATCTGCAAGTTCTTCACCCTCAGGAATAGATAGTTGATAAGCACCAGACCCAAATACCACTATAATAATGTATGGGCATAACTAGTTAGGTTCAAATTTTCCCTTTTGCTCTCGATGTTGTTGATTTTTGGGATTCTCTCTAAGCACAAGTTCACCAACTAGAAACTCATGTGGGTGAAATTTCTTATTATACTGAGTAGACATATGCTTTTGATAAGCCCTCATGTGATCAAAAGCAACCTTATGACATTCATCAAGAGTCTCTAGTTCTTGTACTCGCATAGCTCTATGGTCTTAATCGATTATCAACCCATATAAGGAAACTCGCAAGGAGGGGATCTCGACTTCTAATGGGAGGACGACCTTAGAGCCATAGACTAAAGAAAAGGGCGTAGCCCCTCTAGGAGTACAAATGGTAGTTCTATAGGCCCAAAGTGCCAAATTTATCTGGATATGCCAATCTCTCCCAGACTTGTGAATTGTACGGTGTAAGATTTTCAGCAATGTTTTGTTGGAGGCCTCAGCTTGGCCGTTCCCTTGAGGATAATAAATAGAGGATCAATGTTGTTTGATGTAGAATTTCTTGCATAACTGTTTGAGGTCCTTGTTCTTAAACTGTCCTCCACTATCAGTAATAATGGAGGAAGGAATAGAATAACAGCAAATGATGTGGTTCAATATAAACAGGGCAACATGTTTGCGTGTAGTAGCAGATAGTGGCACAACCTCAACCCATTTGGTGAAATACTCAGTTGCTGTAATGATGAACTTGTGACCACTAGATGAACTTGGGTGAATTTTGTCTACCAAGTCAAAGGCCCATTTTTGAAATGGCCAATATATCATCGAAGGAATCAACTCATGTCCAAGAGCATGAATTAAGTTTCCATGAAGCTGACATTTTTGACAAGACTTGGCATAACGAACAACATCAACTTGCATGGTAGGCCAGTAATAACCCGTCTTAAGTAGTTTTCAAGCAAGTGCAAGGCCATTAGAATTTGCTCCACAAATGCCATCATGGACTTTAGTGAGTTCCTTTTCAGACTCTTCTAGTTCTAAACACCTAAGCAATGTTCCATCTAGACTCTTCCTATACAAGTCACCAGAGACCAAATTGTAATGTGAAGCATTGCAGAGGAGTTGACATTTTTGGTTGCACATGAGGGTTTCAAGAATAACCTGATCACAAAGGTATGAGAAGATAGCCGCATAGCGGGAGGAATCATGACCTACAATGGTGTAGATCACTTGGTTGTCTGAGGAATCATAAGCAGGATGACGTAGTTCTTCCACCAGGAACTCAAATTGCAATTCATGTTCTTGAAGTTGGAGGATAGATGCTAGTGTGGCCATAGCATCAACAACCTTATTTTTAGCTTTAGGAATTTGCTGGAATGTCACAAAAGTGAAGTAGTTCCTTAGAGAATCTATCAACTTCTTGTAAGGGATCAACTTGTCATCTTTTGTTTGGTATTCATTGTTCACTTGGTTTATAACCAATTGAGAATCTCCATATATATGCAATTTAGTTATCCTCCATTCAAGAGCCATTTTGATTCCATTTGTGAGTGCCTTATATTTTGCGATGTTGTTTGTACAAGGGAATACGAGTTTATAAGATTTGGGAATCGTATATCCATGAGGAGAAACAAACAAGACACCTACTCCAGCTCCATTCAGTGTATGAGATCCATCAAAGAATATTTTCCAAGTTCTCTCAGTGATGTACATAATTGAGGCATCTGGAAATTCAATTTGCATGGGTGTTGTATCCTCTAGTGGAAAATCAACCAGTTGGTTAGCTATGGCCTGTCCCTTGACGACCTTACATTCGACATACTGAATGTCAAATTCTGAAAGAATCATCATCCATTTAGCTAGATGACCAGTAAGCACAACTTTGCTTAAGAAATACTTCAAAGGATCAATTTTAGCAATTAAGTGAACTGTATGTGCCAACATGTAATGTCAGAGTTTTTGAGAAGTAAAGACCATTGTAAGACATGCTTTCTCTATACTTGTTTAGTTCATCTCATAAGCAACCAAAGTTCGACTGATATAATATATAGCTCATTCTTTTCCAGTTTCATCACTTTGGGCCAATAGTGCTCCTAGAGAGGAGGTTGTAGTCGAGATATACAAGATCAAAGGTTTCTCCAGAATAGGTGGCATCAAAACTAGAGGTTTAGCCAAGTACCCTTTGATTTGATTGAGACTTTGTTGACAGTCATCATTCTAGATATGAGTAGAACCCTTATGCAAATTCTTATTGAAAGCTTGAGCTTTATCAGCCAATTGACAAATGAATCTTCGTATGGATTGCAAATGTCCTTGTAGACTTCTAAGTTGATTGATATTTCTTGGAGGAGTCATTTCCATGATAGCTTGGACTTTTTCAGGATCAACCTTGATACCCTTGGATGATATGATGTATCCTAGCAATTTTTTGGAAGCGACACCAAAGGTACACTTTTTTGGATTGAGCCTAAGTTGAAATTGTTCCATACGGTCCAATATCAGACTAAGGTCTTCAAGATGTGTGTCTCATTTTTGAGATTTTGCCAATGTGTCATCGATATAGTCTTCCATGTTCTTATGCATCATATCGTGGAAGATGGTGGTCATTGCTCTTTGATAGGTAGCACCAGCATTTTTGAGTCCAAAGGGCATGACATTCTAGCAAAAGATACCCCAGGCACATGTGAAAGTTGTCTTCTCTTGATCAGCTGGAGCTATCTTGATTTGATTATACCCGAAAAACCCAACCATGAGAGAGTACATCTCATAACCTGCAATCATGTCCACTATCATATCGATGTTTGGTAATGGAAAGTCATCCTTGGGGCATGCTTTGTTGAGGTCTCTAAAATCACTACAAACTCGAATAGATTTATCATGTTTAGATACAGGTACAATTTTGGAGATCCATTCTACATAATCAATAGCTCTGATAAAGTTTGCACTCAAGAGTTTTTCTAGCTCTGCCTTGACCAATAGAGCAACATGTGGATGCATCTTTCTTAGTTTTTATTTAACAAGTTTGATATCAGGAGAGATAGACAAGTGATGCATGATAAGATCTATGTCAAGCCCTAGCATATTTGAGTATGTCCATGCAAAATTAATCTTCTTGTCTTGAAAGAATTTGGTAAAATGTGCTTTCTCCTCTATTGATAGTGATTGAGCCACATGTATAATCTTAGGAGATTCCTTTGTCCCCAAGTTGATAGGTTGTGTAGGTTCAATCAAAATTGAAGATCTATCTTGAAAATAACTTGGCAGACTACCAAGTACCTCATCTGTAGGTGCCTCAGGGAGGTTTTCACCATTAGATATGCCTTTGTTTTACTATTTTTAGGTTGAGACACTGCCACAATGTGGTTTTTTCCATCTGACCATCTCTTTTTTCTTTTAATTTTATGATTGAGGTACTTGATATCTGACTCCATCATGTTAATCATGGTTTTGCTGGTGGAAGAATGGACGGGTTCAATGGCATTTAGGTAACAAGCAATTTCATAGTCATTTTGAAAAGACTTTATTTCAGGTCTTTGATTTTGAAGTGACTAATCTATGAGATCAGGATGAATCAATGAGAGTGAGGTGGAAGCTTCAAGATTGTTAACGCAAAAAGAGTCATATCTGTGATATGTGAAGTTGAGTTTATAGTGAATGTCGCAAAGGAATCCAAATTAGGAATAGACCTAGAGGCACTAATGTGATCCATTAAAGCATATTGTGAGCCAAACTCATCTAACCCTACACTAGACTCATCAACTACATTTGGTTGGGTTGCATAGCTGTGAATAACATCCACTACTAGTTCACAAGATGCATTTGACATGCTTTCCCATTCATACTTGTGAGAGTCTATACTTTGATCTCTAGCAATTAGATGAGCAATATTTTGTCTAATCCAGCCTCTATTCATATCTTCATGGTCAGATTCATCCTTTTCTAGTTGTCGAGAAGTGGAAGCTTTGGCATTATTAGTATTATTTAGAGTGTCTTCTCCCCATAGAAGAGAAGTGGTAGGCACAAAATCTTCGTCCTGTGAAGTAGTAGCAACAAGAGGAGGGTCATCATTCTCCGATTCACTAGATAGAGGTATTCTTTGATCAAATGTTGGTATATCATTTTCCAGCCCAAAACCTAGGCTAGCAGTGTCTTGAGCATCACGACCTTGAGTATGATTTCTAGGTTCAACTAGAGCTTTTTTGTTACCAGTTAGAGACCCGTGGCCTTGATAGCCCATGCTTGCTAGAAATTTATAGCCTTTTCCATAATGTTTAGGAGAGATGGGAGTGGTGACTGTGACTTCCTCCTCATCTTCCTCTCCCCTATAGATCAAATCTCTAATAGCCTATTCTTCTTTCTCCGCTTCTAGGGGAACTGAGGATTGTACAAAAGTACCAAAAAGAGTCATGGCAGAAGTGGAGGGCTTCCATTTGGTAGACGGTTTCCCATAAGACCAAGGGGAAATAGGTAGGGCAGCAATAGAGTCTAGAGTGTATTCATCCATGCCAAGGCTCATCATCTTCATTTTCTATTCACACTCCTTGAAAGACAGTGTCAGCTCGTAAGAAGAGCGATTATGTGGAACCAGTGTTTCAGCAATAGATAATGTGTTGATAGACATGGAGTTGTCACCAGGGACAACTACTTTAGTACCATTAAAAGGGAACTTGATGCACTAATGGTATGTAGAGGCCACTGCTTGCATGTCATGGATCCATGGTCATCCCAACAACAAGTTGTATGCAAGTGGTATGTCTAAGACTTGGAAAATGACATTCTTCTCAATTGGAAAAACTCTAATTGGAAGTACAATTAGACCTTTAGAAGGCCTTTCGACCTCATCATAGGCCTTTATAGTGATCTTGTGCTTAGGATCAATGGCAAATTCAAACATACCCAATTGTTGGATTACATTGAATGAAATGATATTCAGCCCTGCACCATTTTTTATCAAGACTTGATGGACGTGAGTACGAAAGATTTGAACTTCGACATGGGGAGCAAGGTTGTGGGGATGACTAAGAGCTCAGTCATCTTCTTAAAAAAAGGTGAGATAATGAGGTGAAGGGATATGGTTCACCATGGCTTGGAATTGTTCTGCATCAATGTCGGTGGGAAAGTTGGCAGAACGTAAAGCTTTTTTGAGGATATCCTTGCGCAAGGGGGATAATTCTAACTCAAAAATAGAAATTTGAGTCGAGGTACGTTGCAGTTGAATGATAAGGTCATAGTTGGAGATCTTGGAGGTAGTTGGTTGTTTAGAAGATGAAACATTCTTAGGATCATGAGCAACTTTAAGGACAACCTTAGATTGCCCCCTAGTGATGGCGTTAAGTGGTTCACTCTATGAAGAGGAAGATTCAGCCACTTGGAGCACCACCTTAGGTCTAGTGTTAGCTTGACATTGAGGAATAGATCATGTCTTTAAAACCACTTTTGTTTGTTCATCCTCGACATCATAATTGGGCTATTTTTCACTTTTGGGACTTGCCATCCATAAATATTCAATGGGCTCAAGCCTACCTATAATATTATCTGTGTCAGGATAAGCATAGCTGATTTTGGCATCATGATTCTTTTTGGCAACTTTGGAGGTTTCACCTTTCTCATATTCTGGCAAGGGTTATTTAAAAGCTTTGTGGTCAGCATTTTTAACGAGGCCATCTGTGACAACTTTTCCTTCCTTAATGAGATTTTGAATTACGTCTTTAAGCTTAAAACAATTTTTAGTGTTATGACCCTTGCTTCGGTGATAACTGCAAGTGTGATCCTCTCTCCACCATGGAGGTTTGATAGGTTGATCATAAGGATGAGAGTTGTCTGATAAAGTAACCAACATGTTTGCAATCAAATTTTTTAGAACCACTTCATAAGGCTCAACCATAGGTGTGTAAACATGTCGTTTCTTGGTAAACTTAGAGCTCTTGTCAAACGTTTGTGGTTTCAAACTTTCTTGTTGTTTTGCAACATAGATGGTGTTAGAAAGGTTAAGTGCAGGTTCCTTGGTCTTAGGAGTGTCCACTATTCCATCGTTGAAGACATACTTGTTCTTATTCCAAGGTTTGCCTTTGTCTTTACCATTTCCATTGTTATTCTTGTCTTTGTTTATAACAATATCACCCTTTCTGATAGCAACATCCTCAATGCGATATGCACTCTCGACCATGGCATTGAAGGATGTGAATAATTTTTTTCTTAGATCAAAGTATAGCTCGAGTACAAGCATATTGACAAAAAAGTCAAAATTTTCAGCCTCAGAAACTTGCTGAGGATACCAAGAATATAAAGATCTCCATCTTTGAAGGTATGTTGCAAAAGGTTCTCCCAGTTTTTGTTTGATGTTGCACAAGTCCAACACATTCACAAGATGTTGAATGTTATATGAATATTTCTAGATGAAGCATTGTGCAAGTTCGTCAAATGTTTTAAGAGGAGGACTCAATTTTGTGAACCATTCCATAGCTTGTCCTCTTAGACTTCTAAGAAACAAATGCATAAGAAAGGTGTCTTCATGCATAAAGTCCATGCTAATAGCATATAAATGTCTCACATAGTCATGAGGGTCACCATTTCCATCATATTTTTCATACTTAGGAACCTCTATATCCTTAGGAAATGCAAGCATGTATAGAGTCCTATCAAATGGAAAAGTGCAAATTGATTCAATAAATGACGTTTTAGGCAACTCTTTTGAAGTTTGCAATTGTGAAAATTGTTTCCTCAGTTCCTGCATTTCTTCCCTTAAGATTTCAGCCTCAATGGCCTCTTGTTTTAGAATTATACGCTCAACATCAAAACCTTGAGGGAGTTTCCATCCCCTAGCTGCCATGTATCAAAAGTATTGGTCTCTATTTTCCTCTAAATCTCTAAGCATTAGTTTTTGGGCAAAGCCATCTTGTTGAAATTTGATCACGTCTTTACTAGTTACTTCTTCATCACTATCATGATGGGATGGTTTAGGTGGTGAAGGACATGCACCAATGGAAGCTTTAGGAGTCCTTAGTGGCATGTGATTTCCATCATTGTTCTCAAAAGGATTTCGAGGAAAAGTTACTTTATGTCCTTCATAGCATGCTTGATTGTCAGTGTGGACTTGTTGGTTTTCTCTTTCCATAGAGTATATAGTGTCCAAAGTCTTTTGGGTTTCACGTGCTTGTTCTTCTAAGTGACGTTTAATTTCATCTGGGTGCACCATAGGGACTATACCACTTGTATCCTTGGGTGTCTCAGAGGATGTACCAAATGGATTTTCAAAACTATAAAGTGGGTTGTGTTGATTGTTGGCCATTTGTGTTTGAGAAAATTCGAGATTCTTATCACAAGGTTGTTTGCGAGGACATTTGGGTGGTGTTTCCAATTGCTTGAAAATGAAAGGTGTATGGTCACCGTTACCAAATTGATGTCTAGTTGTGACCGACATGTAAAGATTCATCTTTGTTTAATAGGACAAGAGAAGTATGTCGAATTTGAAGCTTTTACAACCAGGACTAGTCACTTGTCAAAGTGTAATAGATGGCTCGTCAAATAGTTCTCAAGTGTAGTGCCTCTCCCATTTGACTTTTGTAAGTCGTCCTGATGGATGCAACCTTACTGATCTTTTGTTGTGATGGGATCATGATTGTGACCCTGAGTGGTCTACACCGTTGAGGTGTTTGGATTTATGTTTATTTATCAGTTGCTTTGTTTATGCTTTTGTCTGATCTTTGAGATTATGATGTGATTCTTGGTTCACTGAGGTTTGTGCTAGTGGTTACCAGGATCGATGTGGTATCATGAGGTTGTTCCGTGATTACCTTGAGATGTGTGCAGAGATTGCACTATGTTCTTTTACCATGCTACACTGGACTAGGTTCCTGTAGCAGTGGTTAGTCATGTTTTTTACTGTGTTTGCTTATGTGTTTTAAATGCCTTTTTATGCAGAGTAATCAATCATTATTAAATGTGTAAGTAATTAGAATGGATTGTCCATGTTGATTTATTGGGTTATGTGCTGAGGCATTTACCTTGTTATATTTCTGATTAGAGAGATATTTGTTACTCATGTTATGTTTACATTTGAGAGGACCCGAGGGTCAGATGCTAAACTTTGATTCCAGTATCATGGATTTTAGACTACTATGTTGTTCAATTAATCATATTGCATGATGATGCCATTTTGAGATGACAGTGTGTTTTGTGATGTTATCTAGTATTTGGACATATCTCTTATTATGTTGTGTGATGAATTTAATGCTATGGTTATTTACTTCATTCCTGCGTTGTTATGCTTTATGCGAATGTGAGTGATGTAAACAAATTATTTTAATATAATTAAATAAATGGTTAAATTAGGTGATTTAATGCATTTATTGCTTCGGCTATATTATTATATGCAATTGCACTTGATCGTGTTGTTTAGTGTGCATGATTTATATCCCTGGCAGTGGCACATGGAGTTAGTGATTCAGCCGTTCATATTTTACCAATGTCATCCTTATATGGTCGACGTATCCTTTATTAAAATGTTTAATTTAAACCTTTAGGTGATTATTAAATCCGAACTCATTTGCATTATGTGATTAGACCAGTAAGCGTGTCTGTGCATTTAGAGGTTCGCATTGTCGCGAAAGTTGTTAAGGTGATTTTTGTGTTTTTGGGTTTTCGGGCTTTTAATTGATTTATTTTAATTTTTGGCAGCTTTGCCATAGATGAATTCCTATTTATAGGAATAGCCTGTTTTCGTTTGGGTCGATTCGGGGTTTAACTAGATTGGCTGGTTAAATGACCTAATCGATTATTCACCCGAAAAGTGAATAAATATCCAAAGAGGAATTTAATTCCTCACTTCTCACTTTTGAATTGGAAAGTTGGAGAGTAAAACCCAAAATCCTCTTCATGAGGATTTACTGTTTTGTTCGTTGTGGGAGCTACGGGCGTGGGATCGTCGCGAGGTTGAGCTCGTTGGATCCAACTCGGGGAAACCTTGGATTGCCACGATTTTCAGCTACTTCTGCGAGATATTTATTTTATGGTTCAGATTCCTGTTTTTCCCTTTTGGCTGTGAGGTAGGGCTTTCCCGTTTTATTGTTTCTGCTCCGTTTCCACTTCTATTTTTGGTAGCCGTTTGTTTGGAGGCTGAGAACTAGTGTTCCCCTCAGTTTCTGTATGTTAGTTCTACCCGGTTGGGCGGGTATGAACATTTCCCTATTTTTTGGGATGAGGGTTTGGGATTTTGCACCGTTATGCTGGCCGTTTTTGCATATGGTGTCCGATTTTAGTTATTTTTGGATTTTTGGGGTTTTTGAACCTAAAGGCCAAATGGGTTTTAATTTTGAAGTTTTTTAAATTTTTGGAGTTTTTACCTCGTTTTGGCGTGCCACCATATTTTCTCGAGTTTTCTTGGCACAATGTGGGTCATGGACCTTGATGATCCGTTTGGATATCAGTCAGACCACTTTTGCACTGTTATGTTGCATTGGGATGCATGTTGCATTCGTACTCCCGACGTTGTGTTCGGTTGAGTGATTTTATACCTGGTGTTATGGTTTCCTTTAGACCTTTGCTTTTGTTTCGTGAACGCTAGGATTCGTGTAGAATCCATACTCTCGAATTGAGGCCGATTGAGTGAGTTCATGATGTTTGGTCTTGTTACATCATTGGGATTCGTGTAGAATCCATACTCTTGGATTGAGGCCGATTGAGTGAGTTCATGATGTTTGGTCTTCTTACATCATTGGGATTCGTGTAGAATCCATACTCTCGGATTGAGGCCGGTTGAGTGATTTAATGATGTATGGTTTTGTTGGCTTTGGGATTCGTGTAGAATTCATCCTTCCCGTGTTGCTTTCGGTTGGGTGTTTTCTTTGCATTGTGTTCTCATTCCTGTCCTTGTGTTATGATCTTCGTGATGGTGGTGCGCCACACACGAGTACGTACACGTACATTTGTTGGGTGACTTGCGAGGCCCGATCTTCCGTGGATTTGTCGAAAGTTATGATCATTGGGGTTGGGATGGGAGTATGCATGCCCACGGGCACTTGTCGTAGGATGAGCATGGGTAGGGTAGGGTAGCATATGGAGGGGGCTTCTATCCTGTAACCTGGTGACTACTTCCCGGTTGGCAGAGGAAGTTTTATATAAGTGATAATTAAATTAAAACTTTGGGTGGTAATAAATACAAGATAATTAAAATGTGTGGGTTGTGCACCTTTCGTCATGAAGAGTAGCTGCCCTAGGTTTCAGACCTCTCAGAGATAAGTTATGGATTCTAGGAAATTTCAGGGCTTCAGAAATCTAGACTTAGCCAATTTTCAGGGCTTCAGGATTTTAGGCTTAGCCAAATTTCAGGATTCTGCATTTTACCCCAGCTTGGTGTTTTGTTGATGAGTGGTCATTTCTTGTGCCCTCATCTTGTTGTTGTCGTTGTTGGCTTTGTTTGTGTGTGTCAGTTTGGTAGTGGCGTTTGAAGATTCGTTGGTTGCCAGGATTGTGTTGAAGTCTTCCGTTGCGATTGTTGTGATCCCTGTATGATGTTTTCATGTGCATTCATACTTGTTAAAAAAAATATATCTTGGCTTGATTTGAATCCTTGTTTCTAAGGATCTCCGGGCGGGGCATTACATCAAGAGCTTACAACACTGGTGACTCAAGCCAAGTGAGTGAGCAAGAAGCTCAATAGTGAATGGCTAGAATAGAATAATAACCAGATTTTGACAAGTGATTCATCAAGGATATTTCAAGACTTACATTCGACGGACCAAATCCATCTTTTTGACTTAGGACAAATTCCTAACACATTGATACACATATAGAATCAAGGGAGATGGACATGACATACCTTAGACTAGAAAAATCTGACTACAAACACTGTTTTGGCAAAAAAAAAACTTCAAGTGATACTTTCTCAGGAAGCAAGTGACATAGTGTTAGTTTTGTGCAAAAAAGATCAATTTTTGACTTAAAGTGTTTGTTTCGATTCATCAATCAGATGGTTTTTCAAGCTAGACAATGTTTTTTTCTAGTTCGTATCAGTTATCAACAAGGTTTGCAAATAGTGGGTGTTTCAACATGTCTTAAAAAAATTGAGCAAGGGTAAAAACTGTACACTCGAAAGTGTCCCACTCTAAACCCTTCTATTCAAACGATTCCATGAGTTCGGAATGCTTGGATGCCGACTTAGAGCTCCCTATCCACGGAGTGCAAGAGAGTGTATTTTAGGTTCAAGGGCTCTCAAATGAGCCTTAGGAATACTCTTCTTGCTAGTAAACCATGCAATAGGAGGTTCCAAAGACAAGATGCAAGAATGCAAATATCCCGAGGAGTTCCTCAAGAATGCAATGCAACTAAAGATTAAGCTAGAATGAGATGCAAAGTGGAGCTATGCTAAAACATGTATGAGAGTGTTACAATCCAAATACTAAGCTATGTGAGATAGATTATTGCAAAATAGAAGCTAAACTAACATGCAACATGAATCTAAGCTAAAATGCTATGGTATGAGAGAATGTAGACAAGAAACAGAAGTTCTCCACAAAGCTCCAAAGAAACCTATTAGAAAACCTGCAGCATAACAATATTCAAAATGAGGATTGATTGAGGGGGAAAGCTCTCTCCTTTTTAAAGATGTATGGATGGTAGAGATCAAGATGAAGATGGTGGATGATCAACGGTGGAATTTGAAAAGAGGAGTGATCCATGTGCACACACAAGTCAACCAATAGAATATAAGTTGACTTGTCATATAAGACAAAAGTCTCATATGCCTTTTCTTTTAATTGTAAAATAGAAAAAGGACTTTATGTGTGCACTTTAAGTGGGTTAGAAGAATGGGGTGTTTTATTTAATTAAAAGGGGATATGTTATTTTAATCAAATAATGAACTTAGGATAGCATAGTCAAACTATAGGTTATAATCAAATAAATTGATTATTAGCAATTTGGTCCGGATAAATGATTAAATTAATTTAGCCAAAATGTTGAAAAGGGGGCTAATAGTCTAGATGACCATTTTTAGGTGATTACATTTGCCCCTCTTTGACTAATGTGTGATCGATCTGGGAACACATTATGTCAAAGAAAATAGAAAGACAAGTAGGTGGTGATAGATATAGATATCTGATTTCAAAGAATGAAATGCAGAAATAGGTAGAAAGTCCTGAATGCACAGCCTGATAGTGGTAGTACTGAACACTAAGAAGATGATGTTAGGATCCGAAAAGAATTCTAACACCTAGCAAAGCGAATAGATCGAAAGCAAGTGATAAGGTCAAACAAATGCTCCTAAGAAATAGATAGCTGTAACAATCAGCAATAGAGTATTTCTGCCCCCTCGGGATCAAAATCGAAATGAGGTAAGAGGAAGTAGAAACTAGTTAGACATGAGAAAATTGAGATATAGCAATGTCTAATATGGCAGATAAATGATTAGAACCCAAGAATGACTATAAGAAACTGATGAAATGCCCCAGTTTGACTAGAGTTGACCTTGAAGGATATAGCATAAAAATTAGGTCAAATCTAGTAGAAAGATTATTTAGATTTGAAAAGGTGACTAGAAGTAGATATGAAGCATAGAAATGATGAAGACATGAAGAAATGAAGATGCCCTAGCGATAATTCAAAGATTAGACCTCAAACGGTCAGCTAACTGCTCAGAAGAAGGTAAAATTTTAAAAGACAATTTTGACCATCAAGATGAACTCGAATTTGGATTTCGATCTGAAAATGAATCTAGGACGTTTGAAATTATTTGAGAGGTCAAAACTTTATATAATATGATGATAAGATAGAAAAGAGATGAAGCAAACGATTAAGAAGGTGAAAAGACATGAACAAGAAGAAAGTAAAGAAATATATAAAAGGAGTTAGCTGATATGTCTATGAAAAATGAAGAGAGAGCTCTCCCCATATGCAAGAATGCAAGACTAAGCTAGAAAATGAACCTAAAATGCAAGCTAATATGCAAAGTGGTTTACCAGCAAGAAGTGCATAACATTTAGACTCTTAATTTCATCATTGAGCATTTATTTAGGGACATCATGCGATCATACAACCATCACTAGTATAACTATGAGGATATGAATATGATCGATATTAGATAGGTATGTGGAAATCCAATCTAAGCATCAAAGACATGTAAGTCAAGATAACTACATGACTAGATTCCCTAAGTTTAATTTAGCAAGATTACACCTGTATCAACGCATAAGCCCAGGATAAACCCTGAGTGCGGTCTTGCAAAACAGTCAAGGATGATACATTTGTAAGTCAATGTGTTGAATAGGACCAACATAAATTCTTACAACACTATAGACAAACAAAAGTATACCCACAAGCAAAAATCAAGAAAATATGTCCCATGCCCCCAGTCTTCTAGTCAATGACATCCTCAAAATACTATTAGGGAGGGAACATATGGCAAAGAAATCATCATAGACAACACATAAAGTAGATAAAGATCAACATAGCTCAACCGTTTAAGTGTTAAAGTGTGTGTGTGTGTGTAAGTCACTTGGCCATTTCTTCAAGACTTGATTCTGATAGTGAGAAATATCGCGACATCGGAGACTGCAGGTAAACTATCTGAAAAGTGTTGAAAAACACTAGATGTCAAGGTGGGGGAAGTGTTGAGAAACACTATTTTATGAGTTTGTCAAAGAAATCCTAATGCACAAGAATACCTCAAAAAGCCTAAGTAGTTATGCCCCCGAGATGAGGACAAGAAACAATTCCAAGCTAGGAAATGTGTAGCAAAGCAGGTGATTGAGACTGATAGACATAGGTGCAAGGGTTTCAAGTAGTGCCTGTTTCTAGGTTTTCACCACTTGACAGATTTTTTCAAGACTTTTTTCAATTTTTTTGGTGATACATCAAAGTGCCTATTGCTAGGTTTTCACTAAGATGATCATTTTTTTCAAGACATTTTCTGATTTTTAGGATTTTTTTCAAGATCATATATGATTTTTTGGATTTTTAAAAAGGTTTTAGAGATCACTAGTTCTTAAGCAAGATCACATCATTTTCTCCCAATGTCTATCAAGGTATAGGACATGATGGAGGAGAAAGTTGGTAGATAGACAAAGATGGATAAGAAAGGAGTATGAAGCAAGTGAAAGTGATCCTCAAGGACACACTCCTCAAGAGTACCCAAGCTAGGGAAAAATAGCCATATAAAGTAGGTTTTGGATAAGCAATGGAAGAAATGAGCAAGATAGCATGTAGGATAAGTGGTGAAGCCAACAAGTGTGATAGCATATAAGATAAGAGATGGAAGCCAATGAGAGAGATAACATGTAGGATAAGCAATGCATCCAACAAGTGAGATAGCATGAAGTGTGTAGTCTAAAAGAGTAGCCATGTCAAGAGACCTATGAGAACCATGTTTCATTTATTATGATCAAGACCAAGGGGTCAACTAGATAGTATAGCAATGGGATAGAGCAATAAAAATAAAGCTTAAGATAGAGGCTATGAGTGAATGGGAGAGCACAATAGAAAATCTGGTGGATACGATAGCCAATATGCAAAGATAGCTCAACATTGTCAAGATCAAAGAGAGAAGAAGGGATAGATGGATGATCGAAGAATTACGCATGATGTCTGTTTGCCAGGTTTTCATCATGGTACTTATCCAAGGTGCCACAAGAAGTAGTTTTCACCATAGAATAGATTTATTTCTCTTTACTTTTGCTACCAAGGTGCCACAAGAAGTGGTTTTCACCAAGGCACATTTTCATTTTTTTCATTTTTTCTATTTTTGAATTTTTAGAAAGAGCTGAAGCTGTTTGAATGTAGATAGTGCTCCTATAGGAAAGACAAGTCATGATAAGCCAAGACTATAGAAAGGTATGCTCAAAGATGTTGATAGGGTGATGAAAAAGAAATGGTAGTAGGAAGAGTATATGGAGGATAATAGTTCATGTATAGAAAGTAAGTTTAAGCTTTAGAGGATTTCATGTGGGTAGCTAAAATATTGGACAAGATCAACATTGACACACACCTTGAAGGGTATTGGAACAATAGAGGAATCATGGATGAAATAGCTTGAGATTTAGATGTATGAGGGGTAGAAAAGATTTGGAAAAAAGTGGAGTGGAAGGCTTTGGAATATTTTTAGGAAGATTTTTGGAAGAAGATGGAATAGAAGCCTTTGGAAGCTTGAATGTCAACTTTGAAGTATTTTCAATATTCAAGTCTTCTAAAAGAGACTTGAGAATCCATATAGCTTTAGATTTTCCTTTGGATACTTCAAAATACATTTCTTCAATAATGGGTTTAGGAACCCATAGTTTCTTTGATTTAGCTTTTTTAATAGTGGACCTTTGCAGTCTCTTTTATGCATTCTCCTTCTTAGCATTCACATGTCGATTAGATGGGACATAGTGATCTTTCTTTTTCAATGGATTCTTATGTTTATTCTCACTTCCAAAGGACTTGAGATTTGTGGATGAATAAGGCTGATATGACTGGTTTAGATGTATAGATGGGTGAAAAGTCATCAAGGATGAGTGTCTTTGTTGATCTTGAGGTATTATAGGAGAGCTAGGGAATGAGCTAGGAGTGAATATAGGAGATGGAGGAACATAAGGCCCCAATATGGATGGAAGGTTTGAAGGCTTTAGCTTTGATGGATAAGGACCAAGGATAGAATTAGGATATGCAAATGGATAGTGAGAAGGGATATCAACATCTTTAGAGTGAGCAACATGGTAAAAGCCATCAAAAGACTCATGAGTAGCTTTGATAGGAACAACATTTTTAATAGAAGCACTTGAAGCTTGAACACAATTTTGAAGTGGATGTGGAGAAGTAGAACATGATGGGATGCTTTGATCTTGACAAGTAGCTTTGGATAGCATATGAAGAGAACTTTTCTCATAATTTTCAGTAAGCTCAAGGGAGATAATGGAAGTTGTGTCTTCATCATACTTAGGAGGTGGATAAGATATAGAATATGGAGGGGAAAAATCTTGAAAGAGATGAAAGGGTGCTTGATCTTGATCTTTCTTGATATTTATAGCTTTTTCTTTTTGAGAGTCCTCTTGACATGGAGCCACTTCTAAGGACAAGGGAGAATGAAGAGTGAATGGAGTAGTGCTTGGATTAGGCATAGTAGTGCATGAAGGTTGAGGATGTTTAGGATTAGTAGTATGGAAAAGGTTTTCAGCCAAGTGAAGGTTAGCTTGAGTTTCTTTTAGAGGTATCCCTTGAGGATACACGTAGTCAATGTGGAAAGCACTAGGTTTTTTGTTTGTTGGAGGCAAGTTGGAAAGATTTGAAATGTTGGGAGATGTACGAGTGTTGGAAGAAGTGGAAGATGTAATAGAGCTACTACTAGACATAGGTTCATTAATGTAATCTTGCTCAAGAGAAGTATCTTCACCACATGAATCATTAAAGGTATCAATAATTTCATTATCAATAAGATCTTGGATTTTATGTTTTAGCTCAATGTAATCTGAAGTACTATGCTCATTATGTTGATGATAAGCACAATAGATATCCAAGAATGGGTTTCCATATGAGCTAGACTTAGGTAACATGATGATCTTATTATGAAGAAGTTTTTGCAAAGTGTCATCATAAGAATCTTCCAAGGGAGAAAAAATTCTATTAGAAGTATGTCTAGAGTCCTTTTGTTGTTTCTCAAGTGAATAGCATGCATCCATGTCTTCATCATATTGGTCAAAGATAGGTTTTTCATGAAAACTTGGCATAGGATCAAAGGAGGTATCACTTTCTTTTTCTCTAAGTAGGTCTTTAGATCTAGAAGATGAAGACATTTGATGGCTTGAAGTAGAGAATGTAGACCTAGAAGAAGAGGATGACCTCAAAGAAGGTGACTCACATGCATGTAAAGACCATAAGGAAGATTCATGTAATGATACAATCTTCTCCTCTAACCTTTTTCTCAAGTTTAGACTTCATTTCTATCATGCACTTAGAGAGATGAAGGTAAGAAAGATCATTTGTCTCTTTAGTTCTTTGTATTGTGCATATAGATCTTGAAACTCTTTAGTGACATGGAGGATATCATGATCATCTAGATTTGGTTGAGGTTTGGTAGCATAAGCTTTGAATTCCATAGTTTTAGATGCAAAGCCAAGCATAAAAGAGCCTATAAGATAACTTGATGTTGAAACTATAGGAGGTAGAGTGTTCACTTGCCAAGATAGTAGAGAGAGATTAAAGTGACTTGTCAAACAATATGTCCAAGAAACTTACGACATGAATGACTCAAGTCAATAGCTAGGTAAGATGCCCAAATAGTCAAATAGATAGAGCAAGCAGGGTGACAAGTGAACAACTTTCCCAACCCAAGAGTGTAGTCAAGAAATCAAGGTAACCATTTTAGCAAAAGGATAACTAGCAAGCATGCATAGACCATCAAGACAAAAAGACCAAGAGCACTAAGACCAAAGAGCCACTTTAAGCATGTTTAAGCACTAGAGACATAACAAATCATAGCCAAATGATGAAACCCCCCTTAGTAAGTAACACAAGAAAATATTTGCACTTGACATTTTGACTTGGTTGACAAAGTTTGACAATAATTGATAGCATAGCAAATTTGATGTTCAAAAGAAATTTCTTTCCAAGCAAGATAGTGACACATGGAGTATTTTTCAAATAATCAAGCAAGGGACAAAACAACCTTGCATGATACAAGCATATGTGAGGTCTCAAAAGAAATCCTTAGAACTATCGTCATGTATATGTTCCAAATATTTTCACATAGCACATTCGAGAACACATCATGCAATATCTACCTAAAAGTCATGGTTCATTACTCAAAAACTTGGCCCACGCTTGATGCTCCTTCGCCTCACACCAAGTGGTTTCCCACAAGAGATATTGGCTTTGTCATGGAAGTGTCATAAGCACAACCAAGGGAACACATATGGTGAGTGTAAAATCTTGGGGTGATCCGGGTAGTCCACTAAGATCGATCCTTGCACCAAGAAGATGAGCGGTTAAAAAAGGGTAGTTACTAACTTAGTGTGTTTAGATAGGGTTTCTGTTCATAGTGTTCCTCTTGCTCCCAATTACGGAACACCTCACCTTGTGATGAGTAACCGATCTCATGATCACAAGAGTACCTTAAGCATTCTTGCATAGTGATCTCCCTATGGTCAAAATCTCATAAGCGATCACACTAGGCAAAGACAATCACTATGTCTACCAAGGTTTTGTGTCCTTGATAGCCTTGAGTTTATAGTGGGTTGGAAGAGCTGGGTAATCTGCTTGTCCCCACTTGGGTCGTTCCTCTTAGGTTGTTTGAGAGCAAGCCCTCTAAAGGATTCTAACTACACAAAGTGGATCAACTTTTGGAAGTCAAGATTTTTGGTTCACCACAAGGGTGAAGAGTATACTCTCTTATTCCAATCATTTTCTCCCAAACACGCAAAGAAGATTCAGTTACCCCTTGCTTTTGAAACCAAATGGCAAGTCAAGATTTCTGATTCACCACAAGGGTGAAGAGCATACTCTCCTATTACCAAAAGACTCCAATCACAAGTTTTATCTACCTATGAAAAATGAACAATTAGTCAATGCCACACATGAAAACAAAAAAGCAAGAAATTTTGGGTTTTTATGCTTTGGGCAGCCCTGCAAACAATTGTTAGTAGCCCTTGCGCATTTGAAGCTTTGACATGCGTTCTTTTTATGCAATGTTTCAATTTTTTTTTCATAAGGATGGCAACCTGTAATCACAACTTGTTAGTACTAAAGTTAGTGTGAAATAACATAAAAATATGCAATAAAAAGTGGCGAGTTGCCTCAAAAATCTAATTTATCTTTCAACCAAGTGCATGCAAAGAAAGTGCAAGTTAATCACAAATGCTCTCATTTTTACTCTTTGATTTTGACTTAGTCAACAAGATTGGACTTGTTTGCTATGAATTCGTATTCCAAAATAAAAATGAAAAGAAGAGACCCCTATTAAAAATCAGAGAGATTTCCAAAAATGCAAGAAATTTTAAAAAATCTCTTCATTTGCGCTCTAGAGATTGATTTTGTCAAAATAGGCCAAATTTATCAAATCAAGTTTTTGATCCTTAATATGACCTCAAAATTCAAAACACAAAGAAAGAACCCCCATTATAATTGAAAACTCTTTCTGAAAATGTATATTTTGTTGAAAAATTCACTAATTTGCGATCAGAAATGGCTTTTTATGAAAAAAAGAGAAAAAAATCATAACTCTCGAAAATCACATCAAAATGCTCTAAAAATCGGACTGATACATTTTGAGAACATACCCAACTTGCAAAAAAAATTTCAAAACCAAACTCTAAGCGGTTTAAAAGATATGATCAAATCTTTAAACCAACTAAGTTTTTGGCCTTCAAACCAATCTACTTATGGGTTGGCCTTAAAACCAAAGTGATAATTCTACAAAAGCATTTGATTAGATCCAATATGCTTCTGTAAAAAATTAGAGATGAAAAATAAAAACAAATGGAGCTAGAAACTTGATTCAAGCCCCACGGTGGTCGCCAAAAATGTACACTCGAAAGTGTCCCACTCTAAACCCTTCTATTCAAACGATTCCATGCGTTCGGAATGCTTGGATGCCGGCTTAGAGCTCCCTATCCACAGAGTGCAAGAGAGTTTATTTTAGGTTCAAGGGCTTTCAAATGAGTCTTAGGAATACTCTTCTTGCTAGTAAACCATGCAATGGGAGGTTCCAAAGACAAGATGCAAGAATGCAAATATCCCAAGGAGTTCCTCAAGAATGCAATGCAACTAAAGATTAAGCTAGAATGAGATGCAAAGTGAAGTTATGCTAAAACATGTATGAGAGTGTTACAATCCAAATATTAAGCTATGTGAGATAGATTATTGCAAAATAGAATCTAAACTAACATGCAACATGAATCTAAGCTAAAATGCTATGGTATGAGAGAATGTAGATAAGAAATAGAAATTTTCCACAAAGCTCCAAAGAAACCTATTAGAAAACCTGCAGCATAACAATATTCAAAATGAGGATTGATTGAGGGGGAAAGCTCTCTCCCTTTTAAAGATGTATGGACGGTAGAGATCAAGATGAAGATGGTGGATGATCAACGGTGGAATTTGAAAAGAGGAGTGATCCATGTGCACACACAAGTCAACCAATAGAATATAAGTTGACTTGTCATATAAGACAAAAGTCTTACAAGCCTTTTCTTTTAATTGTAAAATAGAAAAAAGACTTTATGTGTGCACTTTAAGTGTGTTAGAAGAATGGGGTGTTTTATTTAATTAAAAGGGGACATGTTATTTTAATCAAATAATGAACTTAGGATAGCATAGTCAAACTATAGGTTATAATAAAATAAATTGATTATTAGCAATTTGGTCTGGATAAATGATTAAATTAATTTAGCCAAAATGCTGAGAAGGGGGCTAATAGTCTAGATGACCATTTTTAGGTGATTACATTTGCCCCTCTTTGACTAATGCGTGATCAATCTAGGAACACATTATGTCAAAGAAAATAGAAAGCCAAGTAGGCGCCAAAAATGTACACTCGAAAGTGTCTCACTCTAAACCCTTCTATCCAAACGATTCCATGAGTTTGAAATGCTTGGATGACGGCTTAGAGCTCCCTATCCATGGAGTGCAAGAGAGTGTATTTCAAGTTCAAGGGCTCTCAGATGAGCCTTAGAGATACTATTCTTGCTAGTAAACCATGCAATGGGAGGTTCCAAAGACAAGATGCAAGAATGCAAATGTCCCAAGGAGTTCCTCAAGAATGCAATGCAAATGAAGATTAAGCTAGAATGAGATGCAAAGTGGAGCTATGCTAAAACATGTATGAGAGTGTTACAGTACCATTATTAAGCTATGTGAGATTAAGCTACATGTAAAAATGAAAGCTAAGCTAAGCTAGAATGCCATGATGCCATGGATGAGAGAATGTAGAAAAGAAATAGAAGTTCTCCACAAAGCTCCAAAGAAACCTATTAGAAAACCTGTAGCATAACAATATTCAAAATGATGATCCTTTGAGAGGGAAAGCTCTCTCCCTTTTAAAGATGTATGGACGGTGGAGATCAAGATGAAGATGGTGGATGATCAATGGTTGAATTCGAAAATAGGAGTGATCCATGTGCACACACAAGTCAACCAATAGAATATAAGTTGACTTGTCACATAAGACAAAAAGTCTCACAAGCCTTTTCTTTTAATTGTAAAATAGAAAAAGGACTTTATGTGTGCACTTTAAGTGGGTTAGAAGAATGGGGTGTTTTATTTAATTAAAAGGGGACATGTTCTTTTAATCAAATAATGAACTTAGGATAGCATAGTCAAACTATAGGTTATAATCAAATAAATTGATTATTAGCAATTTGGTCTAGATAAATGATTAAATTAATTTAGCCAAAATGCTGAGAAGGGGGCTAATAGTCTAGATGACCATTTTTAGGTGATTACAAAAACTACCTTGTCAGCACACATTTGTGATATCAGAACAACCTTCCTAGAAATTTTATCAAAATTTTTATGTTATAAGAATGTTAACACAGGTCAACACATTGAAAATAGTAGCCAAGCAATCTACCTTAAAGTCATAGTTCATTACTCAACAACTTCGCTAACGCTTGCTACTCCTTTTCCTCACACCAAGTGGTTTCCCACAAGAGATATTGGCTTTTTCATGGAAGTGCCATAAGCACAACCAAGGGAACACATATGGTGGGTGTAAAATCTTAGGGTGATCCGGGTAGTCCACTAGGATCAATCTTTGCACCAAGAAGTTGAGTGGCTAAAAAGGGTAGTTACTAACTTAAGGTGTTTAGATACGACTTTCGTTCATAGTGTTCCTCTTGCTCGCTGTTAGCGCTTATACTTTTCTCGCGCCCTTGAATGTTTCGATCACAAGTCTTCTTTTCTTGAAGTTGAACTTGAAGTTTTAGCTTACTTCAACTTCAAGTTCAAGTCTGCGTCTGTCTTCATATGACAAGCCCAATTTCTTTTCTCGAGTCAGCCTTAGTAAAGTCGAAGTTGAAGTTGAAACTCGAGCACCCAAATCTTCAACTTAAACTTCAATGTTGATTTTGCACACTTATGATAATTGTATGCAGGTTTCAACTTTTCGGGCCAAATCAAGATGGGTCCTAGTATAGCACTTCCCAAGACATGTGAAGTTATAAGTGAAGGGGTTTAAGGTAGTACGTGTTTGACTACAACAAGATTTGATTAAAGGGTTAAAATTTTCACGTCATGATCACTTAGCATAACATTATATGTGCAGATTTGATGGAGTATTTAAAACAAAGCACGCGCGGTGTCTTTTCCAATGCCTGTCACATGAATGAGTAATTATTGCACTTACTTGCCAAATCTTTCCTACGATCTTTTGCACAAATCATTCCTTAAATGCATTCATTTTAGCCTTTCCCACTCATTCCACTTTCTCCAAAGAAATTCCAGCACTATCAGGTAAGAAGGGCGAATTGCAGGCTATGTCTCCGTCAAACTGTAAGTGCATTTCCATAAACTTTTTCATTTCAAATTGTGTTTGCTTTGCTTTGAGATATTTCAAGCTGTATCTTGTAAACCTCTCTTTCTTGGCAATCATGACACTTTTTCGCCCTGAAATGCCCAAGTTAGAGAAGCCATCTTTGGTCAGTTCATTGCCTGAAATTCATGACATGTTTCTGGTAAATAAAAATTTATCTGAGGTAATTGAACGAGCCAAGAACACCCAGTCAAGCCCTATTTACCAAAAGCTAGTTGATAGTGGATTATTAGAAGCCGCTACTTTTCCCACTGCTATCACATACCCAAAACTCGTCCTTGAATGTGCAAGCCATTATAACCCTATTTTTGGGTGCATTAAGAAAGCCTTAGGGGAAGTGATTGTTAGAATCAATAGAACTAGTGTCCATTCAAACCTTATGATTCCTCAAAAGGAACCCTATTAGCCATGGACGTTCGAAGAAGCTGAGAACCTATATGCCAAAATCAAAAGCAGCTATGATAACAAGATAGCTCAGTCCTGGCTTTTGAAACCAGCAAAGGGAGGTTCTAGACTGCCTAAGCCATTGACTATTGAGCATTTTATAAAAGAAATTATAGAAATCATTCTTTTGCTGAATAAGATTAAGGGAAATGAGCATGCATTCCACTGGGAGTCATGGATGTACTTTTTCATATAGAAGATCATTGAAGGAGTTAAATTCATTGATTGGTCTGACTTGATAACAGAAAACTTGCATAGGGGTTTAATAGCTGTTAACAATTGTGGTCCATTTTTCTTGTCTTCTTATCTAATTTACATCCTAGTGGCATTTAAAGAATGGGACTATCTTCCACATGCACCTTGGGTTGATGACATGTCCATCTACCAATATTATAGTGATCTTCAAGAAACTACATTATGCAAAGAGTTTAAAAGGGTAAATGATGTCTTTCTAGGGAAATTGGTATTTGAACTCTAAGGTTGGGAGAATGATAGGATGTTAGAAGAAGCTATGCAGGTTGTGCAAATCTATGGTTGCTATTACATTCAATTCCCTAGATTGACATATATCAGAGTGGGTGGTTTTTCTGATGAACCTTTAAAGCTACCATGTTATTGTTCAGACTCTGTAGTATTATTTGAGATGTGTAGGTAATTTGTTGCTGTGGTTGAGTCTTTTCAGATTTCAAAAAGATCTTCTTCAGTATTCTTCCCAATTGAGATTGGACACTATAGATGAAGCCATATTGTCCGCAAAATCATTAACCTACTTATGCTTTAAGCCTTTCATTTCTCGGTTAGATTTTGACTATACTGGCTTTGTCAAAAAAAATGTTAACAATGTAGTATCACTGGTTCATTCCCCATAATTAGAAGATTTTTGGGCAAACTGCCTTAATGAATTTGAAGTAAGGAAAAGATTGTGGTCACGCTTAACCATTAAATATATCACTATGTTTAATGTGGAGTTAGATACTTATGGACTAAAAGATGATGATTCTGAAGAAGTGCTTGATCAATTTTATATTGACCAGATTGAATGCATGCCCATTCCTAAAATTGACTGGGAAAAGAGGGAAGAAAATGATGTCCATGCCCGTACTAAAGATCTAATAGCTAGAACTACCAAGTGGATAAAATTAAAGGTAGTGGCTACTCTAGACCTTTCTGGGAAGTTTTCAAAAAGCAAAGATAAAAAGATTGCCAATAAGCAAACTAATCGAGGTGTTCCTGATTCTATTGCAGGTCTAGTTGAAGTTGAAGTTGAAGCAATTCCTGAATCACTTCAACTTCAACTTCAAGAGGCAACTCCAAAGAGCAAGAGGATAACTCGTTCAAGCACAAAGAAGGCATCAATCATTAGAAGTAAGAACACCATAAATGTTGACCTAGAGGTAGCAGAAGACCCACCTATGGTGGATAATGTACCTGAATTCCAGAACTTGTCAGTGACTACCGAAGGCCAAGAGAGTAACCTCACCTTGGTCAAATGCTCCCCTACTACAGAAAAAGATCAAATTATGCCTAAATGGTTAGAGAAATCAATGGAGAAGAAAAGAAGCATAGTCCCAATATCCATGCCTATTGATGATTTGGTTAGTAAGTGTCTTGGTAAAACACCTAAAGTAAAGAAAGCTAGAACCGAGGCAAGGATTAATTTTGATAAGAATTCAGGACGTTGGGCAGCAGAGATAGCTACACTACCAGATGAAAGCTTACATGATTCTGTGGTCCCTCAAGACTACCAGATAACAAAGGTTGACCTGGGAAAAGGGAATCATGAAGTAGACATGGAATTCTTTGAGGCATCCAATAAAAAGATTGCACATAGGGTATGGAAGGATGGATAAGATAAGAAGGAGATGAAGGAAACAATCAAAAACATGGCACAATATATTAATGCTATCCTTCATCCTGAAGTAAGGCCAATCAGTGAAATGTCAGCGATCGTTGATGTGTCCACTATGACTAATCAGCAATCATTGGAGAATCTGCATAAGTGCAAAGTGGTAGTGAAAATAGCAGGGGATTGGGTTCAGGATGTTCTACATGACACCGTAAAGCACATAGGTCACTTAGACCATGCTTCGAAAGAAATATTGAACATTGCTAAAAAGGTGGAGGCAAGCAATGAAGGATATGAAAAAGAGAAGAATAACTAGACAAAGGTGGTGATGTGGTTGGAAGATGTGCAAGAACTCGGCTTACAGAAGTTCTCGGTTGAATGCCCCGTAGCTGGTCTAGACAAAAGGGCTTTGTATGTCATCAAAGATTACATCGAATGGAGGAATGAAGCACTGACACAAGGAGTAACTGAAATTAAAGAAGCATTGCAAGAACTTAAGGTTATACACTAGATTATTCAAAATGACCTTACATGGTTTGCCGAACAGTTCATGGGAAAAGAAGATGACTCTGTTGCCCAATCGGATGAGATAATCAAAGAAGTTCAAAAGAAATTTTAGGAATGGCAAGACAAGAAGGCACTAGCTAAGCAAGACTTTTCTAATGTGGTGCATACTAAGGCTATGTTAATCATCAATCTAAAGCACTTGGAAATGCATGAAGAAAAGGTTGCTGAACTGAAGAAGATGAAAGAAATCTGGAAGCAAAGGTTCGCCTATATTGGTTTTCCACATCAATCCATTATCTCAGCCTTTTTGACTGCCTATGAAACATGGAAAATGGTGAAAGGAGTGGCCAGTGGAGACAGCGCTACCTGATCAAGACAAGCAATTACACTTAATCACTTAGTTATATTTTATTTTACCATCCATTTTTCTTGCATTTCAGTTAACAGTTACTTTACCCAAAGACAATTAACTCCTGGCGGGGTAATTTTTGTAGTAGTCTAGCTCCATGCCTATATATATGTAATAATTAGTATGGTATAGGGGTTAGAATTCTCCAGCAGATCGATAGACAAAACTATTTTTGCTTATGGTTTTATTCCCAGTTTAGAAGTAGCATTTCAAAATTCTGTAGATACAATGAAACTCTACAGTTTGATTTATGGTTAAAGGCTTTGTAAGTAGATACTATTATCTGCCTATTTAAATCAGTATTTCTGAAGATATTATTTAAGCTATTGGCTATCTGTTATTGGTTTTGAAATTATCAATTCAGAACTTGGGATGCTGTGAGAAGTTAGTTTTATCGAATTTGCCTGCTTGATGGTTTAATTTTCAACTATGTGGATCATCTTGATAATTAAAATTGAGTGGTTCTTTTGCATTAAATTTTGTTTTGTATTGATGAGATAAAATAAGTTGATTCAACACTTTTAGCATATTGTTTTCCTGAAAAGGTTATTCTGTTGAGTCTATTAGATAAAAAATTCTCATTATAATAAAGGTAGTTGCACTTGTTTTCATTGAAGAAGCATTAAGCAGAGAATTCTTGAGTCTCTTCTATAGGAATTCATTTGTTAGTTTACATTCTTTTTCTCCATTTTTACATATGAACATTCATGAGAAAAATTATTTACTAACAGTTTTTGGCAACTCTACTGGGGAACAATAAAATGGTTTTGCCTCATTATGAAGTTTTCTTGGTACGTCAACCAGGCTTAGGGTTTGATAATACACAAGAAGATATTATCTCTGACTTAAGTGCACAAGCTTGGAAACTCACAAGCCTAGAACAATTTACACAAGTTAACCAAGTGCTTGAAAGAGAAGAATAAAGAGCCAAACTCATTAGAGGCGTACCTATTGCTAATGAAGAAGCAATAGTTGATAGATTAATCCCGAGGCCTTTTTGAGTGCTGAATGTTAGTCTACATAGTGATAAGCTGGCTAGTAGAAGATATACTTGAAGTGAAGAAAGAAAGGGGTTCATTGATGAGTCTTATGAATTTGTAAAAAATCTCAATTTTGCCCCTGATCTCTCCTAGAAACGGAAGAAGTTTGTCAAGAGTAAAAGTAGTTCGACTTCCCCTAAGAAAGCCACCCCAATAGCTGTGAACCTTCAAGCCTTAATTTTACCAGGGACATTAATACCTTCTCATTTAAACATCCAACCTTTGAATTTTGTTTTCCCTAGGATGGCTTCTAACCCATGGGGTGCACAAGTAGGTCCCTTGGCGCTTGGAGGTAATCTTAATTCACTTCCTAAATTTTATGGGGATGGAAAGAAATCAACTGATGAGCATCTCAATGCCTTTAATACTGCATGTGTCATTCTTGTTGTAGCACATGAAGATGTAGCTGTGAGGTTATTTGTGCAGACTTTGATTAATGATGCAACAGACTAGTTTCATCATCTACCTTAAGGGTCCATTACTGACTGGAATCATATGCGTACTACTTTTGAAGATAGATTTAAATCCTCTAAAGATGAACATACCTTGCTACTTCAGTTAACACAATTGAAAAAGGAAGTACATGAACCCATGAGAGATTTTGTAGCAAAATTCAATAAGATAATTCATAAAATCCCTGCTACCAAGAGACCCAATGATGAAAACTGTAAAGGATTCTTTGTTAATGCGATGCCTCTAGACATCAATTTTCACTTAAGGACAAACAGAGTAGCAGATGTTGAGGCTTCCCAGAGATTGGCAATTGAACTAGAAGATGACCTTTTAGCTATGGGAAAATGGAAGAAAGAGATGCAGAGTTCTAAAACTCAACCACCTTCATCCAAGAAATCAGACCCATTGGTTCAAAAGCTCATTAATGATGTGATGACTAATAAGAAACAACTCCCTAGAATGAACACTCATTATCAAGATATTCCAAGGAAATACCCAGGCCAAAGTAGTTTTTAGGGGAAACAACTTGCATTACCCTCAAGTCAACAAAGATTACAAATTGAAGCTCCACTTAGCAAAAACAACATGTGTTTTTTTCATCTTACGAATGATCATGAGAGAACTTCTTGCCCTGAAAATGTTAGATATCAGTAGCTTGAAGTAGAAAAAGTGGCTTCCACTAATGTAATAATAGAAGAAGAATCTTCTGAGGAACCTGGCGACTCCGTAAATTATTACCTTGAGTATGAATCTGATTCTGACAAGGTAATGACATCTTATTAACCTTAGAAGAGGCTTCATGTTCGGTCTTGACCCGAGGGCAAAGAACTGGAGTAGCTAATACTCATGATGAAAATAACTCAACTCCTACTCAGGCCAAGGAACAAAGGGTAAAAAGAGAAAGTGAATGTAAGTCATCACCTATTGTAACAACTACTCAAATCTTAAAGAAAGTTGCTGATTCTGATTCCACATTTGACATTGTTGAGTTTTGTAAGACATCAAGGATACAAATTTCTCCTATAGAATATTTGAGAATGAATCCTAGTGAACTTGATAAGTTGATTGAATATGTTAACCAATCATCTCCTGATAAAGCAGCCAAACAGATCAATGAGGTCAAATTCTCAGAAGGCAATGAAACAGTTGCTCAATAGAAGAAAGAATTTTCAAAGGCCAAGAAACCAGAAACAAAAAAATCCCATAGTCAGGAAGAGGTAATTCAACCAGACCCAATTAGTCTTGAACCTTCTTATAACCACAAGCCTGATCCATTTTATGTCTCCCTCTTTTTACATGGCTTTAAGCTGAATAACTGTATCATAGATTCAGGGGCTTCAAATAATATAGCAGCAGTAGCAAAAGCTTTGGATCTTCCTTTAACCAAAACATTTGGCAAATGTTATTCCATGGATTCAAAACAAGTACCCTTAGTGGGTCAAATTAAAGATGCCCAAGTATCATTAGCCACTTACCCTCATAAAAGGATTAAACTCACCATCTTGGTAGCAGATATCCCCACAAGCTATGGCATGCTTCTTAGTTAGACTTTCTGTCGAGATCTAGGAGGGGAAGTTAAGATGGATTGGTCTCAAGCTGTGATACCTATTGGGAAGGAGAAAGTAACCTTATTACCTGAAAAAAAATCCAAATTTACAGTCTTTCCATCTAATGACCCTAAATCTCAAATTCTTTATCAAGAAACTGATTTCACTAATTATTTGATTATGTCTAAAGATGAGAGAATAGGTGAGGAATCATTAAAAGAAGACTTGCTATGGACTCTTGAGTTTGATGGGAGCTATTGTTTGAATGGATCTGGAGCCAGTGTAGTTCTCATATCACTTGATTATTAGAAATTCCCCTTTTCTTATAAGCTTTCCTTTGAAAATACTAACAATATAGTTGAATATGAGGCTCTACTTCTAGGCATAGAAGAAGCCAAAAGAAGGAACATCAAACTAATAAAAGCAAAAGGAGATGTCGAGCTAATAGTAAAACAAGTTAAAGGAATGTTTTCAGTTAAAAACTAGAGACTAAAGCATTATAGAAACTGTGTATGGGATGAAATTGAAGGTTTTGATGCCTTTGCAATTGAAGCAATCCCTCAAGAACTGAATGACAAGACAGACTCCTTGGCAGTATCAACTTCTTTGTTAATTCCTTGTTCTGATTTCATAAACAAGAAGTATTCAGTGGAAATCATTCACAGACCAAGTGTCCCTGATAATAATAATTCTTGGAAAGTATTTAAAGACAATGCTCATCTTAATGCTTTCTTGCAAAGTGTTGAGAAGTTCTCTATGAACTACTTTGAAGCCTCAAATGTGGAATGTAGGGAATTTTGTCTTGATTTGCCTGATGAGAGTGATGTGTTACAACTAAAAGGGAATGTAATACCTAAAGGCCTCGTCGAGCTTGAAATTTTTTTTGATAGGCAAGATACCTTCCTAGCTCAAGATGCAACATTTAAAGAGGATCTGAAGGCTGATTATGAAATGGTGAATCTGGGAGATAAACATAATCCCAAAATTATCAACTTGGGAACTTGTTGTGATGAAAGTGAGAAAGCTAGATTCACTAAGCTCCTGTCATAATATATAGATGTCTTTTCTTGGTCTTATGATGATTTGAAGACTTTCAAAAATGGTAAATTCAAGCACCATATTACTTTGAAACCAGGTACTTCCCCTTTTAGTCAAAATTTGAGGACAAATAATCCAAAAGTTTCTGACACAATATTCAGAGAAATAGATAAGATGCTAAAAGCTCGCATTATTTTTCCAATTCATCATTCCACATGGGTGGAAAACATAGTGCCAATCAGGAAAAAGAATGGAGAGATAAGAATTTGTGTTGATTTTAGAAACCTTAATCAAGCAAGTTTGAAAGATTAATTTGCTTTACCAATAATGGACCAAATTCTTCAAACATTTGCTAGTTCAAAAATGATGTCTTTCCTAGATGGTTTCTCAGGTTATAACCAGATAGAAGTTGCTGAAGATGATCAACAGAAGACAACATTTACAACACCATGGGGAACCTTTGCCTATAAAAGAATGCCTTTTGGCTTAATAAATGCCGGTGCCACCTTCCAGCGAGCTATGAATTCAACCTTTGGTAACTTATTGGACAGATGCATCACATTGTACCTCAATGATATGACAGTATTTTCTAGAAGATGGAAGAAACACCTAAAGGATTTGAGAAAAGTACTCCAAAAATGTAGAGATCACAAAATTTCATTGAATCCCAAGAAATCAATTTTTGCCGTGACTAAAGGAAAGTTACTTGGACACGTGGTCTCAAAAGAAGGTATCAAAGTCGACCTAGAAAGAGTGAAAGCCATCCAACAATTATGTCTTCCTATCAATCGAAATAGCATTAAATCCTTCTTTGGAAAGATCAATTTCTTGAGAAAATTTGTACCTGATTTTGCAGAAACTATTAAACCTATGGCCAAGCTACTCAGTGAGAAGCAAAATTTCAAATGGGATGAACCAGCATCAAAAGCATTCAAAGAGGTAAAAGAAGATATTGCTAAAGCCCCAATGATTTTTCATCCTAATTTTAAAAAGGATTTCATAATGTATTGTTACGCATCTGAGCATACCATGTCAAGAATATTGCTCCAAAAGAATGACAAAGGGGAAGAGATGCCTATTTCTTTTATGAGCGTACCTCTGAAGAAACATGAGCTTAACTACTCTCTGTCTAAAAAGCAAGCTTTCACTGTTGTAAAAGCAGTAAAATACTTTAGGTACTATATCTTGCACTCTCATTCTATAGTGTATGTGCCATCCACCGCGGTCAAGAGCATTCTCACACAGCAAGATGTAGTAGTCAACAATTAGGTGACATGGGTAGCAAAAGTCCAAGAATTTGATTTGGATATCCAACCAACTAAATTGGTTCGAGGATAGGGGTTGTGTAAGCTTACTGTAAAAGGTGAAAAAGAGGAATCATATCCCACCTACTTGTTTGTAAGTCTCAAAGACGAATGGTATTCAAATATTGCTTATTTCTTGACATATAGAAGATGTCCTGATCACCTGAAAGGAAAGGACCGACGTACCCTTCAACTTAGAGCAGCCAAGTTTGTTATAATTGATGATATCTTATATAAAAGAGATTTAGATGGTATGTTTTAAAGATGTTTTGATACCAACCAACAAGATAAGTTATTGAGAACCTTCCATGATGGAGCCTACGGAGGTCATTTTTCATCAACAGTAACAGCATTCAAGATCCTAAGAAGTGGGTACTATTGGCTAGGGATGTTTAAAGCTGCTTACCATTGGGTTAGGAATAGTGAAAAGTGTCAGTTTTTTACCTAGAAACCACAATTAGCTACTCTACCCCTAAATCCAATGATCATAGAAGAACCATTTCAACAATGGGGATTGGATTTTATAGGGCCTATTAATCTGATTTCAAGTGTAGGACATACAAACATTCTTACTGCTACTGATTATTTTACTAAATGGGTGGAGGAAAATCTTGTTAAAGCAATAAGCTCATAGGTATTGTGCAAATTTTTGACAGAAAATATTTTGACTCATTTTGGTACTCCCAGTAAAATAGTGATAGATAATGCACATAATTTTTCATCCAGCGAAATTCAATTGTATTGTTATGATCATGGTGTCTATTTGTCTCATTCTTCGAATTACTTCACTTAAGGCAATGAATAGGTAAAGTCCAAAAATAAGAACCTGGTCAACATTATGAAAAAATTGGTGGATGAGAAAGGAAGAGATTGGTACAAGAGGTTGTATGAAGCAGTTTGGGCTGACAAAACTTCTCCCAAAAGATTCATACATATGACACCTTTTGAATTGGTGTACGAAGTTGAGGCACAATTGTCCTTGCCTTTAGAACTAGCTACATTGAATTTGCAAAAAGTAATTGAAGATGAAACATTTTAGTCTTCCATTGAGAAGAGAATACTATGTCTCCAAAAAATAGAAGAAGAAAGAAGAGAGCTAGTAGATCACATCACAAATCATCAGGCAAGAGTTAAAAAGATCTTCGATCAAAAGGTGAGGCCATGGAAATTCATGAAAGGAGATCAAATGTTGTTATGGGATAAGAGAAGAGAACCTAAAGGAGCTCATTCTAAATTTGAAAGCTTATGGAAAGGCCCATTTGTAATATCTGAAGAACTAGGCTCAAATGCCTTCAAACTGCAGTACCTCAATGGAGATGAAATTCCCCTATCCTACAATGGGTAGGATCTCAAGCTATACCATCTTTAAGTCTATTTTGCATCTCATTGTAAATACCATCTTTTGGTTTTTCTTTCCTTTCCTGTTTCATCCTTTGTGTTGTGTCATCATCTTTTGAGTCGTTCTGCAAAGCCTAAGACCCTGGGTTCATCCATGATCCTTTTAGTCTCATTCCCCAATAGGAGCCAATTGTTAGCGCTTATACTTTTCTCACGCCCTCGAATGTTTCAATCACAAGTCTTCTTTTCTTGAATTTGAACTTGAAGTTTTAGCTTACTTCAACTTCAAGTTCGAGTTTGCATCTATCTTCATATGACACGCCCAATTTCTTTTCTCGAGTCAGCCTTAGTAAAGTCAAAGTTGAAGTTGAAACTCGACCACCCAAATCTTCAACTTCAACTTCAATGTTGATTTTGCACACTAACGATAATTGTATGTAGGGTTTAACTTTTCGAGCCAAATCAAGATGGGTCCCAGTTTAACACTTCCCAAGACATGCAAAGTTATAAGTGAAGGGGTTTAAGGCAGTATGTGTTTGGCTACGACAAGATTTGATTAAAGGGTTAAAATTGTCATGTCATGATCACTTAGCATAACATTATATGTGTGGATTTGATGGAGTATTTAAAACAAAGCACACGCGATGTCTTTTACAATGCGTGTCACATGAATGAGTAATTATTGCACTTACTTGCCAAATTTGTCCTACGATCTTCTGCAAAAATCATTCCTTAAATGCATTCATTTTAGCCTTTCCCACTCATTCCACTTTCTTGAAAGAAATTCCAGCACTATCGGGTAAGAAGGGCTAATTGCAGGCCGTGTCTCTGTCAAATTGTAAGTGCATTTCCATAACCCTTTGCATTTAAAATTATGTTTGCTTTGTTTTGAGATATTTCAAGCCGTATCTTGTAAACCTATCTTTCTTGGCAATCATGATGCTTTTTCACCCCAAAATGCCCAAGTTAGAGAAGCCATTTTTGCTCAGTTCACTGCCTGAAATTCATGACACGTTTCTGGTAAATAAAAATTTATCTGAGGTAATTGAACAAGCGAAGAACACCCAGTCAAGCCCTATTTACCAGAAGCTAGTTGATAGTGTATTATTAGAAGCTGTTGCTTATCCTTCTGCTATCACATACCCAGAACTCATCCTTGAATGTGCAAGCCATTATGACCCTATTTCTGGGTGCATTAAGAAAGCCTCAGGGGAAGTGATTGTTAGAATCAATAGAACCAGTGTCCATTCGGCCTTTAGGATTCCTCACAAGGAACCCTACAAGCCATGGACATTCAAAGAAGCTGAGCGCCTGTACTCCAGAAACAAAAGCAGCTACGATAAAAAGATAGCTCAGTCCTAGCTTTTGAAACCAGCAAAGGGAGGTTCTAGACTGCCTAAGCCATTGACTATTGAGCATTTTATAAAAGAAATTGTAGAAATCGTTCTTCTGCTAAATAGGATTAAGGGAAATGAGCATACATTCCACTGGGAGTCATGGATGTACTTTTTCATACAGAAGATCTTTGAAAGAGTTAAATTCATTGATTGGTTTGACCTGATAGTAGAAAACCTGCATAGGGGTTTAATAGTTGTTAACAATTGTGGTCCATTTTTCTTGTCTTCTTATCTAATTTACATCCTAGGGGCATCTAAAGAATGGGACTATCTTCCACATGCACCTTGGGTTGATGACATGCCCATCTACCAATATTACGGTGATCTTCAAGAAACTACATTATGCAAAGAGTTTAAAAGGGTAAATGATGTCTTTCTAGGGAAATTGGTATTTGAACTCCAAGGTCAAGAGAATGATAGGATGTTAGAAGAAGCTATGCAGGTTGTGTAAATCTATGGTTGCTATTACATTCAATTCCCTAGATTTACATATATCAGAGTGGGTGGTTTTTCTGATGAACCTTTAAAGCTACCATGTTATTGTTCAGACTCTGTAGTATTATTTGAGATGTGTAGGTAATTTGTTGCTGTGGTTGAGTCTTTTCAGATTTCAAAAAGATCTTCTTCAGTATTCTTCCCAATTGAGATTGGACACTATAGATGAAGCCATATTGTCTGCAAAATCATTAACCTGCTTATGCTTTAAGCCTTTCATTTCTCGGTCAGATTTTGACTATACTGGCTTTGTCAAAAAAAATGTTAAGAATGCAATATCACTGGTTCATTCCCCACAATTAGAAGATTTTTGGGCAAACTGCCTTAATGAATTTGAAGTAAGGAAAAGATTGTGGTCACGCTTAACCATTAAATATATCACTATGTTTAATGTGGAGTTAGATACTTATGGACTAAAAGATGATGATTCTGAAGAAGTGCTTGATCAATTTTATATTGACCAGATTGAATGCATGCCCATTCCTAAAATTGACTGGGAAAAGAGGGAAGAAAATGATGTCCATGCCCGTACTAAAGATCTAATAGCTAGAACTACCAAGTGGATAAAATTAAAGGTAGTGGCTACTCTAGACCTTTCTGGGAAGTTTTCAAAAAGCAAAGATAAAAAGATTGCCAATAAGCAAACTAATCGAGGTGTTCCTGATTCTGTTGCAGGTCTAGTTGAAGTTGAAGTTGAAGCAATTCCTGAATCACTTCAACTTCAACTTCAAGAGGCAACTCCAAAGAGCAAGAGGATAACTCGTTCAAGCACAAAGAAGGCATCAATCATTAGAAGTAAGAACACCATAAATGTTGACCTAGAGGTAGCAGAAGACCCACCTATGGTGGATAATGTACCTGAATTCCAGAACTTGTCAGTGACTACCGAAGGCCAAGAGAGTAACCTCACCTTGGTCAAATGCTCCCCTACTATAGAAAAAGATCAAATTATGCCTAAATGGTTAGAGAAATCAATGGAGAAGAAAAGAAGCATAGTCCCAATATCCATGCCTATTGATGATTTGGTTAGTAAGTGTCTTGGTAAAACACCTTAAGCATTCTTGCCTAGTGATCTCCCTACGGTCGAAATCCCATAAGCGATCACACTAGGTGAAGAAAAACACTATGTCTACCAAGATTTTATGTCCTTGATAGCCTTGAGTTTATAGTGGGTTGAAAGAGTCGGGTAATCTACTTGTCCCTACTTGGGTCATTCCTCTCAAGTTGTTTGAGAGCAAGCCCTCTAAAGGTACACAAAAAGTGGATCAACTTTTGGAAGTTAAGATTTTTGATTCACCACAAGGGTGAAGAGAATACTCTTCTATTCCAATCATTTTCTCCCAAACATGCCAAGAAGATTTAGTTGCCTCTTACTCTTGAAACCAAATGGTAAGTCAAGATTTCTGATTCACCACAAGGGTGAAGAGCATACTCTCCTATCACCAAAAGATCTCAATAATAAGTTTTAATGTGCCTAAAAACAAAAAAATAGTATATGACACACATGTAAAAGTAAAGAACAAGAAAAATTGAGTTTTTATGTGTTGGGGAGCCCTGCAAACAATCGTTAGTAGCCCTTGTGCATTTGAAGCGTTGACATGCGTTCTTTTTATGCAATGTTTCAATTTTTTCACAAGGATGGTAACCTACAATCACAACTTGTTAGCACCATAAGTTAGTGTGAAATAATATAAAAAATTGCAATAAAAAGTGGTTAGTTTCCTCAAATATCAAAGGTATCTTCCAACCAAGTGTATGCAAAGAAAGTGCAAACTAATCACAAATGCTCTCATTTTTACTCTTTGATTTTAACCTAGTCAACATGATTAGATTTTTTTGCTATGATTTCAGACCCAAAAATAGAAATGGAAATAAGAGACCCCTACTAAAAACTAGAGAAATTTCCAAAAATGCAAGAAATTCAAAAAAAAAACTCATCATTTGTGCCCTAGGGACCCATTTTGTCAAAACAAGCTAGATTTATCAAATCGAGTTTTTGATCCCTAATACGACCTCAAAAGTCAAAAAACAAAGAAAGTAACCCCCTTATAATTAAAACAAAAATCTTAAAATGTATTTTTTTCTAAAAAATATGCTGATTTGCAATTAGAAATGACTTTTTATGAAAAAATAAAAATAAAAATCATAACTCCTGCAAATCACGTCAAAATACTCTAAAAATCAAACTGAGATATGTTGGACACATACTAAACATAAAAAAAAAAAATTCAAAACCAAACTCCAAGTGGTTTAAAAGATATGATCAAATCTTTAAAACAACTAGGTTTTGGCCTTCAAACCAATTTACATATGGGTTAGCCTTAAAACCAAAGTGAGAATTCTACAAAACCACTTGATTAGATCCAATATGCTGCCATAAAAAACCAAAGATAAGAAATGGAAGCAAATGGAGCTAGAAACTTGATTCAAGCCCCATAGTGGGCACAAAAAATGTACACTCGAAAGTGTCACACTGTAAACCCTTCTATCCAAACGATTCTATGAGTTTGGAATGCTTAGATGCTAGCTTAGAGCTCCCTATCCATGAGTGCAAGAGAGTGTATTTCAAGTTCAAGGGCTCTCATCTGAGCCTTCAAAATACTCTTCTTGCTAGTAAACCATGCAATGGGAGGTTCCAAAGACAAGATGCAAGAATGCAAATGTCCTGACGAGTTCCTCAAGGATGTAAGGCAAATGAAGACTAAGCTAGAATGAGATGCAAAGTGTAGCTATGCTAAGCATGTATGAGAGTGTTACAATCCAACTATTAGACTATATGATTTAAGCTAAATGTAAAAATGAAAGCTAAGCTAAGATAGAATGCCATGGATGAGAGAATGTAGACAAGAAAGAGAAGTTCTCCACAAAGCTCTAAAGAAACTTGTTAGAAAACCTACAACATAATAATACTCAAAAGATGGATTCTTTGAAGGGGAAAGATCTCTCCCTTTTAAAGTTGTACGGATAGTAGAGATGAAGATGAAGATGGTGGATGATCAACGATGGAATTTGAAAAGAGGAGTGATCCATGTGCACACACAAGTCAACCAATAGAATATAAGTTGACTTGTCATATAAGACAAAAGTCACAAAGCCTTTTCTTTTAATTAAAAAATAGAAAAAGGACTTTATGTGTGCACTTTAAGTGGGTTAGAAGAATGGGGTCTTTTATTTAATTAAAAGGGGACATGTTCTTTTAATCAAATAATTAACTTAGGATAGCATAGTCAAACTATAGGTTATAATCAAATAAATTGATTATTAACAATTTGGTCTACATAAATGATTAAATTAATTTAGCCAAAATGTTGAGAAGGGGGCTAATAGTCTAGATCACCATTTTTAGGTGATTACACATATATCCAATCTAAATTACAATTCATCAAAGTTGTCTACAATACAAGTTTCAACACAGTACACAAAGTTAGCCCAATTGCTAATACTCGAGTTTTGAAGACAAACTCGATGAGGTTTTGACACTTGGCAACCATTTTCAACACTTGGCATCATCATGCACTCAGTAGACTTAGAAGCTTGGTTCATACTAATCACTTCCAAGTATTCTGAACTTGGTCTGCACCAGTGACTTAGTGAACACTGTGAAATTGAATCACTTGGTTGACACTACATAGCTTAGTCAAACTATCACTATGACCTCGGTATAAACTGAATCACTTGGTTGAAATTGCATAGCCTTGTCAACACTAGATTCACATCACTGAAGTTGAAAACTCGGTAAACTTTGAAGACCTCTATTTGCACTAAGAAACTTGGTAAACACTTGGAGCTCGGTTGACACTAATAATCACCAACTTGGTAGATACTGCTTCGTGAGAACTGAATATTGTTCCTGGAACTCAGTAGTAACTATAGAACTTGATAGATCTTGAATTACTTGGTTAACATTGTAAACTATAATATAATTTTGGTAGTTGCTAACCATCTGATTAAGTGCGTGTGTCACTAATAAAAAAACTTGACTGTAATGTCAAAAATTAGGTACCACTGACTCTTTCAAGGCTTGGTCAAGGATCTTCTAATGTTGGAGGGATGAGTGTACAAAATATAGGATGGATATTTGTGCAAAAGTATTGCTAAGCTAGTCAACAAGGTTATAATTGGAATAAGTTACAAGTCTTGTAGGAGTAATGGGTCTACTAGGAGTTGTAGGTCTAGCAAGGTTCCAGGTAAGGTGATCTTGGTGTGCTGTGTGGTGAAAGCACAATGAGGGTCTTCATTTTTTTAAGTAAATGTAGACATGTGTGAATCAGACTCATTAAAGAAATTGATGGTGTAGTCGTGTCCAGTGTGAGTGTAATTAACATTATCCTGTGAGTTTCAATTTGAGATGGAGGCTTTCCCTTTATCATGGTTTCCCAAAGGATCCTTAAAAAATGGTATGATCAAAGTTGGAGGACAACAATGAAGGGTCTACGATAATCACTCCATCATTGATTAGATCTTGCATTTTATGTTTAAGCTGGAAACACGAAGTGGTCTTGTGTCCCTTTGTACAATGGTAGTCATAGAACTTGTTATCATCCCACCAAGGGGTTTTTTTTAGTGGTTCACCTTTAACTGGGGGTAATTAAAGAAGTTATTTTTAAACAACTGTTGAAGTTTGGTCTCAAGTGGTAACCCCAAGGGTGTAATTTTTTTGTCTTTATTCTTGGGACATCCTCAAGGTCTATCCTATGTTGAGGTATCAATCGTTTGGTGTTGAGGTGGTGCTTGGTTAGACGTTTGAAAACTCATGCAATTCATACCTTTAAGGGTCATCATAGGTTGTGTCATGCTAATGGTTCAGGCATCAACAATACCATCATTTGTGACATTCAAATTAGTATACCTTTACGAATGAGGGCATCTTCTATGCTAGCTCCCTTTTTCATTAATTTGGCAATAGTGCTAGGACTTTTGATCTTAAGTTCATACATCAGATTAGGGACTAGGTTCACAATGCATAGGTTGACCTTTTATTGTTCTATAATATCCAAGGCTTATCCAATGTAACAATAATGTGATGAATGGTTCTCCTTGATTTTTCTTTGTTGAGCACAAATTGGATAATGTCGCCTCATTTTTTATGTTAAAAGTAAAATGAGATATGAATTTGTGTGCTAGTTCAGTCTAGGATTTTATATTTCTGGGTAATTAAGAATACCATTCAAGTGTTGGTCCACCAAGAGAATGAGGGAATAATCTCATAAGATATGTTGGTTCATCATTGATCTCGATACAAGAGGCACAAAACTCTCTGATATGGTCAAGTGGGTTGTGTTTTCCTCAGTATTTCTCAAATCTTGATGCCTCATAATGTCTTTGAAATGGAGGCATATATAGACTCTTTTCAAAGAGATTAGGATGTAAATCCCATTACATGTGTAGAACTTTCTTCTTTTGGACTTCTAATGCCTGAGTGGTTTGTGTCTTCAAGTAAATCTTTTACTACGGTGAGATTTATGTCTACTTGGTTCAAATATATCTCCATCTAAAGACTCTAGAGATGTATCACTAGGAGGTGGAGGTATGTTGGCACCTTGAAGATGGAAAGACCATTGTTGTTGTTATTGTGTCATTGGTTGTGATTATTGTATGTTTTTTGAACATATGTCCATGTATGAGACTTTTTTGTAGAGGTATTTGTTGAGCTCTTTGTGGCACACAATGTTATTGTAGCAACTATTGTTGGTATGCAATCTATTGTTCCAATCATTGTTGATATTCCAACTGTTGTCTTAATTTTTCTTGTTGCTTTGCAAAGATTACTTGTTTTTATTGGAATTGTTGTTGATACATTGCATATATGTCTTGTGGATTTTGATTATGTTGGGTGTTATGAACACTGGGTCCTTGCACCACTTGATGTTGTTGTTGTTTCTTTGGATGTTAACTATGTCCATTTGATGTGAGCATCGATTTAAGATCCTTGACTTGATATGTTTGAGGCTTTAATTCTTTGCCTTGGGACATCATATCTACTGGAAAATGAGCCAATTTCCTTGGTGGGATTGGTAAGATATCAATGAGACTCTTTTTTTATGGTTAAAAAGGTGCACTTGCAACAATAGTTGATGTTTCACATGAAAAATTCATAAGGGGGGCCATATTAGTTGATGTCGTTGTAGCTGGTAGAGTTAACAACAAGAGGGAACTTTGTTGATTTTCTTCCAATGGAGGTATTTTTTTCATCCATATGGTGAAATTATCTTTAAGTATTTCTTGTTGTTGCATCATTTGGTTAAGATCAATCCTTAATGTCCTTTTAGGGCACTTTAAAAGAGTCTTGTTGACATTAAGTGATGGAGGTGCATCAAATAGGGGGTTAATGTTGATATGTTCAAAGGTACCCTGGAGAATCTTGATATTTGACTCTTGGTGAGGTCTCTTAGGAGTTACCTTTGTAGTTAAAAATTCCAAAGGTTTCTTACCCTTATCTAAGTCTAGGTTGATCATAGCTTGCCTATATTTGAATGTATGGTTGTCTTGACTCTTAGACTTAGGTCCTTCCAAGGTTGTGTTAAACTTCACTATTTCTTGGGCTGCCAAGAGTTTGAAGTTAATTCAAAAGGTTTTATCTTGACAAACTTTAGTCATTTCTTCATTGGGAATACCATAGTATATGTTAGAATCATCACTTAAGTGAAGGGTACCTTGTTGTATGTTTGAATGATTAAAGGTGCTTGTGTTAGGTTTGCCAAGTTCAAATGAATGGGTATGTTCATCTTTGGGTATTGTAGGTACACTTCCATATCCTGGTGGTATAGGTACAACTATAGATTTAAAATTTAGACTCCATTGAACCATTCCATGTGTAGGTGATGTTTTAAGAGGGAATTTCATGTTGGACGTGTCATTGAGATTTTCTTGCCTTGTGTTTGAGGGTCACTTCTTGGAGGATACATGTTTATTGGGTCCACTAGTAATGGTTGTGAAACTTCAATTTGTCTTGCATCAAAATTTGTTGAGGTTTCTTGGTTTTCTTTTGTCTTGGATGAGTTATTGGTTGTGTTGCTCTTGAGAAAATAATGGTTGATATAGGTCTTCTGGTCTTTTAGTTGATTGTGTCCTTGTGAGGGCTGGCATGATACCTAAGTATGTAGATGCAATGGGGAATTTTGGACTCTGAAATGGACTTTCTGTCAACCAAGTGTGCACCTACAACACCAACTACACCTAGATAGCACCGAGTGTGCACCTAAAGTGTGCAACTTAGAACCCAGAAGGGTGCAGTTGGTAAATAAGGTGTTCAGGTGACAGAAATGCAAAATATGTGAGCATAATGTGTTTTATTAGGCTTTTTAGGGTTTAGCAATGCATTGCAAGTTGTGGAAATGCAATTTGGGACTCTAGAACCCAAAATGGATTCCCTGGTTACCAAGTACACCCAGACAGTACCAAGTGTGCACCTAAGGTGTGCAACTTGGTAAAATAGGTTGAAATTTGGTAAAGTTGAAGGTTGTGTATAGAAGATATGACTTTTTTGTGATTTTTGGGGTTTAGGTATGTTATGTAACTTGTATATGTGCAAAAGTGCCTATGGTTATGGTATGCAAGGTGTAAATGCAAGTGACATTTTGGAATTTTGACTAAGGGATATGAAGATAATCGTAAGGTATGCAAAGTGTAGATTATTTTTTACCTTGGACTTTGGATTGTGAAAATGAGACTAAGGATTAATGTATGCAAATAAGATTTGGACTATGTAAAGGGGTATGCTAGTGTTGATAATGACATCTAGGACATGCAAGATATGGATGTGGGATTATGCAAAGTGTTTGGTTTGACAAATGATTAAGGACTTGGGGAAAGTTAATTGTTGGAAATATTTGTTGGGCTTTGGAGGATTTTGACACTTAGAGGAAATGCTTTGGGCTATGCAAGATGAAATGACTATACAACTAGGGTTTTTGATTGAAAACTAGGATTTTGAAATGATGTTCAAAATAGGGTTTAAGATGTTTAGGGAGACTAAAGATGTACTAAGGTTATAAAAAGTGTATGCAAGGTTTGGAATTAGGAGAAAATCTTTAGAAAATAAAAATCTAAAAGTTTAACCTTATGAGAATAAACTTTGGATCTTGACCAAAAGAGATAAAAATCAGAAAGATCAAGTTGATAAAAAAGACTAGGTCAAATCCATCAAACATAGATAGAATTTGACCAAAGAAAAATGATAAAAAAGATAACAAAAAGACCAAGGTCAAGATCCCTTATCCATCCACATAAGGAGATACTCTAAAACTCATACTTTATTATATTTTCAACAAAGTTCAAAGGGTTCTAGGTTCAAAATGAGGTCTATAAAGGAGATCAAAATAATTATTATGTGAGATTAGTATGGAAAATGCATGGATCTTAAGGGGAAAAGGAGGTTTAGAACATGATCAGAATGAGGACTTATACAAGCATCTAAGGGCAAGTCTAGGGTCTAAAAATGCAATCTAGAGGTCAAAATGCACTATTCTGGCAACCAAGAGTGTGTAAATAGCACCAAGTGCACCCAGATAGTACCAAATAACCCAATGGTGTAGTTGGGGCATAGATGGGTGCACATGGGGCCTAGATGGGCACATTTAGTAAAAAAAGATGGAAACTTGGGGATTTAGGGCTTAATGATTTTCATACTACTATGCTAGAAAGTGGGTTTCCTGAGGATGATGTTATTATCAAAATGAGGATTGTGTAGGTCATGCAATGCTATAAAATGAGGGTTAGGAAATTGAAAATGGGGACTAGGGTATGTAAAATGAGGGCTAGGATATGCAAAAATGCAAGTTAGGGTATGCAAGTTGAAGACTAAAGGTTGCAAGATGAAGACTAGGAGATGAAAGGTAAGGACTAAGGGACACAATATGAAGCCTGAAGAATGTTCTATGAGGACTAAGGAATGCCAAATGAGGGCTAAAATATGCAAGTTTTAGGATCAAAAGATGGAAAATGTAAGAGTGCATTATGATAAGATGAACTCTAAATCATGCCAAGGACTCCTAATGTTGGGTTCACAATGTTCTCAAGGTTTTTGATAAAGGTTTTTCAATGTTTTGACAATGTGTGTGTTTGAAAATATCAAAGGCTCAAATGTGCTTGGTGAGGGTTTGTAAATTTTGGAATTATCTTGATTAAACTCATGCACATGCACAACAGAATAGACAAGAATAACTATTGTTAACTTAAAAGACACATCCAAACCTAGTCTTTTAAGACTTTAACCACTGAATTCCCACTTTAACTAAAGTTCAATCATTCTTATCTAGAGAAAATGACCTAAAATCTTGGCACCACAAGATTTCCCTTAAACTACACTCAATTATTGGGGCTACCAAGGTTTGCTTCCCAAGGGATTGTTGCCTCTACTAAGGACCATGAGATTGTGGGATATCTTGATGGGAATGGGTGACCCCCTAAGCTAGTGGATATAAAGGTTTTTGGATACTAAGACATGGTGTTTAGTTTGAGCACTCTATTTAGAAAGTGGATGATAAACTTCTTTGGAAGGTCTCCCAGGCCCAAGAACTGGGATTTGACATACCACAAGGGTATTGGAGGAGAGTTATCAACCAAAACTACTATCGATAGGGCATTAACCTTATCATGCTAGTTATAACAACTAGAGCATAGACCTAAAATTGGTCCATTAACACTTCAAGGTCGACCCTTAGGACCCCCAAGTGGGGTTCTTGGTTCCAAGACATGCCTTTGTACAAGAAAGTGCATAGATTTCTCATACACCCAATATCCATAAAGGTGAGGGGAGAGGATATATCCATGCAACCCTTTAGGATCTAAACAATGGAGAGAAGCCAATCAAAATAAATTTTTTATTTTAAAACACCAAAACCAAGTATTTTTTTATATGAACAAAAAAACCACACACATAATTTTGACAAACACATAAGGTCCTTGTCAAATGTCCTACACCAAATACATTAGTAGTTTTCAAAAGATGAATCTTCTCCCAAAGAATGTCACACGCTATAAATTGATCATCATTAACACTAAAAACCTCTATTCTATGTTCTAGAACCAAAATGAAACCCTAAATGCATATTTGGACTCAAACTTGACCTCTTTGTGAAACAACTGCGTAGTGACAGTACCAACTGCGTAGGGGAGGACCATAAACCTATCAGAATACTCTCAAGTGTTCCTAAATAGTACCAACAATGCCAATGGTGTAGTTGGGGACCAAATGGACACAATTTTTTGATTGGGTGCACTTGGGGCATAGATGGGAGCACTTGGGAGCTAGATGGGCACAGTTGGGGTCCTGAGACCTAAACAAGGTTATAGAGAGTCAGAATGACATCTACAATAGGAAGAACTCAAACTATGGTGACCAAGTACACCCAAATAGTACCAACTGTGCCCACTTTTTAGTTGAGACCAAAAAGTGCACACTTCATCATTTAGGTGTGAAATTGGTCAGATTAGAGTAGAAGGCAGAGCAAGTTTTGGGTCCTAAGCATCTAAAATAACTTCCTAAGGCACTAAAGTGCACACTAATGAAAACTAGGTAGCTAGACTAGGCTCTGAACAAGGATACATGAATTTACACATGTAAAGATAGGGGGTCACTTCCCAAGTATTCCCTTGGTGCACTTGGGACCCATATGGGAGTAATTGGGAGCCAAATGGGCATAGCTGGGGTCCTAAGACCTAAAGAGTGTTAGAGAGAGTTAGAATGACATCTACAACAAGTAGAACTCAAACTAGGGTTACCATGTGTGCCCAGATAGTATCAATTGTACCTATGGTGAAATTGGGGCCTAGAAGTGTGCACTTGGTCATTCAAGTGCCTAGTTGGTTAGATTAGAGTAGTAAACAGAGCAATTTTTGGGTCCTAAGCATCTAAGGCACTCAAGTGCGCATTGACAATACCGAGTGCACAATCTGGACAAAGAGCTACAAAAATGCATTAAAAATGAAAAAAATCTTGTTACAAGACCCCCTAATTAGAATATGTGTGATTTGATATGTACAATTGACCTCCTAATTAAGTCTATATGACATTGTTGTTCATTTTAAGCCAAAAGAAAGGAAAATCTTGCAAAGAATTGAAAGTGAATTCATTTCCTTCCTACTTAAATCCATGCAAATTTTTTGCTCATTCCTCAAATTGCATAATCAAAAGAGAAATCACAATGAACAAATAAGTTTTACTCCTTCAAATGATCTCCCTCCTTGCACCTACAAGCACAAGCAAAGAACACACAAGTTAGTAAGCCTATTTCACATCGGATTCACCAATTGTAGGACTAGAAAATAGGTGGGATAGCATACTATGAGCAACCACAAACTCAAATAACATATGCTAACTATTCTAATCTACTAGGAAAATAATTTTTAAAAAAGAGATAAAAAACAATTAGAACCCCCTTTCAAATGTAGTTTCCATGTTCTCCTTTCTTCTCCATTGTTGATGTTGATGTAGCTCCAATTGCCCAGAGTATACCTATAACTGAAATCAAAATACAATGAAAAAATAATGCAATGAATGATGGAGAGAATACTAAAAGTATGGTTAAGACATCTTATTAAAATAAATGTGGTTAAGAGGAAAATGAGTGCAAAATGATTCAATTTATAACCAAAATGCAAGAAGTTAGACATAAATGAGGAGATGGACATTTGTCATTTTTTAGTGTGAAATTTGGCACAATATTCCTTGGAATATCTATGCTGAATATGACATAATATGACATATGTAGGATTCTATGACACATATGAGTCAACATGACTAAAAGTAGAAGAGAATCTATGACAAGCTTATGACACATCATAGCCATGTGTAGACAAGAATATATGACAAGTGTGGCTTATTATAGTCATGTGTAAGAAAAAATATATGCCAAATGTGACACATATTATCTATGTGTAGAAAGAGAATCTATAATGCATTATGCCATGTGTTAAGATTGGGTGGAATTTTGGATTAAAAAATTATAATTCCACACAAATAGATATTAGAAATAGGAAAATAGGAACCAGGAAATTAAGAATTCTCATAATCCACAAAGATGGATCAATTAATTAATTAATATTAATTAAATGAGAACATTGGTCAATAAAAATAATTAGTAAAGTGGGATAAACAAAATGATTGAAATGACATAGGAATAGATTATGGGTTATCTAATACTATAGGAAAAATTAGTAGATGATTGTCCAATTTGATGAAATAAATGAAGGATTACCCTTTTGATGAATTACGATGAATATGCAGATCGACTAGGATGATGTTGGGTAGATCAAATCAAATTTATTGGATGATTAGGATTGAAGACATGTCAAGGACATATGACATGGATTAAGGACATGTGACATTTAAAAAACATTCTAAATGCCACAAGATCAAAGTTGATTGATAAGATTGATCGTAATAACATAAATAGACATCGTCAATGTTATTGAATTGATTAGATAAGGTGACGATTTAAAATTGAGGGACTCAACAATTCTGATGATTGATTGATAAAAATGACAAGTTGACCTAGTGTCAAGGGACATGGTGGTGCTAACGTTAGATATGATAGATTGAAAAGACACTGACAGATATGAAAATTCCTAAGATTAGATAAATGATGATTGATTAGAGATGGTTGACATGTTTCAGATCGATTAGGTTTGACTCATAATGGTTTAGGCTTGATTCAAGATGGTTTAGGGTTGATTAGAAGGGATTCAAATGACATTAAAATGGTTTAGAGTTGATCAAAGGAGATTCTAATGATGTTAAAATAATTTAGAGTTAGTTTTGAAAAGTTTACATAAAATAGGAAGCAATTGTGAAATGATCTACAATTAATTTGAAAAGGGGGTGTGAATGATGAACATGTCAAAATATGCTTGAATGATGATCAAGTTGGCTAAAAGATTAGAATTAGTGAAATGAGAAAATGGGATGTGTTAGTATGAAAATGTGATCAAATAGTAGATGTGAACCATGTTTGACCATCTACATAAGACAACCACAAAGAAGAGTCAATCCAACATTAAGAGATATTGTGAAGGCTAAGTTACAAAAAATTTTGAGTGCTAGATTTATCTATCCCATTTCTAACAACCATTGGATTTCACCTTTGATCGTAGTGCGCAAGAAAGGAGGTAAGTGGAGAGTATGTGTGGACTATAGAGAACTCAATGTAGTGACTAAGAAATACCACTTTCCTTTGCCCTTCGTTGATCAAGTTCTTGATAATTTGGCTAGTAAGTGTAATCATCCAAAAATGGTCATCTAGACTATGAGCCCCCTTTCTAGAAAATTTTCATAATTTATCTATCGATTATTCTTGATAAAATAATCAAAAATATATTTATTTGATTATAACCTAGGTTTTACCACCTTATCCTAAGTCTCTTAATTAATTAAAAGAAACTTGCTACCTTTTAATTAAATATAAAAAAAATCCCACTGCCCACTTATCCTAAGTGTGCACACATAAAGCATTATTCCTATTTTAAAAATAAAAGAAAATCAATATTTGTCTACCCATGAATGCACAATTTTCTATGTGAGAGGAATCTTCTATTTTAAAAATAAATTTAATTCTCCTCCACACATTTCAAACCCTCTCAAAAGTCAACTATTGATTGTGATTGATGGAGATTCTTATGCACATGGATCACTCAAGATGTATTCTCCTCCCTTGATTAAGTGTCTCTTGGCTTTTAATCTCAATTGTCCATTTTTCTTTAAAAGAGAGGGCTCTCTCCTCATTCTCTAATCTTAGATTCTCATGATAGCATTATGCTATAGGATTTATTGGCACTTTTGGAGCTTTAAAGACTTGGAGAATTCTTGGATTTTCTCATTTTAACTTAGCTCTTGCTTGCATTATGGCATTTTAGCTTAGTCTTTCTTTTTTATCATAGTTTATCTCACATAGCTTAAGTAGGAAGGCTTGTAGCTCTTCATATTTGATTATATTAGCTTGCATCTTGTATTTCACTTGCATTGTGATTCTTGGATGCTAGCACTCTTGCTCTCATCTTTGAACTTCTTGTTCTATGGTGCACCTTGCAAGGATTGCATAGCTTGGTTCATTTGAGAGCCACCATCTCATAGCCTTTACATGTCATAGATGGAGAGTTATAAGTCAGCTCTTGAGATGCTCTCTTTCATGGGTATTCTTGAGTATAATGGTTTATAGAAGTGGCACTTTTCGTTCACATGGTAAGAAGTATTTCTCCTTCTTAGATGGATTTAGTGGATATAAATAGATTCAAATAGCACTAGAAGAGCAAGATGGGACAATATTTACCTATCCTTAGGGAACATTTTCCTATTTAGTACTATCTTTTGGAAAATTTAATGCACTTGCTACTTTCCAGCGGGTTCTGATTGGTATCTTTTCTTACATGTTTGTTGATTGCATGGAGATTTATAATGGCTGATTTCACTACATATGGGTTTGATTTTTAAGAAGCTAAATCTAATATGTAAAAAGTCCTAGAAAGATGCCAAAAGAACAACCTCTCTCTAAACAATGAGAAGTGTTACATGATGATAGAAGAGGGAGTTGCTTTGGGCCACTACATTTCATCATGTGGCATCCAAGTTGATCCCAAAAAGATAAAAATAATAAGGACTCTACTCACTCTAGAGAAACAAAAAGATGTCAGAAGTTTTCCTGGACATATTGGTTATTATAGAAGGTTTATAAAGGATTTCAACCAAATAGCAGCCCCATTGTATAATTTTCTAAAGAAAGACTCTAAATTTTTATGGAATTCAGAATGTGACAAGTCATTCCATCAATTGAAAGAAGTATTGATGAAGGCACCTGTGTTGCAGGGCCCTAATTGGATCCTATCATTTCATATTAACATTGATGCTTTTGACTATGTCATAGGTGTTGTACTAGGACAAAAAGAAGGAATAGTTGAACATTCTATATATTATATAAACAAAAATTTATGGGGAGCAAGGATAAAAAACATTGTCATAGAAAAAGAGCTACTTGTTGTAATATGTGCTTTTAACAAGTTCAGACACTACATCACAGTTATGATATTTTAATGCATACTAATTATGCAGCCATATAGTACCCAATAAATAAGCCTATCATTTTAGGAAGATTGGCCCACTAGTTCCTACTCATGCAAGAGTTAAGCATCAAGGTAATAGACAAATTAGGAAGAGCTAATGTGGTGGCAAATTTTCTTTCAAGACTACAAGTGCTTGATGATCTTACAATCATTGATGATATATTTCTAGATGAGTGCCTATTTTCTTTGATAACCCACAAACCATGGTACACTGGTATTGTTAGAAATAATAGTCTACCAAGATAACTGAGAAGGGTGAGGGGGGGTGAATCAGATATCCAATAATTAAAACAATTATCAACCTTAAAAAATCTCATCCATTCAACCAAAGTAAACAACAACCATAACAAGTGCACATAGATAATTACACAAGATATGTTAACTACAGAAACCCTGGTGGGAATGATGCCCACAAGATGATGTACTAATATAAATATTCCTTGTTAGAGGATGGACCTTGTTAGGAGTCTATTACAACATTTAGTACATGGAGTCCTTGTTAGGAGACTTTGAATCCTTGTTAGAAGACTCCAACCTTGTTAGGAGTTGTGCCAACCCTATTAGGAGTTGTAGAAGATAGAAGGACCCATTGTCCAAAGAGCTTCTAGGGTAAGACCACTAAACTCATTATCCAAATGATCTCTCAACTATTCTTTGCTAAATAATTTTGTATATTTTACTTTATCCTCTTTCCTCTACCCTATCAATTAGACCAATCACTGTCAAACCTTGTAGACTAGATCAAAAACCTTGGATCCAAATATCAAACCTTCGATCACATAATAAAACCTTGATAATGAAGTTTTCTTCACTTCTACTCTAATTTACTTATCTTCACATTTTTCTCTTCACTCATTCGCATTCATCCATCTATACATCTTCATGATAAAGGAAAATTTCCTTCCTTTATATTGAATCCATAAAAAAATTCCTTGAGTTGACTGTTACACCTTCTCAATTAATTATTATAGGACCACATTAAGAACATGTTACACTTAGCAATAACATTAATTTTTTTCCTTGCAACTTGAATAAATTTTTGTACATGAAACATTATGACAAGTAAGCTTGGCCACATCATCACCAACATGTCTTCATCACATCCTCAACCTTGATTCTCAGAACAGTAATTATGCTAAAAGATATGCTTCTATAAACTCTATCTCAGAATAGACATCACTAAAACTTACATAACTTCTTCAAAACTTAATATTTCTTCACCCAACATTAACTACATATATTAGATACTTAGAAGTATCTCCCATAACCTCACTTAGTGAAAATACTCAACTAGCCATCTGTACCAACTTGATCTTAATCTTTGTTCTCCTACTAGATACCACAGAAGACTGCTATGTTGACATCAATGACAAACTCAGTCATGAATGTAACATATCATCATCTATAATATTCCCCCATAGGAATTCCATTAGTATTCATACTTCCAACAATATCCCCCTTTAAAGCTAAGAAGGTTCACAAAAAGGGGAAGGAGAGAATTTCTAAAGCTCTGGAAGAGAGGAAGGAGGAAAAGGGCTTGGTAAAAACTACAGTTTCTCTAGATGCAAAGGGAAGAAAAAATGTATGGAGGAATTTTCATGCTAGTACAAAGAAAATGGGGCTTTTCAGAGAACATATCAACCCAAAGGTGCTCAAGGGAAGGGATGGAAAAATTTAGTTGGAAGAGCTTATTGATCCAGGCCTGGTGAATCTTATTGTTAATACTCAGGAAATGAGTGTGAACCTTCTTAACAATGACAAAAATAGCCTTGTGGAAAAATTTTGATCCATAAAATCTATCTTCCATGAAAGTGAGGAAATTAAGTTCAAGGTGCAAGGATAGGAAAGGTCGAAAGGGGTGAGTAAGAATGTCAAAATTGGCAAACTAGAGGCTAGGGTTTCAGAGATTGAGAAAAGGGTGGAAAGGATGGAGACTATGCTTCATAGCTTGGCTAATCAGAGCCTTAACATAATAAATGGTCTGAATGATAACATCAATCAGTTGTATGGGATGATGGAGGAAAATAAAAAGGGGAAGGAGGATAAGGACAAAAAGGAAACCAGGATGATTGAGGAGGAGGTGTCTTTGTAGGGGGAGAGCCCGAGCAGAAAACGGAGAGTGGAAAAGAGGAAGAGGGAAGAGGAGGCTTCTCAAGATGATAGTCACTCAAAGATCAATGAGGCTGGGGCCAAGGAGGAGACGAAGTTAAAGAAACATGAGTTGGTTAAAGAACTTGTCCCATGATCTCTTCTCCTAGTTTTTTCTTGTTCCCTGGCTTTTGGCCTTTTGATTTTTTCTTTCATTTGTTGGTAGGGTTACGCCTATTTTTTTCTATTGCTTAGTAGCTAGACCTGAACTATTAGTTTTTTATGTTGATAACTGGTGGGTTTTAGGAACCCTTGTAAAAAACCTATTTTACTTAATAAAAAAAAATCTCCCTCTTTGGTATTCATGGCAACATGGATGAAAACATCTAGTTCCAAGAATACCAACTACAATAGACTGTTAATCTTTCTTTTCAAATCCTCTTCATCAATCATTCTTCCCCATTGATATACCTCAATATTCTTTACATCAAACTATCTTTCCATGTTGAACTTCTTTCGAACATGTTTTACTTGTAATTCTTGCTTATTTTTCTGACTTGTTTTTCATGTTGAACTTCTCCGCATTGACATAAATGTCAAAGGTTTTAGCAACCATAAAACTCCACAAAAATTGATTCTTACTAGCCCAAGTGTCCAAAGACATTGTTCAAAATCAACATCCAACAAGAGTCCTAGATGACTATGTCCATCACAGATACTCCCCCATATAGGAAACATCAACATTCAGTCTAAACAAACAATAGTGCTTTGTTACACTAGACTAATGCATTCTTGTATCTTCTAATTTGATGTAGGAAGGGGCATAACCCCAATCATACCTCGTAAATACTTAAAAGTCTCTTTGGTAAGAGGCTTAGTGAAAATATTTGCAATCTACTCTTTAATGCTCACATACTCTAATCTAATTTCCTTTTCTACAACTTTCTATCTCAACATGTGATACTTAATAGAAATGTGCTTTGTCTTAAAATGCAACACTAGATTCTTAGAAATATTTATTGTGCTTGTGTTATCACAATGTATGACAACAGGTTCACCAAATTATATCCTTATATCCTTCAGCATTTGCTTCATCCAAAAAACTTGATCAGAATTGTTTGTTACTACAACATATTCTACTTTTGTTGTATTTTGTGAGGTACAATCCTCCTTTCTTAGCCAAGAAACTAATCTTCCTCCAAGAGAAAGGTTCCACCATTGGTGCTCTTTCTGTCATCCATAATGCCTGCCCAATCTGTAGTAGTATAAGCATATAGAGTGAAATTATTAGATCTTGCGTACCATAATCCAAACTTAGGTGTTCCTTTCAACTATGTAAATATCCTTTTGACTGCTACATAATGTGCTTCTCTAGGATCAGCTTGAAATCTTGCAACAATTCGAACTAAATTTGCTATATCCAGGCTTGAGTGAGTTAGATATTGTAATCCTCTGATCATAGATTTGTACTTCTTCTGCTTGATAGTAGGTGTCTCATCCTTTGTAGATAACTTGTGTCCAATTACCTTAGGTGTTCCAATGGGTTTACATGTTTCCAAACCAAAAAATTTAAGTAAATCTTTTGAATACTTAGTCTGACAAATAAAGATTCCTTATAAAATCTATAATCCTAGAAAATATTTCATTTGTCCTATCATACTCATTTCAAATTCCTTCTCATTTCTTCTACGAACTTTTCACTTTCCTCATCATTTCCTCCAAATATGATAGCATCAACAAATATTACCAAACTCATTAATCTATCATCAATTTCTTTCCAATAGAGATTATTATCTACCATACCTTTCCTATATCCAAACTTTGTCAAATGCTTGTCTAACCTTGCATACCAAGTTCTAGGTGCTTGCTTCAAGCCATACAATGCTTTCCTCAATCTGCATACTATGTCCTTTTCATCAGTTAAAGGACAACCTTCAAGTTGTTTGATGTATACCTCTTCTTCAAGTTCTCCTTTTAGAAAGGTTGACTTGACATCCATCTGATATACTTTAAATTTCTTATATGTTGCATATGCTAAGAATAACCTTACTACTTCTATTCTTTCCATAGAAGCATAGGTCTCATCATAATCTACTCCTTCTTGCCACGAGTAACCTTTACATACCAATCTTGCCTTGCTCCTTACAACTCTACCTTGTTCATTCATTTTATTTTTGAATACCCATTTAGTTCCTATCATTTTCCTATCTACTGGTCTTGGGACCAATTCCCATGTCTCATTCTTTACTATATGATCCAATTCCTCTTTCATAGCTTGCTTGTAATAGTCATCTTTACATGCTTGATCTACATTCTTAGGTTCAACTTGAGATATCAAACATAGTTATTCATTGACTCTACTTTTTGTCATCGCACCTTTATGTCTACTTCTGATGATCTGCTCGGGTGGATGATTCTTTGTCATATTCTTACCTGAAGTCGAAGTTGTTATCTCAACTCTTGGCTATGTTGAAGGTTATGAGCTTTGTTCCTACCTCATATCTCCTTCATTCTACAAATCATTGTTAGTCTCAAAGAATACTTCATCATTCCTTGGTTTAGTAACAACATCATCATCTGAATTGTAATAAACTATCATCTCTTGTATCCTAAATTTCTCATCAACTCTCATACTTGGACTCTCAACAATAGTCGCTAAAGCTATCTCTTCTATTTTTTCCTCTTCATTAACCAATTCAAGCTTATTATCTTTATCATCACAATCATTCAAGGATCTTTCCATACTTGCTTTAAATTCTTCATCTTCATCAAAAATTGGACTCTTTCTAGTTTTCCTTATTCTCTTAGGACATCTAGACAAAAAATGACCAAACTCTTTATATGTCCAACAAACAAAAATTTTCATACCTTTTGGCTCTCTTTTCATGAGGAGATCAATACCTTCCTTAATCTTCACATCTTCTTCAGATCTTGACCAAACTTTGCTTGTGCTTCTATTCTTTTGTATACAATAGAAGGATTTTGGATCTAGAAACTTAATGCTCTGTTCTTTACAAGAATCTTCATCATTTGGGTGTCAAAATTTCCTCTATATAACTTAGGACTATCTTTTTGAAATAACTCGCCATTGATCTCCCAAAGCTATTAAACTTTATCTTTAAGGACCTAATGCTCTGATACCAATTGTTAGAAATAATAGTCCCCTAAGATAACTAAGGGTTTTTTTTTTTTTGGGGGGGGGGGGGGGGGGGTGTGTGAATCAACTACATTTATCAACCTTAAACAATCTTATTCATTCACCAAAGTAAACAACAAATATAACAAGATGCACATAGACAATTACACTAGATATGTTAACTAGGGAAGCCCTTGATTAGAGGGAAAACCCTAGTGGGAATGATGCCCACAAGATGATTTACTAATATAAATATTCCTTGTTAGAGAATGGAACTTGTTAGGAATCTATTACAACATTTAGTACATAGAGTCCATGTTAGGAGACTTAGAATCCTCGTTAGAAGATTCCAACCCTATTAGGAGTAGTGCTAACCCTATTAGGAGTTGTAGAAGACAGAAGGACCCACTGTCCAAATAGCTTTTGGGGCAAGACCACTGCACTCACTATCCAAGTGATCTCTCAACTATTCCTTGTAGAATAATTGTGTGTTAGACCAATCACTATTAGACCTTGTAGACTAGGTCACAAACCTCAAATCCAAATCTCAAACCTTGGATCATACAATAAAACCTCAACAATGAAGTTTCCTTCACTTCCTCTCTACTCTTCTTATCTCCTCATTCCACTCTTTAATCATTCACATTCATCCATCCATACATCTTCATGATAAAGGAAAATTTCCCTCCTTTATGCCAAATCCATAAAACAATTTCTTGAGTCAGTTGTTACACCTTCTCAATTAATTATTATAGGACCACATTAAGAACATGTTACACTTAGTGATAACATTTTTTTTTTCCTTGCAACTTGAATAACTTTCCATATGTGCAACATTATGACGAGTGAGCTTAACCACATCATCATTATGTCTTCTTCACATCCTCAACCTTGATTCTTAGAATAATAGTTTTGCTAAGAGATATAATAAGTTTACCAAAACATGCTTCTATAAACTCTATCTTAGAATGGACATCACTAAAACTTACATAACTTCTTCCAGACTGAATATTTCTTCACCCAATATTAACTGCATATACTAGATACTTAGAATTATCTCATTTAACCTTGCTTAGAGAAAATACTCAACTAGTCATTCGTACCAACTTGATCTTAATCTCTGTTCTTCTGCTAAATATCACAGAAGACTGCTATGTTGACATCAATGACAAACTTAGTCATGAATGTAACATATCATCATCTACAATATTCCCCCATAGGAATACCATCAACATTCATGCTTCCAATAGATATTTCCAACCACCTTTCTATAGGAAGAATGCCAACATATTTCTCCCCCAAGGAACGAAGGTTGTTAGTGGAGAAAAGCTTCACTTTCTCTTGGATTGTTGGATGTATGTTCATACTGGACCTAATCAAGTGATGCACACATGTGTAAGGGAAGATGACACATATGATATTCTATGTGCATGTCATGATGAACCATGTGGAGGATGCTTTGTAGCAAAGAGGACAACTTTCAAAATTTTGACAACTAGGTACTATTGGCCAACTCTTTAAAGAATTGCAGCAAGATACACAAAGAAATGTGAGAGATGTCAAAGAATGGGTAGACCTACTAAATCTGATGAAATTCCCTTACATCCACAAGTAGTTACACATTTTGATAAATGGGGAGTTGAATTTGTTGGACCAATAGAACCTCCATTAAATGGAAAGTCCTACATCCTAAGCTGTATTGATTATGTCACTAAATGAGCTGAAGAAAAACCTATGAGACATGCTAGGGATAATAATATTGTTGAATTTATATATGAAGCTATTTTTACAAGTTTTGGTGTCCTCAGGGAATTAGTGACTAATCAAGATGCCCGATTCATCTCAAATCTCATCAATGCACTCATGAATGAATACACCGTTAGACATGGTAAGTCATCCCATTACCACCCCCAAGCTAATGGATAGGCTAAGATAACCAATAGGGAGATAGAGGCAATTGTAAAAAAGATAGTAGAAATCCATAAGAAAGTTTGGGCATCTCATCTTCAAGAAGCACTATGGACATATAGGACAACATGGAAGACTACAATGAGCTTCACTCCATTTGAATTAGTCTATGGGAAGGTAGTTGTAATGTTGGTTGAATTTCAACACAAAATACTTCAGACAACATTGGAACTAAATAATGATCTCAATGAGGCACAAAGGGAATGGGTCCTACAACTTAATGGACTCTATGAATATAGGAAGTCTTATTTACATAACATTGAAATAATTCAAAGGCAACATAAGAAGTGGCATGATAAGTTTATAAAAGACAAGCATTTTGTTGTTGGCAATTGGGCACTATTATATCATTCACAATATTAATGCAATCTTGGTGTTGGTTCTCAATATTGTTGGTTGAATTCTTATGAGCCCTACCTACTCGATGCTAGGAATCTCAATAAAATCTTGGCCAATGAGGAAGACTGAATCATAATTGTTTAATCTCCACACTTTAGGCTTTGCAAAACCTAGGTGGTTGTACCTATATCTATGTTTCTTAAGGAAAACTTAAAGACTAATAGTGCAAACTTTATAACTAATACTCTTGAGTTGGAAAAAATATTCTCAAGGAGAAATCAAATGCATGAATTCTTTGAATGTAAATGAAATGGGTGATCCCACAATAGTGCAAACTTTATAACTAATACTTTTTGAACAATTTTGACATTGAAATCAATATTTTTGAAACAAACCTCACATTCGAGTGACTATATCTCTAAAAATATTAATAATTTGAAGATTACATAAACTTGCGATTTATAGTACTTTGTTCCTACTTTTAAACCATATTTTTATATTAAAAAATAAATTTAAGTCAATTTTTTCTTCTCCCTCGAAAAGTGGCACATATGAAGAATCAACATTTTTAAAGAGTATCAGTCCACTTGACAAGAATAGCTTTTTTCTACAAATGATAATGAAGTAATTCTTTTGATGTTGGATTTTTAACATCAATATATAGAGGATCCATTTGGTTTGATTCAATTTGGTTAAATATTGTATAGTTTATGAAGTTTTGAAGTGACATCAATTGTAATTTAGACATACATTTATTTTGACTAGCATAACTTGAACTCAATATATCATAAATCATTTTTTGTTTTTTCAATACAAAGCTAACTTAGTAACCTATTTCCTAGAGATTTTTTTTTTTAAAAAAATTGATCTAACTTTCAATTTGTCTCCAGTCGAAGTGAGTTGATTTTCAATCGTTGATCAACCTATAATGAGTTAAACTTATATTTGAAAGTCTTAATGAATATAATACCTATTAAAATTATATTTGTTGGAAAGCTTTCTTTGAGCAACACAATTTGACATTTTTAGATTTATAGTAGGAGGCCATTTGATCCTAGTTTTGAGGGTCAAAAGGCTATTTTTTTCTTCTTCTTTTCTAAAAAATAACATAATTTAAAATTAAAAAACCATGTTTGCACGAACATATTTTGTATGTTTGTGTAAACATATCTGTCAAGAAACACAGTTGGGAAAGCACAAATTGAAATAAAAATCATGGATTTTGAATGTTCACGCAAACACACTCTCTTTATATGTTAATGTGAACATATATAATAAGGTTCGCATGAACACTTAATGAATTAGTGTTCGCACAAATATTATTAAAATGCTTGCTCAAACACATATAGTTTGTGCGAAGAAGTGAAAGTTGAACTTTTCCCACCATTGGAAATTTTGTTCATGCCACAAAAGAGGCACTCACTATTGTGGGCTCACCTAAATATTCAAAATGAACTTATGCAATACTTGTAGAAAGAACTTCATTGACCTACAACTATATATATCAACTTACAAGAAGTATACAAAGATCAGTCCTTAATCCAATTGAGAAATATATAGTCATCCCCCACATAATCTTATCATCAAGCCTTAAGAGACAATATGCACCCCATCAACCATTGGACATACAAGAAATAAATGTAATCCCTAGTCTCAGTGCATTTAACCCCAATCAAAGGAGATCAATTAGACAGATGCCATAACTCAGTGTGAAAATATTTGATAATGAAGTTCGTACATTACTCTAATCCATCATAAAAATAGTATAATTTCAAGGTACAATGAAGAACATGAGTAATTAGAAAACCATATGCCATAATAGATGTAAAGGAAACATAATTGTATTAACTTCATTCATAAGGAAATGCAACAGAGTAGTTTAGTTGCATATCCAAACAAGTAATTGCACAAAAATGGAAATTACTTCATAACATGTCTTTTCTATAAGGAAATATATTGTATTGTATTGAAAAAAATATCTATCATCATATCATATGTCTTGAAACTTTTTCTTTGTAAATAGGGGTCTTGGTCCCTTTTCTCATAAAAATGAAAAAGGTGCAACATAGCTTCAAACCTTTTCCTAAATACAATTAACTAATAACTAAAAACATAACTGAATAATAATTGAAAACTTGAAAGTTATTTCAAATTTATTCAACTTCTTCAATGGCCATGACCTCTTTAGGAGCATCTTCGGGGACCTTGAGATAGACCTCGATCAACTTGGAAATTTGAGCATGTGTAGGCCATACAAACAGTTTTATAGGCCATACAAACTTTGAAACTATTTGAGCAAAGGCTTGCAAATCAACCCACTTCTTCCCTCGAGCAATCTTAACATCTATTATAAATTTTGTAAATTTTTCTTTCATAGTAATCATTTTGTTTGATAACCCATAGAATGAATCCATTTGGAAATTTTGTTCCTCCTTAAACTTGGCTATCAATGCCTAGGGTAATACTACAAATTCATATCTCCAACCCTCAAATTGTTTGATTTTACCCTCTTTATTTCTAATAGGAGGAAAACATGGATGATGAGCAGAGGCAATAACTTTTAATTTTTATTCCAACTTTTGATGCTCTTGATTTATATAACTTATATTCATTGTAACAATATCAATGAGATCAATAGTGGCATTTATCTGTGTAAGGGCATCTAGAGCCCTTTTTGTGACTTCAAAGAGTTTTATTAATTCATACCTAAAGGGGCCCCATTTCCTCTCTATCTCAGAAAGTATGTCTTTCCCTGTAGCAAATAAATTTAACATATTGTAGATATTATTAAATCCTTCAAAAAACTCATCACATTTGGCCAAAATAAGATTCACCCTATAGACAAAAATATCCTCCAATATCTAAAAAATATAGTGTTTATGATCAACATCTGAGGCCATCTCTTTATTTTGGCTTTCTTCAATATCAACAACTGTAGTTTTATGAACCACAATGGCCTAAAAATTTTCAACAAGTTTTAATTAATTTAACTCATTCTCCAATCTTCTAGTCTTTACATGCATTTTATTTATTATTGAATTCATTTAATTTCTCTTCTTTTTAATTCTTTGATTAGTTCCTACATGTGTGTAATATGTGCTTGATCATACATGGATTCATGTGTTAATCGTGTTGTAACTAGCATAGGGTTTGTGATGTCTACACTTTGCACCAAGGCCATCCCCTCTTCTCCCTTAGATATATCAATCATTATAGGGTTATTTCCATTGAATGTAAACTAGGTAGAAAGGGTTTCTGTCTTGGGATCATACCCTATCCCTTCAACATTCTCAAGTGATTCAAACTCTGACTAAAGGGTTGAGTCTTCTTGCTTCCTAACTTGATCTAATAGAAACAATTATTTCAATGTTTAAACCAGGATATATCAAGATGTCACTCTTTTTTAACATTTCCCTTTCCTCTTCCTCGGTACATGAAATATCATTTAAATGTAGTTCATCCATCATTTGCTAAACAATTGAGGCATGTTGAGACTTGTCAACACCTTCAAGTCATTTATTTTTTCTCTCTCCAAAGTCCCTCATCTTATATTTTGTCTAGAAGTCCTTGAGCTCTTATGTTTGACTAAAATTCTCTTGTTCAATGAGCCTAAGAGGAATGGCCTCCCTCACATCTTTAGTATAAATAGGTCATCATTCACCATAGTCTAAGCATAGTAGCCAAGCTTTTCCTCAGAAAACCTAGGAGGTGGTTCTAATGTTTCAACATTCCTGTTTTCCTTCATGCTTTTGAGAATGCTAAAAATTTATGTTGACCCTTCATCATCTGAATCTTCATAGGAAACTAAAGAAGTTCTAGTCTATTCTACATGTTGAGGTATGGGAGCAGGGTGGGAAAAACTTGAGCCTCCTAAGTTTAACTTTCTCTTTTTAGATTAAAGGAGTGGAGGAGGTGTTTGTTCAACCTTCTTACCCTTTTCTTGCTCAACATATTCTTGATACAAATTTCCAAAATCTTTGATACAATTTTCAATCCTAAGAGTTTCAATGTCTTACTCAGAATGAAAACAAGGCAAACCCCGTACTTAATCTCTGACCCTCTATTTTGGTTAAGACATTCCACTTTTTTAACCTCTGGCATGCCTCTTGTAAATCATCACAATTTATAATAATATCATCTTCAATGTTCAGCTAATGTACATGCCTAGCCTTTATGGTCTCGATGTGTCCCTCTAGATCATACCTCTGGATCATAATCTCTACTCTTATCACTAACCAACCAAAAAGTATTCATGATGTAATATTGAGCCTCCTGAATTAAATTATACCCAACTATATATCCATCAAATTTTATAAAATGAAGCATAATATTGCATTTTCTTCTTGGTTAAGCAATGTCTTTCTCAATCTGCAGTAATTGCCATATGAATTCCAAAAAACCTAATCTCTTGAAGAAAAACAAAGGGAGCCTATGAGGTGGCTGCCTATGCCCATGAAACCTTACAATGAGTATTTTGGTTTGAAAATCCAATCACCCAAGTTAAAATCACAAGCTTTATCAATTAAATGCTCTTTGGGTCTTAGTATATCCTTGATTAACTGTGGTAGTCTCATGATAGTTTCCCCAAGAATCCTTACTATCCACCATACAAATACATCCCAGAATACTATGAAATCATCATCCCTTTCATCTGTATCCCAAAGTGGGCACCAGAGCTGGATGGGTTTCTTGTTACCTTCCTCATCAATTATAGCCAACTTCATAGAATTCCTAAATTGATTGATGTTCTAATGGAGAATTAAGTAGCAAAGCAAGAATAATTCTTGAAAGACTTGGCAGTCTTCCATCTGATAAATTAATTGTAAAGGGCTTTCTCAATCTCACTAGCAAAGTCAAACTCTAAATAGGTATGAGAGTTTTAAATATTCATACACATACATACATGTAATCAAGTGGAATTTTTTGTTTCTCATCTTCTCCAAATATTTTTAACCAAGCATAAAAAGTGTACTTGAATAAATCCATGAAAGATTCAATAGAATGAGGACCCATATGATCAATATACATCATTTTTATTATTATGGTCCCTATATATAATATGTAGAATTTCCTTGTATTTTCTAAACTTCATTATTTTATGATATTCATTCTTAAAATGTTACATATCAATTTTTGGAAGGGCTTGGGTTCTCATTCCAAAATACTCTTCAATACAAGACTTTGTGATGATTATTAGCGGTATACCATCCATTTTCCTCACAATCCTAGTGGCTGGTTCATAATGATTAGCTATAATTTCTATAAACTCTATATCTATAAACACATTTGGGATCACAATTTTTCCTAGGTCTAATCTTCATTGTTGTTCCTAGGTTCCTTTCTATCTTTGTTTGCATGAAACCACCAAAACAAAGATCTACCATGCAATGGAAGAATAACATATCTATAGTCTTTAAATTCATCAGAAAAAATAGCCATTTGACCATCAAAAGAGGAACCAAAAAATATTTCTAATGACATCTTCTAAACTAATTTCTCAGTGTGTTCTTTTAATTCTTTAGTAGCAATGTCCTTAATTTACAAGCATTTTGTTTTGTAAACTATAACCAAGGTAAGAGAAGCTTGAACTTACTTTTTTATGCTATTTACTGAGGGCACCTTCAAAAAAAAAATTCCATCTTCTATCTTAGCTCCACTTAAATTATCAATATGAAAAGACTTATTTTTGCCAAAGCAATTAATTCATTTCATTCCTCATTTATGATCTAGAACTTTTTACACTGTTGGAAATGTTCAAGACTGGCTAGGTTACTAAGAGGGGAGGGGTGAATCAGTAACCTCAAAACTTTTTAACAAATTTAGAACTTAATAGCATAATCTAATTACCATTAATAGATCTAATATATTGCATGCATGAGAAACTGAAAGCATAAAACACTTTGAACACAATGTTTGGTGACCCAGAAACCTTCCAAATAGAAAGTAAAACTAGGGTGGGGATGATACCCACAAAAATTCAATACTGTAGCATAAAGTTAGCCTATTAAGGCTTACAATGATCACTTCTAATGATCTACCCTATTAGGAGCAATTAGGATTGCTAAGTCCACCTTGTTAGAGGTTTTACAAAAATACAATGAAGTATGCACTCGGCAAAGAGATTTAAAGAAAAGACTATAAAGTCTACCCTGTTAAAGGATTTGAAGCCGATTCACCTATTAGAATGAAATAGTAGATTTCTTACTTATAACTAAATTGTTGATTGAGATCCTTGAAGTACTTATCACCTCCTTGTGATAGATGCAACTCTACTGCTCCTTATATGACCTTGCAATACACTTTAATCTGTTGTTGATTCACATTTGCATGCTTTTCATTAAATTCGCATTCTTTAATTTTCAAATCTCTACTCTTGGGTATGATACAATACATTACATATATACCAACCCAATTCACATAATTACAAGGTCAACCAATACACAAGTTAACATCAATATTACAAAGTCAGCCCAAATGTAGAAACTCGAGTTCTGAAATTGACTTGGTGAATTTTTGATACACGGCATTCACTGTCATTACTCAACATCATCAAAAACTCGATAGAAGTAGAGGTTCGGTCCATACTAATCACTTCAATGTATTTTTGAACTCAGTATACAATGGTAACTCGGTAGATATAGTGTCACTCAGTAGAAATTGAATTCCATGTTTACCATGCTTGCACTCGGTAAACACTAATCATCTCATCACTCAATTAACACTAACTTCACTTCACAAGAACTAGTGACTCGGTAAACACTATGAAGCTTGGTAACCACTAAACTGCTCGGCAAGAACTGCTTGACTTCACACTGCCTGAATTCACTTGGTAACCACTGGAATGCTTGGTAGGAATTGTGAAGCTTGGTAACCACCAAATTATATGGCAAACATTGGAGATTGATCAAAGAGCTTGATAACCATACAAAATCTGAATAAGTGTTGTAACTAATAACAAACTTGACTTAATGCCAACAATCTCCCCCTTTGGCATTAGCGACAAAAACACTTATCAACCAAAACTTATGTACAACATAGTGTGATACTTAGCTTGGTTTGGCATGCTGATTTTTTGAGATTTTTCAAAAAAATTCTTTGTAACTTTGTTGTATATATAGTTTACATATATCTCCCCCATACAATATACATATTGTGTCATACTAAGTGTATCTCTTGGTATGGAATCTTTCTCTCATGATATATACAAATATTTCTCCTTCTTAAATATATACATGTCTCTCCCCCTTTTTGACAATAATGCCAAATATTTATACACAATGTACTTATATAGAGACACCAAAATGTGAGAGAAATTCAGAATGTACCTTAAGAATACGAGTTCAGGTCCTATCCCATTTTTCTTGCAAAATTTTGCGGGTTTGAAGAGCAACTTGTACATTTGCAAAAAGCTTAATCATATGATTTGAAATTGAGAAATTATTGTCATGGATCAAAGTTTTGGAATAAGCAATATGCTTATGCATTATATCCATGATAGGTGTAATCACCTAAAAATGGTCATCTAGACTATTAGCCCCCTTTTCAACATTTTGGCTAAATTAATTCAATCATTTACCTAGACCAAATTGCTAATAATCAATTTATTTGATTATAACCTATAATTTGACTATGCTATCCTAAGTTCATTATTTGATTAAAAGAACATGTCCCCTTTTAATTAAATAAAAGACCCCATTCTTCTAACCCACTTAAAGTGCACACATAAAGTCATTTTTCTATTTTGCAATTAAAAGAAAAGGCTTTGTGACTTTTGTCTTATATGACAAGTGAACTTATATTCTATTGGTTGATTTGTGCGTGCACATGGATCACTCCTCTTTTCAAATTCCACCATTGATCATCCACCATCTTCATCTTGATCTCTACCGTCCATACATCTTTAAAAGGGAGAGAGCTTTCCCCCTCAATCCATCCATCTTTTGAACATTGTTATGCTGCAGGTTTTCTAATAGGTTTCTTTGGAGCTTTGTGGAGAACTTCTATTTCTTGTCTACATTCTCTCATCCAGCTTTTATTTTTACATGTAGCTTAAATCATATCATCTAATAGTTGGATTTTATTCTAGCTTAATCTTCATTTGCATTGCATTCTTGAGGAACTCCTTGGGACATTTGCATTCTTGCATCTTGTCTTTGGAACCTCCCATTGCATGGTTTACTAGCAAGAAGAGTATCTCTAAAGCTCATCTGAGGGCCTTTGAATTTGAAATACACTCTCTTGCACTCCATGGATATGGAGCTCTAAGCCAGCATCCAAGCATTCCAACTCATGGAATCGTTTGGATAGAAGGGTTTAGAGTGGTACACTTTTGAGTGTACATTTTTGGCACCCACCATGGGGATTGAATCAAGTTCTAGCTCCATTTGCTTTCATTTTTTATCTCTGATTTTTTATAGCAGCATATTGGATCTAATCAAGTGCTTTTTTAGAATTATCACTTTGGTTTTAAGGCCAACCCATAAGTAGATTGATTTGAAGGCCAAAAATCTAGTTGGTTTAAAGATTTGATCATATCTTTTAAACCACTTAAAGTTTGGTTCTGAAATTTTTTTTGAAAGTTGGCTATGTGTTCAAAATGTTTCAGTCAGATTTTCAAAGAATTTTGACGTGATTTGCGAAAGTTATGATTTTTTTTTTTTTTTTCATAAAAAGTCATTTCTGGTCGCACATCAATGTTTTTTTCAAAAACACTTACATTTCTAGAAATAGTTTTCAATTCTAATGGGGGTTCTTTCTTTGTATTTTGAATTTTGAAGTCATATTAAGGATCAAAAACTCAATTTGAGAAATTTGGCCTGTTTTGACAAAATCAATCTCTAGAGCGCAAATGAAGAGCTTTTTTTAAATTTTTTGCATTTTTGGAAAGCTCTCTGATTTTTAATAGGGGTCTCTTCTTTTCATTTTTATTTTTGGATACAAAATAATAGCAAACAAGTCCAATCTTGTTGACTAGGTCAAAATCAAAGAGTAAAAATGAGAGTATTTGTGATTAACTTGCACTTTCTTTGCATGCACTTAGTTGGAAGATAAATTGGATTTTTGAGAAAAATCACCACTTTTTATTGCAAATTTTTATGTTATTTCACACTAACTTGTGGTGCTAACAAGTTGTGATTACAGGTTGCCATCGTTATGAAAAAAATTGAAACATTGCATAAAAAGAACGCATGTCAAAGCTTCAAATGCACAAGGGCTACTAACGATTGTTTGCAGGGCTGCCCAACGCATAAAAACCCAATTTTTCTTGTTCTTTACTTTTACATGTGCGGCATATACTAGTTTTTTATTTTTAAGCACATTAAAACTTACAATTGGGATCTTTTGGTGATAGGAGAGTATGCTCTTCACTCTTGTGGTGAATCAGAAATCTTGACTTACTATTTGATTTCAAGAGTAAGAGGCAACTGAATCTTTTTGGCGTGTTTGGGAGAAAATGATTGGAATAGGAGAGTATTCTCTTCACCCTTATGGTGAATCAGAAATCTTGACTTCCAAAAGTTGATCCACTCTTTGTGTAGTTTAGAATTCTTTCGAGGGCCTGCTTTCGAACAACTTGAGAGGAACGACCCAAGTGGGGACAAGCAGATTACCCGGCTCTTCCAACCCACTATAAACTCAAAGCTACCAAAGACACAAAACTTTGGTAGACATAGTGTTTGTCTTCGCCTAGTGTGATCGCTTATGGGATTTCAACCATAGGGAGATCACTAGGCAAGAATGCTTAAGGTACTCTTGTGATCGCGAGATCGGTTACTCATCGCAAGGTGAGGTGTCCTGTAATTGGGAGAAAGAGGAACACTATGAACGGAAGCCCTATCTAAACACCTTAAGTTAGTAACTACCCTTTTTTAGCCGCTCGACTTCTTGGTGCAAGGATTGATCCTAGTGGACTACCCGGATCACCCCAAGATTTTACACTCACCATATGTGTTCCCTTGGTTGTGCTTATGGAACTTCCATGACAAAGCCAATATCTCTTGTGGGAAACCACTTGGTGTGAGGCAAAGGAGCATCAAGTGTGGGCCAAGTTGTTGAGTAAAGAACCATGTCCTTTAGGTAGATATTGCTTGATGTGTTCTCGAATGTGCTAGACCTATGGAAATCTTTGGAACATACACATGACGATAGTTCTAGAGAATTCTTTTGAGACATCACATATTCTTGTATCATGCAAGGTTGCTTTGTCCCTTGCTTGATTGTTTGAAGAATACTCCATGTGTCACTATCTTGCTTGGAAAGAAATTTCTTTTGAACATTAAATTTTCTATGCTATCAATTATTGTCAAACTTTGTCAACCAAGTCAAAATGTCAAGTGCAAATATTTTCTTGTGTTACTTACTAAGGGTGGTTTCATCATTTGGCTATGATTTTTTATGTCTCTAGTGCTTAAACATGCTCAAAGTGGCTCTTTGGTCTTAGTGCTCTTGGTCTTTTTGTCTTCATGGTCTATGCATGCTTGCTAGTTATCCTTTTGCTAAAATGGTTACCTTGATTTCTTGACAACACTCTTGGGTTGGGAAAGTTTGTTCACTTGTCACCCCGCTTGCTCTATCTATTTGGCTATTTGGGCATTTTTCCTAGCTATTGACTTGAGTCATTCATGTCGTAAGTTTCTTGGACATATTGTTTGACAAGTCACTTTAATCTCTCTCTAATATCTTGGCAAGTGAACACTCTACCTCCTATAGTTTCAACATCAAGTTATCTTCTAGACTATTTTATGCTTGGCTTTGCATCTAAAACTATGGGATCTAAACCTTGTGCTACCAAACTTCAACCAAATCTAGATGATCATGATATCCTCCATGTCACTAAAGAGTTTCAAGATATATATGCACAATAAAAAGAACTAGAAGAGACAAATGATCTTTCTTACCTTCGTCTCTCTAAGCGCATGATAAAAATGAAGTCTAAACTTGAAAAAAGGTTAGAGGAGAAGATTGCATCATTACATGAATCTTCCTTAAGGTCTTTACATGCATGTAAGTCACCTTCTTTGAGGTCATCCTCTTCTTCTAGGTCTACATGCTCTACTTCAAGACATCAAATGTCTTCATCTTCTAGATCTAAAGACCTCTTTAGAGAACAAGCAAGTGATACCTTCTTTGAGCCTATGCCAAAATTTCATGATGGACCTATCTTTGATGAAGATAATGATGAAGACATGAATGCATTCTATTCACTTGAGAAACAACCAAAGGACTCTAGACATACTTTTGAGAGAAATTTTACTCCCTTGGAGAATTCTTATGATGACATTTTGAGAAAACTTCTTGGCAATAAGATCATCATGTTACCTAAGTCTAGCTCATATGGAAACCCATTCTTGGATAACTATTGTGCTTATCATCAACATAATGAGCATAGTACTTTAGATTGCATTGAGCTAAAACATAAAATCCAAGATCTTATTGATAATGGAATTATTGATACCTCTAATGATTCATGTGATGAGGATACTTTTCTTGAGCAAGATCATATTAATGAGCCTATGTCTAGTGATGGTTTCCTTGATACCTCCACTTCTTCCAACACTCGTGCATCTCCCAACACTTCAAATCTTTCCAACATGCCTCCATCAAATAAAGAACCTAATGCTTTCCACATAGACTATGTGTATCCTCAAGGGCTACCTCTAAAAGAAACTCAAGCTAACCTTCACTTGGCTGCAAACCTTTTCCATGCTACTAATCCTAAACATCCTCAACCTTCATGCACTACTATGCCTAATCCAAGCACTACTCCATTCACTCTTCATTCTCCCTTGTCCTTAGAAGTGGCTCCATGTCAAGAGGACTCTCAAAAAGACAAAGCTATAAATGTCAAGAAAGATCAAGATCAAGCACCCTTTCATCTCTTTCAAGATTTTTCCCCTCCATATCCTATATCTTGTCCACCTCCTAAGTATGATGAAGATAGCACTTCCATTATCTCCCTTGAGCTTACTAAAAATTATGAGAAAATTTCTCTTCCTATGCTATCCAAAGCTACTTGTCAAGATCAAAGCATCCCCTCATGTTCTACTTCTCCATATCCACTTCAAAATTTTGCTCAAGGTTCAAGTGCTACTACTAAAAATGTTGTTCCTATCAAAGCTACTCATGATTCTATTGATGGCTTTGACTATGTTGCTCAATCTAAAGATGTTGATATCCCTTTTCACTATCCATTTGCATCTCCTAAGTCTATCCTTGGTCCTCATCCATCAAAGCTAAAGTCTTCAAACCTTCCATCTATATTGGGACCTTATGTTCCTCCATCTCCTACATTCACTCATAGCTCATTCCCTAGCTCTCCTATATTACCTCAAGATCAACAAAGAAACTCATCCTTGATGACTTTTCACCCATCTATACATTTAAACCATTCATATCATCCTTATTCATCCACAAATCCCAAGTCCTTTGGAAGTGAGAATAAACATAAGAATCCATTGAAAAAGAAAGATCACTATGTCCTATCTAATCGACATGTGAATGCTAAGAAGGAGAATGCACAAAAGAGACTACAAAGGTCCACTAATCAAAGAGCTAAATCAAAGAAAATATGGGTTCCTAAACCCATTGTTGAAGAATTGTGTTCTGAAGTATCCAAAGGAATATCTAAAGCTATATGGATTCCCAAGTCTCTTTTAAAAGACTTGAATATTGAAAATACTTCAAAGTTGACATTCAAGCTTTCAAAGGCTTCCATTCCATCTTCTTCCAAAAATCTTCCTAAAAATATTCCAAAGCCTCCCACTCCACTTTTTTCCAAATCTTTTTTGCCTTCTCATAGATCTAAATCTCAAGCTATTTCATCCATGATTCCTCCATCATTCCAATACCCTTCAAAGTGTGTGTCAATGTTGATCTTGTACAATATTTCAACTACCCTCATGAAATCCTCTAAAGCTTACACTAACTTTCTATACATGAACTCTTATCCTCCATATACTCTTCCTACTACCATTTCTCTTTCATCACCCTATCAACATCTTTGAGCATACCTTTCTATGGTCTTGTATTATCATGGCTTATCTTTCCTATAAGAGCACTATCTAAATTGACAAAGCTTGAGCTCTTTCTAAAAATTCGAAAAAGAAAAAGAAAAAATGAAAATGTGCCTTGGTGAAAACTACTTCTTGTGGCACCTTGGTAGCAAAAGTAAAGAGAAATAAATTTATCCTATGGTGAAAACTACTTCTTGTGGCACCTTGGATAAGTACCATGATGAAAACTTGGCAAACAGGCATCATGCGTAATTCTTCCATCATCCATCTATCCCCTCTTCTCTCTTTGATCTTGACAATGTTGAGCTATCTTTGCATATTGGTTATCTTATCCATGAGAGTTTTTATTGTGCTCTCCCATTCACTCATAGCCTCTATCTTGAGCTTTATTCTTATTGTTCTATCCCATTGCTATACTATCTAGTTGACCCCTTGGTCTTGATCATGATAAATCAAACATGGTTCTCATAGGCCTCTTGACATGTCTACTCTCTTGGATTGCACGCTTTCATGCTATCTTACTTATTGGCTTCCATCACTTATCTTATATGCTATCGCACTTGTTGGCTTCATCGCTTATCCGACACACTATCTTGCTCATTTCTTCCATTGCTTATCCAAAACATGCTTCATATGACTATTTCACCTCTTTCCCTTGCTTGGGTACTCTTGAGGAGTCAATCCTTGAGGATCACTTTTACTTGCTTCATACTCCTTTCTTATCCATTGGCTTGTTTCTCCATCGTTTCCTATACCTTGCTAGACATTGAGAGAAAATGATGTGATCTTGCTTGAGAACTAGTGATCTCTAAATTATTCTAAAAAATTCCAAAAAAAATCATATATGATCTTGAAAAATCCTAAAAATCAAAAAATGTCCTGAAAAAAGATCATCTTAGTGAAAACCTAGCAATAGCCACTTTGATGTATCACCAAAAAAATCAAAAATACAAAAATACAAAAAAAAAAAGTCCTGAAAAAATCTGTCAAGTGGTGAAAATCTGGAAACAGGCGCTACTTGAAATCCTTTCACCTATGTCTATCAAACTCAATCACCTATTTTGCTACACATTTCTTAGCTTGAAATTGTTTCTTGTCCTCATCTTGGGGGCATAGTTACTTAGCCTATTGAGGTATTCTTGTGCATTAGGGTTTCTTTGACAACTCACAAAATAGTGTTTCTCAACACTTCCCCCACCTTGACATCAAGTGTTTTTCAACACTTTTCAGATAGTTTACCTATGGTCTCCGATGTCATGATATTTCTCACTATCAGAATCAAGTCTTGAAGAAATGGCCAAGTGACTTGCACACACGCACTTTAACACTTAAATGACTAAGCTATGCTAATATTTATCTACTTTCTGTGCTGTCTATGATGATTTCTTTTCCATGTGTTACCTCCCTAATAGTCTTTCGAGGATGTCATTGACTAGAAGACTGGGGGCATGGGGTATGTCTTCTTGATTTCTTCTTGTGGGTATACTTTGTTTGTCTATAGTGTTGTAAGCATTTATGCTGGTCCTATTCAACACGTTGACTTACAAATGTATCATCCTTGACTGTTTCGCAAGATTGTACTTGGGGTTTATCCTGGCACTTATGCCTTGATATAGGTGTAATCTTGCTAAATTAAACTTAGGGAATCTAATCACGTAGTTATCTTGACTTACATGTCTCTGATACTTAGATTGGATTTCCACATACCTATCTGATATTGATCATATTCATATCCTCATAGTTATACTAGTGATGGTTGTATGATCTCATGATGTCCCTAATAAATGCTCAATGATGAAATTAAGAGTCTAAATGTTATGCGCTTCTTGCTGGTAAACCACTTTGCATATTAGCTTGCATTTTAGGTTCATTTTCTAGCTTAGTCTTGCATTATTGCATATGGGGAGAGCTCTCTCTTCATCTTTTCATGGACATATCGGCTAACTCCTTTCATATATTTCTTCACTTTCTTCTTGTTCATGTCTTTTCACCTTCTTAATCTTTCACTTCATCTCTTTTTCTATCTTATCATCACATTATATAAAGTTTTGACCTCTTAAATAATTCAACGTACTAGATTCATTTTCGGGATCGAAATCCAAATTTGAGTTCATCTTGATGGTCAAAATTGTCTTTTAAAAATTCTACTTTCTTATGAGCAGTTAGCTGACCTTTTGAGGTCTAATCTTTGAATCATCACTGCGGCATCTTCATTTCTTCATGTCTTCATCATTTCTATGTTTCATATCTACTTCTATTCAGCTTTTCACATCTAAATCATCTTTCTACTCGATTTGACCTAATTTTTATGCTATATCCTTCAAGGTTAACTCTAGTCAAACTGGGGCATTTTATCAGTTTTTTTATAGTCATTCTTGGGCTCTAATCATCTATCTGTCATCTTGGACATTGCTATATTCTCAATTTTCTCATATCTAGCTTGTTTCTATGTCCCCTTACCTCATTTCAATTTTGATCCCGAGGGGGCAGAAATACTCTATTGCTGATTATTACAGCTATCTATTTCTTAGGAGCATTTGTTTGACCTTATCACTTGCTCTTGATCTATTCGCTTTGCTAGGTGTTAAAATTCTTTTTGGATCCTAACATCATCTTCCTAATGTTCAGTACTACCACTATTAGGCTGTGCATTTAGGACTTGCTATCTATTTCTGCATTTCATTCTTTGGAATCAGACGTCTATATCTATCACCGCCTACTTGGCTTTCTATTTTCTTTGACATAATGTGTTCCCAGATCGATCACGCATTAGTCAAAGAGGGGCAAATGTAATCACCTAAAAATGGTCATCTAGACTATTAGCCCCCTTTTCAACATTTTGGCTAAATTAATTCAATCATTTACCTAGACCAAATTGCTAATAATCAATTTATTTGATTATAACCTATAATTTGACTATGCTATCCTAAGTTCATTATTTGATTAAAAGAACATGTCCCCTTTTAATTAAATAAAAGACCCCATTCTTCTAACCCACTTAAAGTGCACACATAAAGTCCTTTTTCTATTTTGCAATTAAAAGAAAAGGCTTTGTGACTTTTGTCTTATATGACAAGTGAACTTATATTCTATTGGTTGATTTGTGTGTGCACATGGATCACTCCTCTTTTCAAATTCCACGTTGATCATCCACCATCTTAATCTTGATCTCTACCGTTCATACAACTTTAAAAGGGAGAGAGCTTTCCCCCTCAATCAATCCATCTTTTGAATATTGTTATGTTGCAGGTTTTCTAACAGGTTTCTTTGGAGCTTTGTGGAGAACTTCTATTTATTGTCTACATTCTCTCATACCATAGCATTTTAGCTTAGATTCATGTTGCATGTTAGTTTAGCTTCTATTTTGCAATAATCTATCTCACATAGCTTAATATTTGGATTGTAACACTCTCATCCATGCTTAGAATAGCTGCACTTTTCATATTCATTCTAGCTTAATCTTTAGTTGCATTGCATTCTTGAGGAACTCCTTGGGACATTTGCATTCTTGCATCTTGTCTTTGGAACCTCCCATTGCATGGTTTACTAGCAAGAAGAGTATCTCTAAGGCTCATCTGAGAGCCCTTGAACTTGAAATACACTATCTTGCACTTCATGGATAGGGAGCTCTAATCTGGCATCCAAGCATTCCAACTCATGGAATCATTTGGATAGAAGGGTTTAGAGTGTGACACATTTCTAGTGTACAATAGGAAGGATCATATTCTAGATATCTATGAGTGTAGACCAGAACCTTGCTTCCTCTCTCAATAATTCTGCCTACATATCTAATATCTTCAACTTATGTGTAGTAGCCTTTAGATCTTCATCAATCTTATTCAATTTTATCTTAATTTTCTTAGTATGCTTGGTAACATCACATAACATAGCAAAAAAAGATGTCACCTTAGTGTAGGAGGTTTCTAGATTTGTCAAAATTGATGAAAGTTCTACCTGCTGAATAGCTATTTTCTGAGCAATGTGCTCAAGCACTTTGTTATCAAACTTCTTTTCTGCTTTCTCCATTAGCTTATCTTGGCCACTAGAATATTCATTAAATTCACTAAATACCTCTTCTAATTGCAACAAAATTTATTGAGAAGAATCAACATCAACACCTATAGCTTCTATCAAAATATTTTTAGCACTTTCAATAATCCTAAATTCCTTGTCTCTCTCTTCTCTTAATTGCTTTTGATTGGATTTCTTTTGTAGGAGCTGACTAACCAATCTCAACTGATCTATAGTGGCATTGTCAAAATCTAATTTGGGAATTTCAATATCCTCATCCAGATCTATATCTTCCTCTATTTCCTTTCCACTGATCAAAAGTCTTGGTTGAATCTTTGGTTCAACTTCTGAAGTTGATGCTTTAGATTTTGGAATAGAAATAATATTGGAAATAGTAGGGCTAGCACTGAAAATTTGTACAATGCCTACTAGTAGAATACTGACTAGTACTTAAAGAATCCAAAACTGATGTATTTTCCAAACTTCCCAAAATTGAGGTATTTACAAGTGAATTACTGAGATAAGTATTTATAATTGAAGCACTTACTAAAGCATGTCCAACTAAAGTAGCCAAAATTGAAATTTTTGCTAAAGAACTCAAAATTATGGAAAATTCTATATCCATTGCTAAGATTGGGTCAGTAGCTAAAGAATTTTGTAGCTTAGTAGATGAAGTGGTAGACACTTCTATCTATGATGTGCTGAGCTAAGAGGTAGCAGGGAGTGATTGGACATTTGATGTATCAATGGTTGTCACAATCAAAGCTATTGAAGTTGTCTTCATGCTTGATGATGTTGTTGTTTTTGCTAGAGAGTGAGGAAGGGAGGCTATGATAGCTATAGCTATCTTAACTAGATCACTCTCTTCTTCTTCTTGCCTGGCTTCCTCTTTAGTTTCTTCCTCTTTTTCTTCTTCATCATCCTTCATCAACTCTTGATATTCTTCAACAATAATGGTGACAAAAGGAGTATTGTCTTCTTCATTTTCTTCATCCTTGTCACTATCATCATCATCATCTTTGATCTCAATAGGATTTTCATTTGGTTTATGTAGGTGATAAATGTTTTTCCACATAGATTTCGCATCCTTGACTACATGCTCTATGTCTTTTACCAAAATTAAACAAGTACGAAATCTAATAGTCATCTTGTCTTCATTTTTATTCATAGCATCTTTTACCTCAACATTGGTAATGCTCAATAACAACTATCTCAGATTTTGTTCATATATGTCTTTTGTTGTCTGCATGGATGAGTCTTATCTTGGCTTCAATCTTTCTAATAGCTCATTAGAAATTTGAGGTGCTATCTGATCAGGGGAATACTTCCATTTTCCATCTTGGTTAGTACCAACTCCTCAATCTGCATCTTCTCAGCCTTTGACCTAGTTTCATACTTTAATGCTTTGAAATTGGTTATACCAGCACCTTTTTCCATTTACTTCAGTCTTTCCTAGAAGGTGAGAGGAGGTTTACTAAATACAACTTCACTACCACCTTTTCCTCCTTTCTTCTTGGATCTTCTTGTGAATACTGTAGTGGAAGGCTTGGGTGGCTTGGTGATAATCACCTTGCCTTTCTTCCTTGCAGGCTCTTCTTCCTTTTTTGATTCCTCTTCATTTTTAGATTCCTCCACATCTTCACCTTTTCCCTTGATAATCATAAGAGGGGCACTTGCTATTTTCAACTTTGATATCCTCCTCTTTCCTTTGTTCACCACCTATGGAAGCTTGATCTCTAGTTTAATTATTTCTTTAGTCTCATCATAGGTTCCAAAGAGAGTTGTCTTTGGATGTATAAGCTCATTTACTAGGGTTTCAATTATTTATTTTTCCTCATCAATGTTAACCTCATATGGAAGAGGTTTTACCCACACAATTCTGGGCCATACTGCCTAAATGTATACTCTATCACTATCAAAAATAAAACAAACATCATCTTGATAATCTTCAACCAACTTCTTTAGTATCCTAAACCTATTATTCATCTTTTCATTGAAATTTTCAAAATAATTTTCCATGATGCTATCAAAATTTTCACCCATTTTAGCTATAAATTGATTGATCTGATATAAGACTAGTGTGTCTTTTCTACATACAATTGTACCTTTTGAGGGGGAAAATTTTTGAACATAGAAAAAAAAACATGTCAATAATGAACCAAACTTGCATGGGTTATTCTTTGAGGTTCTTATGCTTTCCATATTTTTGTTCAGTTGTTTCAACATCAAATCTGCTAGGTCATATGACAAATTCTTCTTTACGACCTTATAAGCTAAGTCCACTACTTCACACGACACACTATTGAGTCAACTTGAATTGTAAATCTTATGAGCTATCACATGAATGCCAAATTTAAGTTCTATGTCTAATACACTACTAATTTTCATTCCTCTACCATCCCACTCGGCTACGGCTTTCTTTTGTAACTCATCTTGACCTAAGGTTTTAGTGACTTTAGCTTTGGTAAGCATAGGGAGACTAGTAATGCGATGAATCATTTTCTTTGTAATTAAAAATGGCCACTCTATCCACAATTGACCATTATGAACTCAGCTTAAGATATATCTAATCCATTTGATTTGAAAGTTTCATGATAGGTGAGGAATATGGGTTAAACCTTTCTCTTCCAAGTGTTTATGCTCAGATTTAGGAGTTCCATCCACACAAATTTCACTTAGGACATTATCCATTTCAAGGGTTCTTATCTCCTAAACTACACATTTAAAATGAGTTCGAATGTCATTTATGAGAAGTACTTTAGGTGGTATCTATGACTGAGCTCCATTCGGGTCGAGGGTTTCTGTGATTGTCGGCACCAATTTAAAATTAGGAGCTTTCCACTCAACACCTCACACCAACATTTCAGATCCTCTCTTCACCTTGTTGCTACTACTAGATGCCATGATAACTTGGTAAACTGAGAAAAAATTTCAAAAAAAATTGTTGCAAATTCTACTTAAGATTGTTGGGATGCTCTGCAAATCGCTATGTTCTCAATATACTAAATTCATGGTGAAAATGAAGTCAATTTCCTTCCTTTTGATAAAAAATTCCCATTAATGCTTAGTACGATGAGATCCATAATGACATAATGTGTGACAGCCTATCATCCACTATCTGCATAGATTTCTTGGTGAAAGCTTGTTACTCGGCAATCAAACATAACCATACTACTCTTGACTTCACTCGGTAGAGTCCATGACCCAACCTTGCTTGGTAGAGAGGTCAATTCGGTGATAATTGTTCCCTATCTTACTAATGATTCTTCTATATCTTGAATACTAATATGAATCTCTACTTCCTTTTAATTGGAATTGTTTAAGATGTGACCTTGAAAACACAATTCCAGTTCTTCCCTAAGAACTTAATTGGAAATGGTGGATTCACCCACTTCTTGACTGACATGACTATCATCACTTGAACTAGCTTGCTCAGTAGATTTAGGAATCAACTGTTGTCTCATTTGCTTCCTAATGTTATCAGCTTTTGCTTTCTTTTCATCTTAAACTCTACCTATATTCATGCAATTCTTAGCTATATAACCAAGTTTAGTACATGTGTAACATCTTATGGTAGTATCCTTTCTTCTCATGTGATGTCTAACACAATTTATGCCAATGTATCAATATTCTCCATAGTAATGACATCTACACCAAGTATTTTAGTCCCAACCAAATACTGCCTTTACAAATTGTTCAACTAGAATGAATGGTTTAGATTTGCATTCAGATGCCTTGTGACCTTGTTTCTTGCATTTGTGACACTTGCCCTCAAACTTTGGTTTCTCTTTGCATTCATTAGCTTTATGACCATGCTGACTGCAATTGTACCATTTTCCATTGAATTCAGTCTTTCCATTACTCCAACATTTATTTGATGTATGACCTATCTTACCATAGTAATTACAAGTAAGTCTTTGATTCCTTTGAGCACCTTGTTTGGAGGATTCACCTTCTTCTTTGTATCCAAGTCCTACTTTACCCTTTTGCCTATAAAGATTTTTCTCATTTTGCTAATTCAATTGATCCATGTCTACTTGGGATTTCATTATTCTTTCATTGAGTTGCTTCTTAGAATTTAAATCAACTTTCATCCTTTCATTGATTTATTTTTCAGTGTTCAAATCATTTCTTAACCTTTCATTTTCAGATCTCAGACTCGTGATTTCTTCATTTGCATTGGAGAGTTGATTAATAAGACTTTCTTGCTGAAGGGATTGATTCTAAATTTCATTGTTCCTTATCTCCAAGTCTTCTTTTGCCTTATTTCTCTGTTCTGAGATTTCACACAATCTTATGGATTGAATTTCTTGTTCTCTTTTCAATTTTCTTACTTCTTGCAAGGAGCCATTCTTTTCTAAAAGTTCTTTGATTACATCATTTACTTCATCTAAACCACTTGACGGGAAAAAAAAATCTTCAATCTTCTCTTCAACATACTAGTGGTCATTCATCTGATTTGAAAGTTCCTTCCTTCTTTATAAGGATTGGGGAAGATGTTATTTTCCTTTCTTGAGTTGGGCCATGGCCATCTCCAAATCTAGCTTTTCATTGTCAATAGCTTTGTCAAGTCTAAATATCTCCATTTTCCTTGATCTTTGCTCAAGCTATCAAACTTTATCTTGAGAACCACATTGCTCTGATACCAATTGTTAGAAATATTCAAGACTAGCTGGGTTACTAAGAGGGGAGGGGTGAATTAGTAACCTCAAAACTTATTAACAAATTCAGAACTTAATAGCATAATCCAATTACCATTAATAGATCTAATCTACTGCATGCATGAGAAACTGAAAGCATAAAACACTTTGAACACAATGTTTGGTGACCCAAAAACCTTCCAAATAGAAAGTAAAACTAGGGTGGGGATGATACCCACAAAACTTCAATATTGCAGCATAAAGTTGGCCTATTAAGGCTTAAAATGATAACTTTTGATGATCTACCCTGTTAGGAGCAATTAGGATTGCTAGGTCCACCTTGTTATAGGTTTTACAAACCTACAATGAAGTATGCATTCGATAAAGAGATTTAAAGAAAAGATTGTTAAGTCTACCCTATTAAAGTATTTGAAGTTGATTCACCTGTTAAAATGAAACAATAGATCTCTTACTTACAACTAAACTTTTGATTGAGATCCTTGAAGTATTGATCACCTCTTTGTGATAGATGCAACTCTACTACTCCTGATATGACCTTGCAATACACTTTAATCTGCTGCTAATTCACATTTGCATGATTTTCATTACATTCACATTCTCTGATTTTCAAACCACTACTCTTGGGTATGATACAATACATTACATATATGCCAACCCAATTCACATAATTACAAGGTTGGCCAATACACAACTTAACACCAATATTATAGAGTTGGCCCAAATGTAGAAACTCGAGTTTTGAAACTAACTTGGTGAATTTCTAATACACAGTGTCCACTATCATTACTCAGAATCATCACGCACTTAGTAGAAGTAGAGGCTTAGTCCATACTAATCACTTCAACATAGTTTCAAACTTGGTATACACAGGTGACTTGGTAGATACAGTGTCACTCAGTAGAAACTGAATTCCATGTTTACCATGCCTGCACTTGGTAAACACTAATCATCTCATCACTCAGTTAACACTAACTTCACTTCACAAGAATTGATGACTCGGTAAACACTACGAAGCTTGGTAACCACTGAACTACTTGGTAAGAACTGTTGGACTTCACACTGCTTGAATTCACTTGGTAACCACTTGAATGCTTGGTAGGAACTGTGAAGCTTGGTAACCACTAAATTACATGGAAAACACCAAAGACTGATCAAAGAGCTTGGTAAGCATATAGAATCTAAATAAGTGTTGTCACTAATAACAAACTTGACTTAATGCCAACATACACATATATCCACCTTACAAATTATCTAATTTTTCACGTCTTCCAAGTGCTCGACTTGTACTTCAAGTTAGTAAATTAATTATCTGTACCTTTTAAAACTCTAAGAAGTACTTTTTTCCTTTTCTTACATCCAGCTTGCAATCATCTCCAAAATTGCAACTTTTCAAAATCTTGCAAGGCTTCTTCAAATGGTTTTCCAAAATCACGATTTTAGAGCTCATCCTTCTAGTCATTAGTGAAATAGCAATAAATTGCTATCTCGCGAATCTCCAAAAAGCTACCACCCGTGATAGTGAAGTTATCACTTTTTTGCTGGCCCTACATTTTTTCTTCTCCAAAATGCCATAATTTAGTTATTCCACAGGTTCCTTAGTTTCCTTTCTCTATAATGGCAAAAATGTATCAAAATCACAATTTTTGAGCAAAATTTTGTAGGGTCTACCATGTGAAAAATTCTAAACTAGATGGTTACGACTGTATGACATAACTATAGTATATAGCAATGGTGTTGTGTAATTGTCCACAATATATCCTATAAAATTCAAACTTTTGGTCAACAATCATCACCTTAGACTCTACAACAAACCATAGAGTAGGGAAGAGTTACTCTAGCAATTTAAATTCCAAGGAACTTCCACAACTTCTGCAGCAATGGAATCTAGGTCTTGCACTTAGATTCACTCATCTCTTTGAATCTATTTCAAAGCTCCATAATAAAAATATTTCACTTGTAGAAGCCCTCTTTTGCATAATAATTTACCATCTAATCTTATGTCTTTCCACCCATCAACCTCACCTTTCTCAACCTTAACAACATATGATGATAATGCAATTAGTTTGTCAAGATGTATGATGTTTTTGTACATATATTTCATTCATTTAATTTGTAGATTTGCATTTTTATGTGCTTAGGTGTCTAGCTCATACACATGGCATGGGGGGACCCATGCCTCATTTTAAGTTGGGAGAGGGGATACATCATATTTTATTTTTCTATACTGTATAGTCTATATTGTATAGTCCAATTTTATTTTATTTTCCATATAATTTCACACTTAAAGCAATGATGATATGTCATGTCTTAAAAAAAGTTAATTTTACATTGATGTTACAACTTAAGAATGTATGTTAGCTTAATAAAAATCAATCAAAAAGTGGCATGCAGTTAATTAAATAAGCTTAATCATGGTGTGACATGTAGAAAAGATTGTGTGAATTTCCATCTTTATTTCCATTTTTTGTTTAATTGTAGTTACTTTCATTTTCCTATTTGTGTTAGTTTGAATTCTTGAAAATTTGCAAGCATGCATTGTAAATTTGGTGTTATGGATTTGGTAGTAACTTGAGAATTCTTGATGCAATAGAGATGGGAGGCAATATAATTTTTCATAAACTTATTATTCATGACCTTTTCCTTCGAGACTAGCCTTCTTGAGAATGATTTAAAGCTAGGGTTTGGTTGAATTACTTTCTTAAGTTGACAACATACGATGATGTGGTGGCCTTCCAACCCCTAAATTCTTTGTGTGATAGTATATCTACAACTAAGGGACTCAATGTTTAATGTAATGAGGACATCATTACATAAATTTTAGGGTTATCCCAGGAGGGAGAGTTGTATGAAGAAAATTGTGATGCAAGATCTACATAAGCCCAATTCACCTTGCATATTGATGAATGTATGGACATTGACTAAAAGTAGGGTACAAGGAGGACTTCATTTCTACAATCCCATGACTAGTGTGTTGTGTATATTATATGCTACATAACTTGTGGGGGTTGGTATCAGTGGTTACATGGGCTCCATTTTAAACTCCTCGACTTCTTTCATCATGAAGATAGGCCACTAAACCTACCCAATTTCATGTTCAATCTCCTAAAGAAGAGGGTCATTATAGTCCAAGTAGGTAAGTCCAAGTAGGCAATCCCAATTCTATTGGTCATCACTATATAATTAAGTTATTGGTTGAAAAATATTTACAAAGAGATACAACTGTAACATGGAAAGATTTTGTATTAAGTGATATATACTCTCCTAGAATTGTAGGGCCTAAAGTGAAGAGGTAAGTATGGTAATTAGAACTCCTACTAGTAAAATGAAGATCATTGAATGCCTAGAACCCTCTTCCTCTAAAAACCCTAGGCCTAGAAAGAAGAAGGTTGTAGTATATCAAAAACCTCCTATTTCTAAGAAAAAGAAAGAAAAAGTTGAATCCTATGAGAAATTTGTCACCCCTTGATCTAAATAAAAACTAGATCTTTCACCTAGAGGGATGAAGGGAAAGAAGTAGAAGAACTTGCACAATAGGACGAACCTCAGCTAAAAGTGACATAGAAAGACAAGGACCTTAGTGACTCTACAAAAGGGCCTTTAAAAAAGAAATACGTTAAATTTGAGGAGAGACCTCCAACTTCGGTTGAAGGAGAGTCTTCCACTAAGAAAAGGAAAAGGGTCCCCAAGACCTCACCCAAAGAACCTATTAGGAGGAGTATTAGAAGACTTTCTAGAACTTCTAACATGGATAGAACCCACACTTGTTGTTTCTTCTAAAAATGTAGAACAAGAAATATTTGACCTTGAACTAGAGGAAGAAAGAGAAACAATTGTACCACATAAGAATGACAAGGAAACACAAATTGAAATCAACATGCCAATGGAAAACACTGAAAATATTCTTGATAAAATAGAAGAAGTAGAAAATGAAGATATCTACAAGAGGAATGACTCAATTCCTAAGAAATAATTATTTATTCATGAGGATAACATAAATGAAACTTAGGAAGAACTTCCTGTAGCAACTGGTCAAGACACCAATGCTAAAGTTTCTAAAGAAAATGCAAAATCTTGTGATCAACCAGTTAGGCGCATTCCTAGTCTTGGTTAGAAAATCTTGCTTAAGTTGTTGAGAAATTAGAGGTTGAACAACCTAAACAAGATAAAGTTAGAACCCCACAACAAGAGCAATGTGAGCAACCACAATAGGTGGAAATTGAAAATCAAGAAAAGATAATTGTCTTGAGGACTGGAACATCAACTCATGAAGAAGAATCAAGTTAGCCAAGAGTTTCTATAGCACAAGATTATATTGATGTAGAGGGGAAATTTTTAATGCCTGTACCTAATTTATCTACTCCTTTAACAACTCGACTTAGTTTGTAATAGCATTTTCTATTAAAGAAGACTAATTAGAGCGAGGAAAAATTAAGATTATAAAGAACTATTCATAATAAACAACATGAATTAAGGAATAAGGATGATGAGATTTTGGTGTTCAAACATAGATCACTCAAATTATAACCATGATACCTAATTTACTACAGTATATACAGACCACCAACTCAGGTATATACCTTTTTCCTTAAAGAGAAAATTTTGAGTTTCCAAAAGATTAGAATAGTTCAAGGACTTAGTCCCTCCCTAAATAAGCCTCATGAATTTTATTATTCCTTTATACAATCCCCACCTATTATTAAGAATCTCCTTTATGAGCTCTATTTATACAACCTAGCAATTCTAGATGATAGGGAATTAAATCCGTTAATATGTGTAGGAGATATTTAGCTCAGAGCCCTTACATCTTGGACACAAAATAAACAAATTAAGGAAGAAAAAGCAAGACCTTATAGGGGAGAAAAGGTGACCATTTCCTGGATCATAAGGCCTGAAGATAAGGATCCTATGACCTACTACATGGATTGGTTAAAGGTAGTTGATACTAAATCAAGAAATAAGAAAATCAATCCTTTAAGGGAAGCTTCCTATACAAAATTTGAACAACTAGCTGCTAGAGAACTAAGGGAAGCTAGAAGGTCTGTCATGCAAAAGTGGATGAGACTTCCTAATGATTTAAAGGTATAAGAACCTCACTCACCAAAAAACCTCATCATGGAGATGAAGAGGGTTCCCGTGTATATTAGTTTGGGTTGAGAAAGAAAACATTTCTGGGCTCCTCTAAAATTTAAGCCACCTTTGCTCATTCATCTACTACTTGGTGTGAATGAGGATCCTGATGAATACAACATAGATGTAGAGGAAATAATTTGACAAAAGCATAAGGAAAATAAAGGATATTATTGGAATTCTGATGGAGGAGCTAGTGAGAGTACCTATGTTGATTTCTGCATCAGAGCCTGAGTGAAAAAATATATGCTTACTAGAGGACCAACAAGGTCCTAATTTGGGGGGCTTTGATGGGACTATTTTATAGCATTAGTTTTTATAAGTTTTATAGTATTTTTGATAGTTTTATATGTTCATACTCAAATACTTGTAAGCAATTATGACTATATAAACATGTGGATTTGTAAACTTTTGTATTTTTCACATACTTTATGGTTTATGGACATGATATTATAAGTTTAGAACATTTGGATGATTAATGGAATCAAATATGTGCATGTTGAATGAATATAATGTTCTCTTCCTATAGCTTGATAGGGTATAAACCTGTAACCCTATGTTGAAAGAAAATATTAGTTATTTAGTGCATTAAATGCTTTTGTATGGATTAATGTCTTGAATGTATGTTTCAAAATTGGACATTGTGCTAACCCTTCATGGGAATGAGTCAATCATACCTAGAGTAAAATCAAGCACTTGGCAGCACATCCCTATAGTAATTAAAGAAAATGGTTGAAAAGGAATAAGTCAGCCCAACCGTCAATGCCCCTGCCTAAATCTAGGAGCACGACGAGCTATATTCCAGGAAAACTTGTTTCATGATTAATGATTCCATACATTTATCATAACTCATTAAAAGATTTGGTTGAACCCACTTCATGGAAAATCTTAGATGTAGGAAAGTTTTTTTCCAATTAGATACAATAAACAAGTAGTTGTCCTAATTTTCTAGAGTTGGTCATAAATCCTTTTGTAATATAACAACAAGTATTCAAGTTTATAATTTTTTAATTCTAAGTTTTATTTGATGAGTTGAATATGAATAACATGATTCTCTTTCTATGCAGCAGTTGAGTTCTAAATATGTTCTTCATTCGCTCATCCAAGTGGGGCTACTTGGTGAGTGAAGGCTCTCTTTTGGTAGAAATTGATAGGCCAACACTAGAGAAAATAATAAGAAATATTTAATACTTTAAATGATGAAATTCAACTTGGTCTATGCATGTCAATCTAAGAGCATAAGCTTGCAAAAGGCATTTGAGCAATATGCTATCAAGGGATGGTAGTTGTGATTTGAGAAATTATGGATGTAGCTAAAACACATGAAAATGAACCTATAGAAAATTGAGGTAAAACCATGACAAGAATTATCATTTCCTGCGATAGGATCTTGATTGAAACCTACTAAGATAATTTGGACAATAGAAACATCAGAAATGAAAACGTCTTTCTAGATGCAATAACAATATAATTATTTCTATTTGATGAATCAAAACTATGATAAAACATTAGTAATTCAAATGATAAGGAAACAATAATCATATTATATCAATGCAAATCATATTACAAATTGATACAGAAACAACAAGCATATCACATCAATACAAATCAAATTATCAATTGATACAAAAATAATAATTAAGTCGATTACTAATTCAAACAAAACTTTATACTAATAAAAAATAATCATACTACACTAAAATAACAATCATAAAACAAACCAAACATCTTGAGAAGTGGGCCCCCTCCTCAGTCCATCAGGTGGTGAGATGAAAAATATTGAACACAAGACGAATCATTACAATAGATAGTTTTTATTTCTCAGAGAAATGGTATAGAATCATCCTTTACATATTCATAATACATTACTTATATAGATAGCACATACCAAATGCATACAAAAATACATGGTCTATTTTTGGCTGGAGGCCAACAAACTATGGAAATTGAAACCATAAGTATGAAACTAAAATACTTGGTGGTTTCGGTTGGCTTTATAAAATAGCAAATTTAGACATAAAATAATTTTTACATTCTCCATCGTACAGCAATATCTAATTTGATTCCCCTCCTTCAATTAGGTATAAGAGGAGTTAATGATTTGGAAGATATAACAATAGCTCCCTTATATCTCACAGCAAGAATACTTTGCAAATTTCTTAGCCATAAACTAAGAAGGTAAAATCATCATTTAGTAGAAACTAATCTGATAAATGCACCTACATAGATGATTTTGTTGTCACATCAATAAATGTAGTTGTAGCACCAAGATAATGTAGTAAATAGAAATGATCTTCTAGTTATCAACCACTACATTGGTTCTTTGTCCAAAGTGCAACATGAAGAGCTTGTAAAATAGGCAACAGGAACATCTATACTCATAAACCAACATGCTATAAATATAACAATTAGTAAAAGAAATCAATAATAAATTTTCCATATTTTAATCCCAAAACCTTAGGAAATACTTCTTATATATATTAAACTATATGCAACATAAAATGGTAAAATGGGATGAAAGGGAATGGAGATGGAATAGGGAATTAATTAGGAAAGTGAATAAAATGGATTAAAATATGGCATTAAATAGGTTGTAATTGGCTCTCATCATAAATTAGTTTCCAGCTTTGTTTAGAAGTAAGTTAGTATTTTCTTGTTGTTAAAGCCATGAGTAACATAACTATTGGTTATTTTTGCAGCATAGACAATAGAGTAGATTCATTTTTGTATTGTTGTGCTTTATAGAATAATTGCTTTCATTTCAAGTTCAACATGGTAGCTTAAACATTTCATTCTTGTAGCTTAGTGATGACACTTAAAAAGGGGTTTAAAGCATATACTTTGTAGACATCATTTCAAGTTTACCTCTTTGTTCAATATAGTAAACGAGTTTGATAGGTGATTGGTTTTTTCTTGAGGATGTCCAAATCCACAAGTAATAAAGCTTAGTTTCTGAGCTGATATATGGGTGAAGCAAAGACTATTAGCCAATTGCACCATACAATACTCTTTATCAATTGCTATCCAAAACATTGGCTAATCAGATATTAAAACATCTTCCCTATCTCATGAGTGAGGAATAAATAGGCTTTGTTCCAGGAAGATCCATTTATAATGGAATAGTCATTGCTCAAGAATTTACCCACTTTCTTTAGTATAATAGCTCTTTAAGTATGCTTATCAAACTAGATATCAACAAGGCTTATGATAAGGTAGACTGGAGATTCCTATGTAAATGCTTGCAAGCCTTTGGCTTCTCTAATCAATGGACCAACCTGATCTTCGAATGTATATCCACCCCTAAGTTTTTTACTCTGGTTAATGAAACCCCCAAAGGTTTCTTCTGACCCTCTAGAGGCTTCAAATAGGTGGGGGCATATCTTTTTATCCTAATGTTTGAAGCTCTAGGAAGGACTTTTGGGAGCTACAAATCAACTCACTATCTTAAGGAATCCAACTATCCCATGAGGAAGATACAACAACTCACCAACAATTTGTTGATGATATTATGCTATATGGGGAAGCTAGCATCAAGGACAAAAAATCCTTTTAAAAAATTCTCCAGACCTACATGTCAGCATCCGAACATGAAATCAACTTGTCAAAATCATTAATCTTCTTCCTCAATATTAAAGAAGCTATGGAAACTGAGATCAGTAAACTTTGAATATTAAAAGGGCTCTTTTCCTTGTAGGTATTTGGGCATCTAGTTGGAACAATGAAAAATAACCTCTTTTAGCTGGGATATTCTCACAGGAAAAGTCATATCCAAGGTTTAGTCTTGGCAAGAAAAATGGTTGTCTTTAGTAGGAAGAATTACCTTGGTCAATTCAATATTTTCAAGTATGTCAATCTACCAACTATCAGTTTTAGACCTACTAGCCCAAAAGCGGAATAATATTAATAAAATATTAAAAGATTTCCTCTGGCAAGGCTTAGAAAGTAAGAAAAAAGTGCCCCTCTTGGCATGGGATAAGGTCTAATGACCTAGGACAAAGGGAGTCTTTGGTATCAAAAAACTAAAGAATCAAGCTATGGCTCTCGGAGCCAAAATCATATGGAGAATGGTTAGATTTACCCACCAAAAATAAGCTAGAGGCCTTTATAATAAATATCTGAATTCAAATCATCCACTAGGTATCCTCAAAATCATAAACTTGCCTAGGGGTTCCAACTTATGGAACTTTATGCTCAGTTTCATAAATGGAGATCAAGTCTGATTCTAGATGGATTCTTGGGGAGGTTATCAAATAATTTTAAAAATGAAAAAATTATTGATAATTCGATTAATTATGGAAGAAAGTCTTGGTCCTTATCTAATCAATTATGTGGAGAAATATAGTAACTCACTGGAATGTTGGAAATGGAATCCATTTTTGACCTTCAATATCCCCCATAAGGAAGCTAAAAGATTTAATGTAGTACTAAAACAAAGGCATATCACCTTCACTGGACAAGAAGATGTTTTGATTTGGGATGGATCCAAAAATTATGAATACAATTCCAAATATGGCTACAACTACATTTATATTCTAAGGAATCACCCTAAGGTGGCGATGCCCCAATCCTTATGTTGGGATCCCTTATACTTGTCAAAAGCTAGAGTTTTTTTCGGGTTAGTTCTCAAAAAAAGGATTCTGACTACAAACATAATTAGGTGGATTGGCTTTAAAGGACCTTCGTGATGCCCCTTATGTGATTTGGATGAGGGATATGTTGACCATATCTTACTAAATTGCTCAAATGTATCAGCTATCTTGTGCTAGTTTTATAATAAAATAAACCACAAATTGGCTTTTCCTAATTCAATTTTGTCCTTTCTACAATCTTGGCCTAAGTTGAATTCTAGTAGCTTATGGATCATGGATATCTACTTCTAGTATTCTTTGGGAATTGTGGAAGGAGAGAAATAGGAGAGCCTTTAAAAATTTGAGTATGTCTTGTGAATTTCTTAGTATCAAAATGGAGGTTTCCATTCTTGAAACCCTGAATTGCAAAATCTTCAGACATAATGGGACAACAATGTTATGTCTCTCTAGGATGATAAAAGAAGAAATTGGTGGCCAGGATTAAAACTTCCCTCATTTTATGGCAAGGGAGGCAAGGAAAATAAGGAGAAAAGAGCTCAATGTGTTTGGTCCCCCTGCTGAGAATTGGATTAAACTGAGCTTTGATAGGACTTCTATAGGAAACCCAGGGACACCTGGTATCAAATGTTGCATTTAGAAATCATCAAGGAAAGATTCTAGTGAAATGCTCTAAACTAATAGGAAAGCCTACAAATAATGAAGCTTAACTCAGAGCCCTCATTGAGGGTCTTTGGATTTGCTCAAAATTTGAATTTTACTTGGGTAGAAATTGAGGAAGATTCAGCCATATTGATTAGTACTTATAGAAAATAATCAATTCCTATTTAGAAATTAAAAACTTTGTTAACCACTTTGGAAAAAATAAAAAATCTATCAATCATATTTATAAGGAGAGAAACAATATTGTGGACAAATTAGCTAATGAGGGGGCAGATGGTATTGTGAAACTTTTATTTATCCTCATCATACCCACCTTAACTACCAATGCCTAAAAGCACATATAAGTATTATTAAAAACCAATATTTTATTACTTTTAAATTTTATTAATACTTATGTTATGAAGAGTCAGTTTTTGGCTTGATCTATCATGTGTAATTTCTATCATTTATTTCTCACTTTGGCCTAAGGTAGGGTGGGGTGTCCTTTTTATACTTGATTCTCTCCTTCCCATGCATAAATTTTAATACCACATTTTGTCTCGGGCAATCACTTAGTTGATTGATGAAGAGGATTTGATCAACAAGATGTAACAAAAGCACATAATGGAAAGGTTGAGTTATGATGTTGTAATGAAGTGCAAGGATCAGTTAAGACAATGGTTAAATGATGTATTGATAACATACTCAAAGATACAAAGATTGGTCACACTTAAAAACATTAGAAGAATAAGTTGTAACAAGGTTGATTGCAAATCTTAAACTAAGTTCATTAGTGGGTGTTGAGCAAGCTAGTTAAAGCTGAGAAAATTTTTAGTTGGAGCCAAGCAAAAGGAAAATCTAGTGTGTGTCAAGTGATCTTCAGGTGCTGAGTAAAGTTCAAGTGCCAAGCATCAAAAAATCTTGGTGTTGAGTAAACTTCAAGTGCCGAGCATCAGTAAAAATGTAGTTGATGTCGAGTAACACAGTATGTGTCAAGCATCAGGATTTCAATAGTGCCAAGCTGTTGCATTATTGAAAAGCCAAAGATTCACCAAATCTAAGTTGATAAAGTTGTTACCTTGAATTTCATGAACCATTTGGGGGATAAGGATGATGAGCTAGTGGAACAGAATTCTATGTAAACCTTTTTTGGGCAAATTCAAAAGAATTATTCAAGAAGTTTCTAGAGGAAACTAAATATGGGTTAGATCAATGAATCCTACCTAATCCATATGAATTGAAATTAAAGGAGGGAAGAATTGAGTGGGAAAAAGAACTCTAAGACTTCTATTTAAGAAGTCATAAACCAAGAAGCAAGAGTTTTTGGAGTGCCAAATAGTGAAAGTGGTTAGAAGGGTGTCAAGGAGAAGACATCTAGGAGAAGGAAGAAGAGAGCACAGAGACTCTGCTAAGGAGACTATACTTGAAAGGAGGGCAAGCTATCAAGAGTTTTAGAGACTAAAGGCCAAGCAATGTTATGAGCCGAGAAGTGATCTCAAATTTGCAAGTTAAGTTGTATTTTGTAATCAGGTCAAAACCTCTAATTGTTACTCTAGAAATTGTATCAGTTAGGATAGAAGGAAAATCCTATGGACTTAGGTTGGCCTAATAGCCATTTGTAAATCCTTTAACAAGGTGGTATTCCAAGTGATTTTTCTAAAGTCCTCTAACTAGGCCCACTTCTAATAGGGTGGCTAAATCCTTTAACCATATCACATTTAACAGTGTGTTGTAAGTCTTTAACAGAGTAGGCCTTTCACATGGCATCACTTCAGAAGAATGAGAATTGAGTAGCATGTAACTGGTGGTTTTTCCCAAATTAAGTTTCCACGTAAATCACTGTATTATGTGTTGATCTTTTATGTTTTATGCTTGCTTGTTGATTTATAGTAACTTGCTAAATAGGAATATTAAAGCTTGGATGAATGAAATGGTTGAATGGGCTCACTAAACTTAGTGAAAAGTTTGAATTGGATAAGTTGGACCTTGAATAATCGATTCACCTCCCCTCTTAGTTATTCTAAAGCATTTCTAACAATTGGTATCAGAGCCATTTGCTGATTTAGTTTCAAGGTACTAGAAGTAGGAAGATCAAGATGTCCAAGAGAGAAGTTCCCAAGCTCAACAAAGACAATTTCATTGCATGGCAGAGTCTGATGAAATTGCACCTTGGATCAATAGGTGATTATGCAAAAACCTCAATTGGAACAAAACATGTAGACCCAGTTGGACCTCTTACTATAGATGATTTGAGCAAAAGGATGGAGCATAATCAAGCAATGCTAGAGATTGCCTCTACACTCAACTATGCAAAATATTATGACATCAAATATTGTGACACTACATTCAAGATGTGGAAAGCCCTGGCAGATATTCATGGAGGAGATCAGAATGTACAAAGAGCAAAGAGAGAAAGCCTCACAGGAAATTTTGATGACACGAAAATGGAGGAAGGTGAATGTTTCTCAATATGCTGCTAGAATGAAAGAAGTGGTAAGTGCAATAAGAAGTCTAGGTGGTCAATTGGAAGAAGAAATTGTCAATAGAAAATACTCAAGAACTCTGATCCCTATCTATGTTATTAGAGTTTCAACTATCCAAGAGCTAAGGTGTGTACAAGTAAACACACTAACCTTTGAAAGAATAGTGGGAAGACTTACTACATTTGAATTGTCAAACATTGACAACGACAAACCTGAGAACCTTGAATCTTCTTTCAAGGCCAAGATGAAAATAAAAGAAATTGAGGAGGAGACATCAAGCAAGAAGAGAAGAAAAGGAAAAAATGCATTCAGTGATAGCAGCACAGATGAAGAAGATGTAGAATAGTTAGAAGCACTACTGGCTAGAAGATTCCATAGAGGCAAAGGTAAATTCAAAGGTAAGCTCCCTAACATATGTTTTAATTGTAATGAAGTAGGTCATATTGCTGCAAGGTGTACATAGAAGAAGAACTACAAAGAAGGAAACAAGTATAGGAACAAGAGAGAAGATGATAGCAAAGACTACAAGGAAAAAGGAAAAAGATGCTACATTTTTGAAGAAGATTCTAATGTGAATGATGTTGAGGTAGTCTATGTGGCCATGAAGGATGAATTAGATAAATATGAAGATGAAGCAACAACATTGGTTACCTGTGTGAACAAGAATGACAAGTGGATCATAGACAGTGGATGCTCACATCACATGATAGGAGATAAAAGTATGTTCATTACCTTTACTCAATATGATAGAAATAATGTTAGATTTGGTAATGATGCTCCATATCAAATCAAAGGAAAAGGGTCAATTGATTGAACTACAACTTGTTGAGTGTATCATAGTTAGGAAATGTAGGTTGAAAAGTAGAATTTGGAAACAAAACTATCAAGATCTATGACACTGATGGAAATCTAATAGGAAAAGGTGAACAAACTAGGAGTAACTTGTTTTACCTAGATATGGAAGATGCAACCTGTCTTGTTGTTAGACTTTATGATGTGTGGTTGTGGCATAAAATATTATGTCATGTTAACTTTGACAATGTGATTAGCATCGACAAGAAGAATAGAGTTAGAGGTCTAGCTAAACTGAAGAAACTTGAAAACACAATATGAAAACAATGTCAACTAGGGAAGATGAACAAGTCTAGCTTCAAAAGAAAAACATACACTTCCAAAGAAGTACTAGAGTTAGTCCATATAGACTTATGTGGTCCAATAGAAGTGCAAAGTTACCTAGGATATAGATACATAATGTTATTTGTAGATGACTATTCAAGGATGATGACTGTTATGTTCTTGAAGCAAAAATCTAATGCATTTCAAATGTTTAAGTGGTATTTGGCCAAAGTTGAGAAGGAAACAGGAAAGAGTCTAAAGTGCCTAAGATCAGATAGGGGAGGTGAGTTTACATCAAAAGAATTTGAGATATTCTGCAATGATAAAGGTATCAAAAGGAAAACATCAACACCAAGGACTCTACCTCAAAATGGTATTGCTAAAAGAAGTAATAGATCGGTAATAGACACTGCAAAAACCTTGATGATGGAGAAAAATGTTGCACTAAAGTACTAGAGAGAAGTTGTAAGCATTGTTGTCTACACATTGAATAGAGTCCAAGCCAAGAAAGGTACAAATGCAAAACCTTTTGAATTATGGTATGGTCATTCACCTAATGTAAAACATTTCAAAGTATTTGAATGTAAATGATATATTCTTAAAGATACTAGAAATGGCAAGTTTGATGCAAAAAGTGATGAAGGCGTATTCCTTGGTTACTCCACTAGAAACAAAGCATATAAGTATTTGAATACTAACACTAATAAGATTGTGGAGAGTACAAATATAAATTTTGATGAGCATGTAGAAGTACAAGTTGGTGAATCCAAGCAACTAGAAGATTATAGATCTTTTGTATACTTCTATGAAGGAATGACTATTGAAGATAATGTTGCCAATCAAGTTGGGAATTAGAAACAAATTTTAGTATCAGCCAAGTCACAGCAAGTGAATGTTGAGCTGCATTCAGAAGCCAAGTTACAAAATATAGAAAATGCACATTCTGACTCTAAAATTAGTGCACATGAGAGAAATGGTGAAGTACCAAATGAGAAGAACAAAATGACTTTCAAGCTTAAGGATCAAACATGGAAACAAGGATAGAACCAAGGTTAGCTAAGTATATAAGAAGACATCACCTTGCAGATCAAATTATAGGTGACAAGGATGCCAGACCAATGACAAGGAATAGACTAAGGAATGAATCATGTCTACTGAGAAAATTTGAACCTAAAATAGTGAAAGATGGACTACAAGATGATAATTGGTATAAAGCTATGGAAGAGAAGATAGATTAGATTGAGAAGAACAAAACCTCGACCCTAGTTCCTCGACCAACTAACAAGAATGTAATTGGTACCAAATGGGTGTTTAGGAACAAACTTGATGAGAATGGTGAGATAACAAGAAACAAAGCCAAATTAGTTTGCAAAGGCTATGCACAAGAAGAAGGACTAGATTATGGGGAAACATTTTCCCCTATTGCAAGAATGGAAGGAGTAAGAATACTACTTGCATATGCTGCATACAAAGGTTTCAAAGTCTACCAAATGGATGTCAAGTCTGCTTTTCTAAATGGTATACTAGAAGAGGAAGTCTACATAGAACAACTAGAGGGATTTTTTGATGACAAGAACAAGGATATAGTCTGCAAACTGCATAAGGCACTCTATGGTCTAAAGCAAGCACCTAGAGCATGGTATGAAAGACTGCACAAATATATTGTGAAGATAGGATTTGAGAGAACATATGACAATAGCAATTTTTATATCAAGGCAGAAAAGGTAAAGACATTTTGATATCAGAAGTCTTTGTTGATGATATAATATTTGGAGGAAAAGATGTTCTCTACAAAGATTTTGTTGATAAAATGAAACATGAGTTTGAGATGTCAATGTTTGGAGAAATCAAATTATTTGTTGGTTTGCAAGTAAATCAATTGAATCATGGCATATTTGTGACCCAATCTAAATACATCAAGGAGATACTCAAGACATTTGGATTAGAAGATTCAAAACTAGTTAGCACACCAATGACAACAAGACATAAGTTATCCAAGAATGATGAGTCAGTTGAAGTGAATCAAACAATGTATAGATCAATGATTGGAAAGTTGCAATATGTTGTACATAGTAGACTAGACATTGCATTAGTTGTTGGAATAGTGGCAAGACTTTTTTCAAATCCAAGAGAAAATCACCTAATGGCAGTAAAGAGAATACTAAGGTATCTAAAAGGAACTGATGACTGTGGTGTGTACTACAAGTGGAGTGAAAAGTTTGAACTGAGAGCCTACACTGATGTAGATTGGGGAGGTAATATTGATGATAGAAAAAGCACCAATGGAGGAGCACTTTTCTTTGGAAAAAGATTGATTACATGGACTAGTAAAAAGCAAAGTTGTACCTCACAGTCCACTGCAGAAGCTAAATATGTTGCAATTGCTATCAATTGCACTAATATTATATGGATCAAACATTTGCTACAAGGTATGAAGGAAGAGGAGAATGAGCCTATGATACTTTATTGTGATAATACAAGTGTTATCAACATATCAAAGAATCATGTAATGCATGGTAAAACTAAGCATATTGCAATCAAGTATCACTATGTAAGAGAATTGGTGGAAGATAAACACGTGAGGATGGAATCTGTTAGCTGAAAGGAACATATTGCTGACATCTTCACAAAAGCACTACCTAATGATTCTTTTGAGTATCTTAGAGGTAAGTTAGGGGTGATACCCCTAGCCAAGGATACTTAAGAATAAGCAAGACTGCCCTACATCAAATGAGCTGATCATTGAAGATTTTACACATTGATGCAGAGGATGTTTACTTTAGGATTCATGCCTGAAGTAATCAAAGTGTAGAAGTTACAAATTAGTCACAAGCAAGGTGATAGAGGGAGAAATTGAATGAACCTGCAAGTGCTACACTTGCATGTTCAAATGCTAAGAACATATGTCTTTGGCATTGTTGTCAAAGAGGGAGAAATGTCAAGAAACTGATCAAAAATTTTTGAGTAGATCAAAAATGAAGAAAGAGGGAGAAAATGCAAAAAATGATCAAATGAAGATAAAAGGAGAAGTAGATAGAAATGATCAATAGTTGAAAGAAAAGATGAAGAAGTTGATCAGAATAGAGAAAGAATAGCAGAAAATAAGCAATGCATACAAAGGGAGAGAAGAAAAGAAAAGGATATAGTAACTAAGAGGGAGAAATAGAAATGAAGTAATTAGGAGAGTAGATCAAGAGAGGGAGATGTGAAAATCGATGGTTACACAATTACTTTTTTGCATTTGACTTATTGTTCTAACCTAGTTAGCATATGGTTGAATAGTTAAGTCTTATGGTTGATCAATTTAGTTTGCCATCAATGCCAAAGAGGGAGATTGTTGGAAATCTTATTGAAAAGCTCATTTTTGAAGATCAAAGAGGGAGATTGTTGCAAAGAAGGAAGTTTTTTGTTAATAGAATGTTTTCAATCATTGTTTTTTCATTGATGTCAAACCTTCTATTTGTAGGAATGACAATTGCTTATAAGATCCAAATACTATCACTTAGTTGATTGATGAAGAGGATTTGATCAACAAGATGTAACAAAAGAACCTAAGGGAAAGGTTGATTTATGATGTTGTAATGAAGTGCAAGGATCAATTAAGACAATGGTTAAATGATGTATTGATAACATGCTCAAAGATACGGATTTTGGTCACACTTAGAAACATTAGAAGAATAAGTTGTAACAAGGTTGACTACAAAGCTTAAACTAAGTTCATTAGTGGGTGCCAAACAAGCTAGTTGAAGCCAAGAAAATTTTCAATTGGAGTCAAGCAAAAGGAAAATCTAGTGTATGTTGAGTGATCTTCAGGTGTTGAGTGAAGTTCAAGTGTCGAGCATCAAAAAATCTTAGTTGGTGTCGAGTGAACTTTAGGTGTCGAGCATTAGTAAAAATGTAGTTGATGCTGAGTAACACAATATGTGTTGAGCATCAGGATTTCAATAGTGTCAAGCTATTGCATTATTGAAAAGTTAAAGATTCACCAAATCTGAGTTGACAAAGTTGTTACCTTGAATTTTGTGAATTGTTTGGAGGATAAGGATGATGAGTTGGTGGCACATAATTCTATGTAAACCTTTTTTGGGCGAATTCAAAAGAATTATTCAAGAAGTTTCTAGAGGAAACAAAACATGGGTTAGATACAATGAATCCTACCTAATCCATATGAATTGAAATTAAAGGGGGGAAGAATCAAGTGAAAAAAGGAACTCTAAGACTTCTATTTAAGAAGTCATAAGCCAAGAAGCAAGAGCTGTTGGAGTGCCAAACAGAAAAAGTGGTTAGAAGGGTGTCAAGGAGAAGACATCTAGGAGAAGGAAGAATAGATCACAAAGACTATGCTTCTACAAGTGGTCAAGAAGAGATGATTGCACTGGTACATTGAGCATGGAGACTAAAGGAGACTAAGCTTGAAAGGAGGGCAAGCTGTCAAGAGTTGCAGAGATTGAAGGCCAAGCAATGTTATGAGCTGAGAAGTGATCTAAGATATGCAAGTTAAGTTTTATGTTGTAATCAAGTCAAAACCCCTAATTGTTACTCTCTAGCAATTGTATCAGTTAGGATAGAAGGAAAATCCTATGGACTTAGGTTGGCCTAACAGTCATTTGTAAATCCTTTAACACGGTGGCATTCCAAGTGAATGTTTTGAAGTCCTCTAACCAAGCCCAATTCTAATAGGGTGGTTAAATCCTTTAACCAAGTCACATTTAACAGTGTGTTGTAAGCCTTTAACAGGGCAGGCCTTTTATAGGGCATCACTTCAGAAGAGTGAGAATTGAGTAGCATGTTACTGGTGGTTTTTCCCAAATTGAGTTTCCACATAAATCATTGTGTTATGTGTTATGCTTGCATGTTGATTTACAGTAACTTGCTGAATAGGAATATTAAAGCTTGGATGAATGAAATGGTTGAATGGGCTCACTACACTTAGTGTAAAGTTTGAATTGGACAAGTTGGACCTTGAATAACTGATTCACCCCCCCCCCCCCCTTCTTAATTATTCTAAAGCATTTATAATAGTATTGGCATTTATTTCTACTTTTTTTTGCCTATTAAAAGGAGAATGTTTGGTCTTTTTCTACACCTCAAAACCATGGATACTCCCATTAAGATCACTGCCCTATCTTGGATCATGGTCTTTGATAATCCAATTAAGTTGGATAGGATTAGGCAATTTGTGCCTATTAAAAACATGATCATTTGGATGGCAGTGCTCCAGTGCCTTGCCATTCAATACATCAATTGCCCTAATAGATTCCACTCTAATATAGATATAATTGCATTTTTTGTAGTAGTGGCAAGGCATTTCTATAAAAACACTAACCTCATTGTTGGTCTTTGTGAGGAACTATTTAAAAATAAGTTATTTGGAGACCTAGATACAATCCTCATGAACATTAGAGGGGATATTACAATTTTGTTAGCAGCTAATTACAACATACTATACATCATGGGGGAGCTTATTCCAACATATCCAATAATTTTCAAAGAAGATCTAACTGTATTCTAGGAGGAGAGAGAGGCTAATGATAGGAACTTGCATTTTCTCCTCTTCTTCTTTGTCATAATCGACCCTATTGAGGAGGATTTTTTGGAAAGGTACTTTGAGGAAGAGGGTATCTTACAAGAACATTCTCTACATACCGCCATTAAAGACCTGCAAGTGACTTTTAGGGAGGAATAGTGTTATTCTGTTTTTGTTGTTTGTTGTTTTTTGAAATTTGTATTTCATACTAGTTTTTTTTCCTTTAAAAAAACTCCATCTTAATATGTATTTAATGTTTTGACATACTAGTGATAATAGTATGAACACATTTATAAAGTATCATTAATTTTGGAATCATGAAAAGGCATTACTTACATGTTACTATATGGGTTATTTTAGTACTATAGAAAGATTGTTATGTTTATATAGTAAGTCTAATCATTAATTTTGGGAAGTAGACTCATCATGATTTGTATTTATAGGGTGGGCCTATATGACATTAGTGGGAAGAAGTCTTTTAATAAGCTTTAATTTTCTATGACATAACTTAATGTTCTACAATTTAAAAATAGCTTTGGTCTACAATTAACTCAAATCCTTAGACTTTTTGAGAATCTAAATATTGAGTTTTGATTTATTATTATCTTTTCTATCTAAATTAAGGCCAAGGCCCTCACTAAGAAGAGACTAGGAAGTTACATTGTCCTATGTATACTATTAGATTGGACTGAAACTTTAAGCTTTAGTCTACTAGACGGTTAGTTCAAAATACTTTGGTTGGGTTATCATGTTCATACAATTATTGGTGTATTATGGTTGGGTTATCATTCTTATCTTGATTTTGTCATTTCCTAAAAGGGTGTTCATACCTAAAGGGCCTTAGCAAAGTAAAAAAGGATAAGCCCCTTGATAACACTTCATTTTGTTCAGATGGATTCAAATGTACTTTTTATATAGATTGGTTTCTCGGGATGATTTAAAATTCTTTTAGTATTAATTAAACATTATATGTTTTATTCCCACGAATGAGCTAAGCTAGACATTGAGCACAAGTTGGATTAGGGGATAGTTGATCTCTTAATTTGTGTAAGTAAATGGTAGTTTTCTACTTCTGGTAATTAATTTTTCTCTAATCCTATCGTGAATCAATTGTTAAGATTTTGGCTCTAAAAAAATGTTCAGCTTGGAGAAAAGTGTGTTTTGGCTTGTGTTTGACCGGTTTTCTTCATTATCAACCAATCTACAAATTCATAAACCATCTTCTTGCTTGGTCCTTCTACATCTTAGTATTGTTCAGGAAGGATGTAAGATGGGAATATTTTCCCCGTGTAGATTTTTGTATTAACTCTCCATTGAGAGAAATTTGTAGCATCTTTTACGAACTTAAAAAAATCTTAAATATAATGGATATAATTCTTAATTTTGTAAAAGAGGGTATGCCCTCTTCAAGACCCTATTTAAAACATATGTACTTTTTTTACAAGACTTGGTCCCAAGCTACACCGGGGGTTTTCTTAATCCCGTTCTTTTTCCCCTAGTGCCTGCACTTGAATGAGGTAATATGTAAATATTTCTCAAGTTAATAAAAATGGGAATTAATTCACCTCTTATTGATCCAAAAAATTTGAAGAAATGAAAATTAATTCATGCATGTTATTAGCAAAAATAAGTGTGGTAAAGAGTCTTGTAATTTTAACTTCTTTTTTTTCATTTTTAAATATTCAAAACAAATTTTCCTATTATAATTTAGAGTGGATAAAATGTTAGTATTATGTTAATTGAAGATTGATGATGCTTTAATAGTAATTGCATTTCACCTTATTATTTTTAAGTGTTCTTTTCAATCATTTACCCTATTTAATTCCAAATACCTTATTTATTTTAAAATAAAATGCTAAAGTTAATATAATGTATTATATAAACTTTATATTAATCTAATTTAAACATCTTAACTAAAATTAAAACATAATAATAGTAATAGGAAATAAATATTTCCTTAATAAACCTTAATAACATTAATATGAAATGATAAGTTAACCAATGAAACTCTTAAAATCAATTGTATGTAAATTAATACAAGCATATGAAAACCTAAAGAATTTCTATTGACTTAAAAATATAGAGAATGTTATAGCTCCTACCTTTTTATTGGCAAGAAGCACTTAGAGGAATAATTCTTACAGAGGACTAAAAAACATAGCCCTGGCTAGGACACTCTTAGGTGTACATTGTACCCCAAGTTGGACACACACCATGTGCCCCTTCTCCAATGATCAATTCCCAACTAGAGAACTTAAATATTCCCTCTCATGTGCCCTTCATCCTTTCACGTACCTTCCTTATTTCTTATTGTTCATGAGGTATAGTTTGCTCTCTCTTTGTATATTTATCTCTATTAGCTTATGGATTTAAACAATACTAAAATAGTGGTTACAAAAACTTACACCCTTTAACAACAATAATAATGTACTTCATTTATTTATTATAATTTAATTTCAATCATTCATTATATTTGTATTCCCAAGAAAAAGTCTTGTGGCATTGATGTTGGACCAAAACCTATCTATTGCCAAAATGATCACCCTATTACATCAATAACCATATATTTCTAAGAGTGCTATAATGTCTCATAAAAAACTTATCTAGGGCATGATCCTACTCACCAAAAAGATAATCAAAAGGTCTCATCAAAACAAATAATCTTGAGTGATTTGACCTATAAGTTTGATTAGAAAAAATAAGTGTGGTAAAGAATCCCAAAGAGTAAAATAATTGAATAAATGACGATTAAGTCATATATGCTATTAGTGAAAATAAACATGGTAAAGAGTCCTACATGCTATTTGTTTCATTTTTTCTAGATTGAAAGTAAACTTTCCTAGAGTTATAATTTAGAGTGGGTGAAATGTTAGTACTATGTTAATTAAAGACTCACAATTCTTTAATACTAATTGTGTTTCACCTTATTGTTATTTTATATTTTAGTAATTCATTTACTGTATTTAATTCCAAATACCTTATTTATTTAAACAAAATTTTGAAATCAAGATAATGTATTTTATAAAATTTATATTAACCTAATTTAAGCATCTTAACTAAAATTAAAATAGAACAATAGTAATAGGAAATAAATATTTCCTTAATAAACCTCAATAACATTAATATGAAATGATAAGTTGACCAATGAAACTCTTAAAATAAATTGTATTCAAATTCATGCATATGTGTGAAAATGTAAAGAACTACTTTTGACGTCAAGAGGATAAAAAAAATAGAGGATGTTATAGCTCCAACCCTTTTATTGGCAAGAAGCACTCCAAGAGGAAAATTGTCACATAAGACTCAAAAACATAGCCTTGTCCAAGACAGTCTTAGGTGAACATTGTACCCCAAGTTGGACATACACTATGTGTCCCTTCTCCATGGTCAATGCCTAGCCAGATAACTTAAATACTCCCTCTCATGTGCCATTCATCCTCTCACGTGCATTTTGTATTTCTAATTATTTACCTCTCTTCGTATATTTTTCTCCATTAACTTATGCATTTAAACAATACCCAAAAGGTGGTTTAAAAAACTTACACCCTTTTATAACAATAATAATTTACTTCATTTATTTTTTATAATTTAATTGGATTAATTAATTATAATTTGTATTCATTCATAGGAAAAAGTCTCATGACATTGATGTTGCACCAAAACCTATATATTTTCAAAATGATCATCATATTACACCAATAACCATATTTTCTAAGTGTGTTATAAGGTATCATAAAAAACTTATCTAAGGCATGACCCCACTTAACAAAAAGATAATGAAAATTTTTCATACAAAAAAACTTGAATGATTTGACTGATAAGTTTGAGGCATCCTTCCTCAATAATCTCCAACTTGGCGAATAACTTAGTAGAAGCTCTAGATCATTCAGATATTATTGAGGATTATGACCATCAAGGTCCATGGATTTGGTACATCATTTAAACTTGCATAGGATTCATTAATGCATCTGTAATACTCTTTAAAGTTTCTACCTTTTCTAGATTTTCCTTTCTATCTTTCACCATGTCATGAAGAAAAAGATATTGTACATCAATATGTTTGGTCTTAACATAAAAATTAGGATTTATCACCAAATAAATGACACTCTAACTATCACAACAAATAAATATATTTCCTACATCAAATTCAAAATCAAATAAGCCAAATATCCTCTAGAAAGACATGAGTTGTAGCCATATGTCTTGCCTCTGTAGAAGATCAAGTGACCATAACTTGTCACATACTCATCCAACTAACAATACTGCCACTCAACATGAATACATAACCACTAGTGCATCTTCTTTTGTTAATGTTTGTTTCCCATTCAACGTTTGTATAACCTTGAATATGGATAGATCTCTTTGATCTAGTTGAGCTTCCATGATAACACAAGGCATACACATAAGTACCCATGAGATACCTAAAAATTCTCTCTACTACACCTCAATATGGCCTACCTGAATTAGCCATAAATTAACTCAATTTTCCTTTTTCTTGGGAATTTTTCGATCTTATACAAACAATTTTATACATTAGACTACCAACTACACTTTCATTAGGTACCTTAGTTATCTCCTTCATCTCAGGAGGACATTTTGTCAATCTTTATCAAAAAGCTTCATTCCCTACAACAACCAATAATTTGGAGAGAGAGAGAGAGAGAGAGAGAGAGAGAGAGAGAGAGAGAGATAACCTAACACAAGTGCTAATATGTTGAGAAGACAAAGCAAATAGATTAAGATCAAATGGAAAGTTCAAGCATGCACTCCTAAGAAATAGATAGCCATAGCAAGAAAGCAATTTGCAATGATGATAGAATATTCTTTCCCCCTTGGGATCAAGAGGAGATACAAAAAATAAGTAAAATATGATTAAATTGAGATAAAGTAAGGTCCCAAATGATAGATAAGTGATTAAAAGCAAAGAGTGACCACCAAGAAGTGATATGATGCCCTAGTTTGACTAAGTTTGACCAAGGAAGATAAAGCATGAAAAATAGGTCAAAACAAGAAGAAAGGTGAAATGTAATGAGCAAGAAGCATGGAAAATATTAGAAATGATGAAAGAATGAGAAAATGATGATGCCTTTGGGAGATTCAAAGATTAGACCTCAAAAGGTCAACCAACTATGTAGAAGAAGGAAATTTTGAAATGTTATTTTGACCATCAAGATGATCTTGAATTTCAAATTTGATCCTGAAAATGGATCTAGGATGTCAAAATTAGCTAGGGGTGCAATTTTTGCACAATTTTGAGGAGTTCAAAAATTAGGTCAAAATAAGGTCAAAAGGCATAAAAGGGGCCCAAGGGGTTATTTTCAATTCATTTTTGTCTTCTTTTGATTTTGAGAGCTTTGAGTATTCAAGAGAGAAATGATGGCACATGGAGTTTTTTTTATTGCATTGTATTATTTTGAGCGCAATCAGTTGCACAACCAGCCTCCATAGTATGGTGCCTTGGTGAGTATTTAATTTTTTTTAGCATTTTGAGTCATACTTTTTACCATTTTAGTAGATTTTTGTGGGTTTTTAAAGGTTTTACGCAGAATGTTGTGTTATATTTTAGAAATTATCACATGGTAGTTCTAAGAACTATTGTACGATACATCTGAGATTTGGAAATTATCGCACGAGTACTGAAAAAAGTATCGTACAAGTCCTACCCAATAGTTGTATGATACTATGCAAAGTATCTTACATAAAGATAGTATCACATGAATATTGGAGAATTTATCACATGATACTTGGTCAGCCAATTTTTCATGTATGAACTAGAGGTGCATCGTATTTCAGTTTGAATGTCAATTTTTGCCCTTAGGTAGCAAAGTAAAGATGTTTATAGTCGTGTTTTGGATTTCATCATTACATGTATTGTCATATAGATTTGTTTTTGTAGATGGTGTTTTTGATGTTACACATTAGGGCTCCTAAGGTAGTGGGACTGAGATTGGTAGGCCAACTAGATGAGGATCAAAGGAGGACTCTTGTAACCATAGGATTCAAGTGGTTGTTACATTTGCCCCATATTTGAGAAAACCATGGCCTCCTAACTATGCTAGTAAAGAGGTGGCATAGTGAGAATAACACATTTCATTTTCCTGCTAGAGAGTCCATGATCATATTTGAGGATTTGTATCACATCCTATGAGTACCTTGTCATGGGGACCTAGTAAGTGTAATGAAAATGTTTATGTTTTATTTGCATGATCTCTTGATCATGAGTGTTGATATGAGTTTTGTGTGTCATAAGTGTATCATGATTAGGCCCTAGAAAGGGGAGGGTGATATTACATACACATTTTGAGGATGTGACCATCCTAGAAAAGCACTTGGCTTGGGAGATACTGATAGTAGAGTATAGGGATCAGTACGCTGTGGTGTGTATCGTGTATTCCTTACTGGTGCAAGCACTAGTCACAGATAAAAGCCAAAAGGGCTTCCCATGTGGATGGGGGAGATTAATAATGGACCTAATAAGGAGACCATAATAGATGGCATGGGGACTGACCATCCTAGCCAATATGTACCATGAGCTTCATGAGATTATCTACTAGGAAGGGAAGACATGGGAATGTAGTGCAATATTAGCACAAATTTGGGTGTGGTACCACATAGCAATAATCTGGTTGTGATTACAACACTAAGAGAGGGCATACCCCTTCATCTATAGGTACATCAACTTCATTTGACATCCACACAATAGCGGCATCGACATCATATATTATCGAAAACTATTTGAGGAGTTTTTGACATTTGAGTGGAGACCCTACAAAGAATGTAAGGGTTGGTGGGAGGCAGAATATGAGTTGAGATACATATTTAAGAGTTGACCATTGGTAGGCATCCATGCAGGGGATTTTTTAGAGGTTTTTTATTACACATGTGTGGAGGTATTTTGGGTGACAATAGAGGGTTCTGACGGAGACCACTACATATGCCAAGTTTCATAGGGAGGAGGATTTGGGATGGCTATTGATGTTAGACTACGTTGTGGCTCTACAAGAGACACAAGGGTTGTAGAAAGAGATGTGGGACTATCTCCTAGGAGTCCTAGATTGGGGAGTATCTTTGGATTATGCTTAGAGTATGAGGAGGCATCCATTCCCTCAATTTATTATTCTAGATGCACAATTGGAGAATGTAGGGAGATGAGGGTATGATTGTGGTGGTGGAGGAGGCGATGGAGATGGAGGGGGCAGAGGAGATGGTGGAGGGAGAGGGAGAGAAGGTAGAGAGAGAGAGAGAGAGGGATTGGTTCTAAGGGCACATCCAATAGTTAGATGTTCTTGTGGAGCTGAGTAGAGGTGGAGGTAGAGGAGGAGAGACTAGTTGAGCGGTCTCAGGTGGAGTGGAAATAGCCTAAGTAGGAGCAAAGATAGGTGTCACCATTGGTAGGTATACATACAAGGAATTTTTGAGAGGTTTTTTATTACACATGTATGGAGGTAGTTTGGGCAACAATAAAGGGTTCTGATAGAGACCACTATAGATGCCAAGTTTCATAGGGAGGAGGATTTGGGATGGCTATCGATGTTGGACCATGTTGTGGCTATACAGTAGACATAAGGGTTATAGAGAGAGATGTGGGACCATCTCCTAAGAGTCCTAGATTGGGGAGTATCTCTAGACTATACTCAGAGTATGAGGAGGCATCCATTCCCTTGATTTATTATTCTTGATGCACAACTAGAGGATGTAGGGTGAGGAGGGGATGATGGTGGCAATGGAAGAGGTAGGGGAGATAGAGGGGGTAGAGGAGATGGTGGAGGGAAAGGGAGAGGAGGTAAAGAGAGAGAGTGTGGGAATGGTTCTGGGGGTGCATCCAACAACCAGATGTGCTTGTGGAGCTGAGAAGAGATAGAGGCAGAGGAGGAGAGACTAGTTTAGCAGTCTCGGGTGGAGTGGAAATAGTGCAGGTAGGAGAAAAGATAGGTATCACCTATGTTAGCTGGGGGAGGATATGATCCAAGGGACTAGTAGATTATAGTGCTAGAGGTAGAGTTGCAGTAGGCACAAACCACCATTGTAGTTTGAGATAAACAACCCATAGATGAGTGATAGCAGAGTGAGGAGTTGAGGTGGGAGCGAGACACAACTAGACGAGAGTTAGAGCATCATGGAGTGATGGTGTCCTACTACTATGAAACCTATAGAGGTGTTTTGCCACTAAGTTAGGGGTTACTTGATTACTCTGAGAGAGCCAGGAGATCAGAGGGCAATACAAGTGTTAGATAGGATACAGGTACCACCACCATAGCCTCCTCCTACACATGAGAGAGGAAGCCAATCATAGGTCTAGGGTTAAAGCTAGGTTGATTCTCTTGGGGTACTTTTGATGTATATTTTGAGATAGTTATCTAGATTTTTGATCCCATATTGTACATGTACTTAATTCATCATTATATATGAGACATTGGATTTGATTTATAACATTGTGTACTTGTCTCCTTTCTAGCTCATGTGATGGATGTTTATATGTATTTCAGCACTTATCGTTATGTTTCTATGTGATGATGATATGTATGCTCATGTTTATGTATGCTTATCTTATGCTTATATGCTCATGGATGTATGGATATATCTCTCTCATACATGTTTTAGCTCTCATGTTATGATGTAGACTTGTGATTTGAAAATGTTGCACTTGGATAGATTAGATGTGATGATAAGATTAACCCCTTGTGATGATAGGAAACAAAGAACCATTAAGTTGATATGATCGATAAGAAGCAAAAATCATGATTGAGAGGAATTGAAAGAAATGACATTAACATAGTTAGCTGATGAGTCTATAAAAGATAAAGAGAGAGCTTTCTCAACATGTAGTATGAAAAAGCTAAACTAGAATGAGTCCTAAAATGTAAAGTAGTATGAAAAGGTGTGATTGCAAGGGATGTATAAGTAAACTCTAATTTTCATCATTGATCTTTATTAGGGGCATCAGAAGATCATACAATCATCACTAGTAGAATTATGAGGATATGAATATGATCTATATCGAATAGGTTTGTGGGAACTCAACCTATGCATCAAAGACATATAAGTCAAGATGAATAGTTCAGTTAGGTTCCCTAAGTTTAGTATAGAAAGATTGCACCTGTATCAAGGCATGAGCACCAAGATAACCCCTGAGTGCAATCTTGCAAAAATAGACAAGGATGATACAATGTAGATCCAAAATGTCAAGTAGGATAAGCATGAATGCTCATGACACTCTAGGTCAATAAAGTATACCCACAAGAATAAAACATGCCCCATGTCCCTAGTTTTCTAGTTTGTGACATCCTTGAGAGACTATTAGGGAGGGAACACTCATCAAAGAAAACCATCATAGACATCACAAAAAGAAAAAGAAATTCAATCAAATCTTAGTATGTTTGATGTTCAATTGTGTGAGTTTAAATCATATGATTTTTTCATTAGGACTCAAATCTTCTAGTGATAAATATCATAATATCCTAGACTGCAGCTAAGGTATCTAAAAAAGTGTTGAGAAACACTTGATGTAAAGGGGAAGTGTTGAAAAACATTGTTGGACAATTGGCCAAAGAAAACACCTACGCATAAAGAGACCTCAATAAGCCAAGCCATTTGTGCCCCCTAGACCTAAACAAGAGTCAGTTCTAAGCTATGCAAGGCAAAGTGAAGCAAATGAACACAAAGCAAGATTGATAGACATAGATGTAAGGGTTTCAACTAGCAACTATTTCTAGGTTTTTGCCACTTGGTAAATTTTTTAGGACTTTTTTGAATTTTTTTGAATTTTTTTGTATTTTTGAGATATTTTAATTTTTGTTTTGTGATTCATCAAAGTTCCTATTGCTAGGATTTCACTAAAATGATCATTTTTGTTAGGAAATTTTCCACTTTTCAGGACTTTTTTAGCATCATATATGATTATGTTTTTTCATAATCATAGAATATGTACAAGAAATTGAGCAATAAGAGCCTTTCAGGAATAGAACCTTTTGAGATGGAGTATGTTGATAGGCTCAGGGAGTTGTTCTCTCTCAGGTGTAGAAATCTTAAGTTTTGTATCCAAATGCAGTAGTGACTATATAGGGACCCAACCTATTAGGCTCAAACTTACCTTTTTGCTCTATGTTCTATTGATTCTTCAAGTTTTCTCTAAGAACCAGATCACCTACTCAGAATTCCCTCGGATGCACCTTCTTGTTGTAAATTGTGGACATACATTTCTAGTAATCTCTCATGTGATCAAAAGCATCCTTTCAACACTCATCTAGAATCTCAAGCTCATAAATCCCCATAGCCCTATAGTCCTCATTGGTGATCAATCCTTGCAAAGATACTCATAAAGATGTAATCTCAACTTCTAATGGGAGGATGAGCTCATATCTATAGACTAGTACAAAGGGCATGGCCCAAGTGGGAGTGCGTAGGTGGTCCTATAGGCCCATAGTACAGGGTCAATCTATAAATGTTAATCCCTTCCTAATTTTTGAACCATCCTATGCAAAATTATTAGCAATGTTTTATTTGAGTCCTTGGCTTGGCCATTCCCTTAGGGATAGTAGATGGAGGACTAGTGTTGCTTGATTTTAAACTTTTTGCAGATTTTCCTAAGGTCCTTATTCTTAAATTGCCCTTCATTTTTAGTGACTATGGAGGAGGGAATGTCATAGTGACAAATAATGTGATTTAGTATAAACAAGGCAACATGTTTTCCTGTAGTAGCAAAAAGTGGAACAACTTCAACCTACTTATGGAAATATTTAGTGTTGTGATAATAAATTTGGGTCCACTAGATGAAATTGGATGAATCTTTCCAACCAATTCAAAGGCCCATTACTGGAAAGGTCAATGTGTAATAGAGGGGATTAGTTTGCACCTAGGAGCATGAATTAATTTGTCGTGCAATTGGCATTTCTTATAGACTTTAGCATAATGGATGACATCTTCTTACATAGTTGACCAATATTATCCCACCCGAAGAAATTTCTAAGCAAGTGCAAGGCTATTAGAATGTGACCCATAAGTGCCATCATGAACTTTGGCTAACACCTTTTTAGACTCGTCTATCTCTAGACACCTAGGAAGTGTTTCGTATAATTCTTCTTATACAAGTCACCAGAGACAAGAGTGTAATGTGAAGCATTACAAATAAAATGATACTTTTCATTGTGTATAAGATTCCTAGGAATGATTTGGTCTTGTAGATAGGAGAAAATGGTGGAATAACGAAAGGAATCATGACTGAAAATAGTGAAAATGACTCAATTGTTAGGGGAATTCTAGGTGGGATGGTATAGTTCTTCCACTAGGAACTAAAAGTGAAACTCATGATCTTGTATTGGTAGGATAGATGCCAAAGTTTCCATAGCATTTGTAGCCTTGTTTTTAACTCTAGGGATCTACTAGAATGTGACAAAAGTGAAGTAATTCCTTAGAGTGTCGACCAATTTTCTTATAGGGTATCAACTTATTATCCTTGATGTGATACTCCTTGTTAACTTGATTAAGATAAGTTGGTAATCTCTATAAACATGCAACTCTATTATTATCTATTCAAGGGATAGATTGATCCCATTAGTGAGAGCTTCATATTCAGCTTTGTTATTGATACATGGGAATAATAGCTTGTAAGGTTTTGGAATAGTATAGTTATGAGGTGTAACAAAAAAAAATCCAACACCAACTCCATTTTGAGCATACGACCCATTAAAGAACATTTTATAGGTCCTTTTTGTAGCATACATGGTAGATGCATTAGATAAATCAATCAGCATAAGAGTGTTATCCAAGATTGGAAATTCAACAAGTTAATTAGAAATAGCTTGCCCTTTGATAGCCTTACGTTTGACATATTGAATGTCAAATTCTGAAAGAGTCATCATCCATTTTTCTTGTCTTCCCATAAGTGCATCCTTAGTTAAGAGATATTACAAGGGTTCAATTTTAGCAACAACCTACATGGTATGTACGAGCATGTAGTGGCAATTTTTTAATGATGCAAACACCATGACAAGACAAGATTTCTCAATATTGTTGTAATTGATCTTATAGGTAACCAATGTATGGCTAATATAGCTCTTTCCTTCCCATTCTCGTCATGTTTTGCTAATAAAGATCCTAGAGAGTTTATAGTAGTTGAGATGTAAAGAATCAAAAGCTTTCCCTAAATTGGAGGCATGAGGATAGGTGGCTTTTCTATATATTCTTTGATTTGGGCCAAGCTCTTCTCACACTCCTCATTCTATATGCATGCAGACCCTTTATGAAGATTTTTGTTAAATGGATGGGATCTATTAGCTAGTTGAGATATGAACATGTTGGTTGACTGAAGGCATCTTTGCAGACTCTTGAGTTGACTAATGTTTTGGAGAGGTGACATTTTCATAATAGCTTGTACATTTTCTAGATCAACCTCTATACCTGTAGTTGATATTATATACCCAATAAATTTCCCATAAGTAACACCAAAAGCACACTTTTTTGGATTTACCATAAGTTGAAACTATTCCATATGGTCTAATATTAGACTCGGATCAGCTAAATGGGTATTTTGTTGTTTGGACTTTGAAAGGGTATCATTAACATAATCCTCTAAAGGATTTGAGCAATACACAAAACAAATCCATGAAACCCTCGAATACCTGCATGTAAAAACCTGTCACAAAGAAGAAAAAGACAAGAAGAGGTGAGGGTTTGCTCTAAAAATATGTAAATTGTATTCTTAGAAAAAGAAAAGATATAAGATACTTACAAACAATCTATCCTTGTAGAAGGAGATCGAAACCCGAAAGGGTAACCTAAAAGGTACAAAGGGTAACCTAAAAGGTAAAAGTCATTTAATAATTACTAAATAATTATTAAATGTGAATCAAAATTGCATAAAGAAAAATCTTAAGAAGGGAGAAAAGGTAATTTAATAAATGAAATTAAATTAACCATTTTCTCTAACACCCCCCCTTAAGATGAGCAACAATGCAGAAAGAACAAGGAAACTACAATGCAATGCTAAAAGAAAACTTGGGTCCTGGCAACAAGACCTAATAAGGTACCTAATCACAACTAAATCTCTATGAAATGAAGAAATAGAGAAAGCCCAATGGGAAAAAATTGACTCCAAAAAGAGATAGTTGAAAACCTAGTGAAGGACTGCAAAAGCCTCCAATAGAGGATTGTTCTAGAAAATAGGAACAAAGAGTGATCATGAAGAAACATCATTAAAGCATGAAGAAGTCACAAACTCTATCAAGAATAAACTGTTGATATGTAAAACCTCCACTCAAATAGAACTTGACTAGGTAGAGAAGGCTATAATCTGCATCAAATCAGGAGGCATAGAAAGGAAAACAACTATCCCTCCATGGCACTTTATAATGTAGTGTAAGTACAATAAGTCACAATGATGAGAAAAAACCCAAAATGCAAGGAGTGGCACTTTATCTTAGTTCATTTGCATAAGCATGCTTACAAATGATATCAACAATAATTAGAAAGGGTAGAGAGCTATTATAATAGAAAGTAAAACCCAAAAGAAGAAATCTCATGCTATGAAAAATGATCCTCAGACCTAAAACACCCAAGATATCCACCATAGTACAATAAAGAAAAAACCATAATAGAAAGATCTTGGAGAAAAATTTGGAAGACAAACCAGCATTTATGGAAAAGAACTAAACGAACTTTCCAAAAATATAACATTTTTGAAAAATAGAGTTGGGATGCTCAAGATATGCCCTCTATAGTGAAAATATAACACCTAGCTTTGACTACCTAAATAGGTAACCAAACTGCATCAAAACTTAAAAATTCATATGCCATCATCTTCATCTCAGAACCAACTTTTTGGCACTTCTTTTAGATTGATAAAAGACCTTTGTATGCTCAAGATACGACCAAAAAACCAACAATTGGTCTAAAAAAGGAGCTGAAGGGCATGTAGTGGCTATGATATAGTGCTAACATCATGCTAATGTCAATAGGTTACTGCATTAAAATTGACAGCCTAGGGGTCATCGTAGCAAAAAAAGATTGCCATGGGGCATCCATGTGGAAGTGGGGGGCCTGGTTGTTGATATGGTGCTTGACATTTGGTAGGTGTTGATGTGGTGTTAGTGCCACTGGTAGGTGTCGAGAGAACCACATGGGTGGTGGAGGGCCAAGAGTTGTGGTGGCAACATTGATGGTATAGGTGGTGCCATGTGAGAGGAGCAACAATGGTCATTGGAGTGGTGGCATTGTCAAAATAGCGGGCCAAAGAATACTCATGTCTCCTAGAAAAGACAGACAATAGCCAAAAGAGTTAAGTGACAATGACCAAAAGAAGGTCAGAAAACCCTACGGAAGCTGGCAAAAGGTGAGCAGGATTCAAAAACTTAAAATTGGCACTGAAAAAGGGCTTGTGGGCCAAAAAATGCTTGTGGGTACCTTTTTTTAAATTTTATTTTTGCAAAAAATTGCATCGAGATGCATGCAAGAGGTTGTACAGCCTTCTAGGAAAAAATAAAATTGCCTTCCAAATCAACGTTGTCCAAATATGAATTTTTTAATATGGAAATAGGGGTTTTGATGCCTTTTGAGTCCATTCGTAAGGTTTGTTTGGCCTCAAGCTACTCTAAAAATTAGTGACCCCCTGTTTTCTCAAGAAATACCCAAAAAATTCCAGATTTGGTCCTTCAAACCCTCATTCTCATTTTTTTTCAAATAATGAACAAGCTACAACAGATCTGGCTCTGATACCATGAAGGATTTGATCAATATGCAAAAAAAATCCACGAAGCCCTTGAATACCTACACGTAAAAACCTATCATAAAGAAGAAAAAGACAAGAGGTGAGGGTTTTCTCTAAAAATATGCAAACTATATTCTTAGAAAAAGAAAAGATACAAGATACTTACAAATGATCTATCCTTATAGAAGGAGATCAAAACCCGAAAGGGTAACCTATAAGGTAAAAGCCATTTAATAATTATTAAATGTGAATACAAAAGTGCATAAAGTGAAATCTTAAGAGGGAGAAAAGGTTATTTAATAAATTAAATTAAATTAACCTTTTTCTCTAACATCCTCCATATTCTTATGCATCATGTCATGAAAGATCATAGTCATGGCTTTTGGTATGCAGCACCTACATTTTTTAGCCCAAAGGGCATGATGTTCCAACATAATGTACCCCATGCACAAGTGAAAGTTGTTTTCTCCTATTCTTCAGGAGCTATCTTAATCTAGTTATACCCTGAGAAGTCATCCATTAGATAATACATTCCATAGCCCACAATCATATCTACTATCATATCAATGTTTGGTAGCAGACAATCATCCTTTAGGCATGCCTTATTTATATCCCTAAAATATGTACATATGCAAATGGACTTGTCATGTTTAGAAACATGCACTTTATTAGATATCCATTATGCATAATCAATAGCTCTGATGAACTTAGTACTTAGCAATTTTTCTAGCTTGGCTTTGACTGATAAGGCAATATGGGGATACATCTTTCTTAATTTTTTCTTCATGGGTTTAACTCCAGGAGTGATGGAGAGGTGATGCATAATGAGTTTTGTATCTAGGCCAGGAATATCAACATAGGTCCATGCAAAGTTAATCTTTTTTTTCCTTAAAGAACTTTGTGAATTGTTCTCTTTCTTCTATTGATAAAGGCTGAGGCAACTATATAATATTGGAAGATTCCTTAGTACCCAAGTTGATAGGTTGTGTTGGTTCTATTAAAATTGATGATCTATTGTGAAAATAGCTTGGAAGACTACCCAAAACCTCATCTTCAGACACCTCAAAGAGATTTTCACCCTTAGATACATCTTTATTTTTACTCTTTTTTGGTTTAGACACCGCCAAAAAATGGTTTTCATCATCTAAACTCTTATTTTTCATTTTTCTTTTCAATTTATGAATGAGGTACTTGATGTCTTTCTTGGTCATATCAGTTGTCGGTTTATTGGTGGAAAATACCATGGGTTCAATGGAATTTAGGTAGCATGCAATCTCATAATCATTTTGAAATGAGGGTACCTCAAGTCTTTGACTTTGAATATATTAGTCTATGAGATCATGGTGCATAAGCAAGAGTGAATTGGAGGCTTTGAGGTTATTGACACCAGAGGAATCATCTCTTGTGACAATAGAGGTTGAGCCTATAGGGAAGACTCCAAAGGAATCCATATCAAGATAAGTCTGAGAGGAATCAATGTAATCCACTAAGGCAAGTTGCAAATACAAATCATTCGACTCTACATGAAACTTGTAGACTACTTTAGGATGAGTAATATAGGCATGTACCACATCTACACCCAATTTACAAGAGGCATCATATTGGGACTCTTGGTCATATTCTTGAGAACCAGTGCTTCTCTCTCAAGTAATATTTCTCCTAATTCTTTCTGCATTAGGATTCTCAATGTTGGATTCATCCAATTTAGGTTGTTTGGAAGTAGATGGTTCAACTATGTAATCATTGAGTAATATATCTTCCCCCCAAAGAGGGGAGGTAGAAGGGGTGAAATTCTCTTCATATGTTAAAGCAGTGGTAGGGGGTTGAATATCATCTTTGGATTTACTAGCTGTAGGGATTTCTTTGTCAAACCATGGAAAATCATCATCAACACAGTACCCCAAGCTAGTAGTATCTTTTCTTTTTCATCCCTTGGTATGACTCATGGGTTCTATGAGAGTATTCTTGTTACCATTTAAAGGTCCTTGGCCACAATAACCCATTTTTCTAAGAAACTGGTAGCCTTTCCCATATTTCCTGGTGAAATAGGGGTAGCTAGTATGACATCATCATCATTGTTTTCTTCTCTATATATCTCATCCCTAACAACTTGATCCTTTTTTTCATCTTCTAAAGGAATCAAAGATTGAAAAAAGGTGTCAAACATAGTCATAGCTGATGAAGCGGGTTTCATTTTCTCAAACGGTTTTCCATAGGAGCATGGAGAAATAGGTAATGTTGCATTATAGTCCAAGGTATACTCCCCCATGCCAATACTCATCATTTTTAACTTCATTTTACATTTTATAAATGATGGTCTAATGTCACTAGAAGGTCAATTATGTGGCACTAGTGACTCTGCAGTAGTAAGCATATTGATAGACATGGAATTGTCACTTGAGATCACAATCTCAACACCGTTGAAGGGAAACTTGATACACTAATGGGACCCAACAAAAGATTATAAGCAAGTGGGATGTCTAATACTTGGAAGACCACACCTTTCTTCATGAGACCTTCATAGATAGGAAGTAAAATTAGACCCTTGGAGGATCATTCAACTTCATCATATTCTTTTATGGTTATCTTTCATCTAGGATCAATTGTAAAATTAGACATTCCTAATTTTTGAGCTAAACTAAAGGAAACAATATTTAGCCTTGCACCATTGTCTATTAGTACTCCTAAAACTCAAGTGCGGTAGATTTGAACTTCAATATGGAGAGAAAGGTTGTGGGGATGACTCGAGGCTTTGTCATCATCCTCTTAAGAAAATGTGAGATAGTGAGGTGAGGAAATGTAGTTTTCCATAGCTTGGAATCTCTCAACATCAATATGTATAGGGACATTAGCTTTACATAGATCTTCCTCTAGGATCCCTTTGTACAAAGGAGAAAACTCTAGCAACTCAAAGATGGAAATTTGGGCAAGGGTCTGCTGCAATTGACTCATGAGGTCATAACTGGATATAGAAGATGAAGCCATTTTTTTGGAAGATGAGGCTTTCTTGGCCTCACTAGGTACCTTAAGAACAACCTCAGACTACCCCCGAGTGACAATGTTCAAAGTCTCACCATGAGAGGAATCTACCACCCTAAGTGAAACCGATTGTTTAGTAATATTAGAGCATTGGAAGGAGTTGTGCATTCTCAAGACAACCATAGGTCACTCATCACCAGTGTGTAGTCAATTTATTCATTAAATTTAGGTCTCATCATGTAAAATCTTTCATTTATGAGCTTGATCATGTTGATGACATTGTTTGTGTTGGCATAAGTATAGTTGATCTTGGCATCATGGATTTTCTTGTTGTTGTTTGATGTTTCTCCTTACTCATATTTAGGGACAATATCCTTAAATGCCTTGTGATCCAAGTTCTTAGCTAAGCTATATGTGACAACCTTCCCTTCATCAATTAGAGCTTGTGTAACATCCTTGAGTTTGAAATAATTCTCATTATTGTGACCCTGTTCCAATGGTAATTACAAAAAATTTCATCTCTCTACCAAATAGGTTTCACATGTAGGTCGTAAGGTTAGGTTTTATTAGGTAGTGTGATGAGCTTATTAGTGAGCATAGTTTTCAAGACAACTACATATGAGTTAACCATTGGGGTGTAAGTGTGTCTAGGTTTAGAAGGTTTCTTACCCTAGTCGAAAGATTATCTTTGAGGTCTCTTGTTACTTAGAAACATATATAGCATTAGATAAGTGAAAGATTGGTTCCTTAGTCTTAGGAGGGTCTATAACTCCACATTGACCACATACTTTTTTTTGTTCCATTGCTTACTCTTATCCTTCCCATTTCTATTTCCATTTTTATCCTTGTTTAAGACAATATCTCCCTTTTTTACAACATCTTCAATACGATAAGTACTTTCAACCATGTTATTAAAGGTTGTAAACAGTTGCTTCCTAAGATCATAATACAATTCAAGCATGAGTGTGTTGACAAATATGTCAATTTTTTTAGTCTCAAGAATTTGTTAGGGATATGCAGAATGTAGTGCTCTCCATTGTTGTAAGTATGTGGAAAAAGATTATCCTTGTCTTTGTTTTAAGTTGCAAAGATCCAACAAGGAGATAGGGCATTGCATGTTGTATGAATATTGTTGGATAAACTACTATGCAAGTTTGTCTGATATTTTTAGAAGAGGTGACAACTTGGTAAAAAATTCCATGACTTGTCTCCTTAAATTCCTAGGAAAGAGCCTCATGAGGTATGTGTCCTCGTGCATGAAATCCATGCTAAGAGCATAGAAGTGTCATACATGGTCATGCAGTTCACCATTTCCATCATATTTTTCATTCTTAGGAGCCTCTATATCCTGAGAAAATGGCACCATGTAGAGACTTTTATCAAATGGGAGAGCACATATGGTTTTCGCAAAGGAGGTTTCGGGTTGCTCTCTCGCTGCTTGCATTTGGGAAAGTTGACTTCACAACTATTGCATTTTTTTTCTTAAGATCTCAACTTCACTTGACTCTCTTCTTTGTATGATTCTATGGATTTCATAATCATGAGGGGCTTTCCATCCCTCAAGAAGTCATGTATTGAAAATCTTGATCTCTTTTTCTTTAATAAGGCTTTAAGCATAATTTTTTAGAGAAGCTCATCTTGTTGGAATCTCATGAGGTCTACTTTAGTAACTCATTGTCTACCTCACTCTCATGGTGTGCTTGTGAGGGTCTAGGTGGTGGGGAACATCCCACTGTGTGTGTCCTTGGAGATCTTGGCAGAGTGTTATTTCCGTTGTTTCTACAAGGCAATTTGTTCATAAATAGATTACTATAGTTGGCGTGAGCATGTCTTCTTTCAAAGTTGTGTGTGTGATCACTAGTCTCAGTGTGTGGGTGAGACATTTCCTTAGCAAACATACACCTAACTTCTTCTAATCTTTCTCTATCCAACCTAGATTTCTCCTCTCTAAGTGCAAAGAGATCTTCTGGGAAGTGGTTCCTCTTTGTAGGGTTCATGGTGAGAGAAACACTATTTGTAGCCCTAGGAGTGTCAAAGGAAGTATCAAAGAAATTTTCAAAGTGGTAGAATAGGTTGTACCAAGTAGTTGTTTTATCCTCTTCCTAACTATCAAAATAGGTTCTTCCTCACAAAATTGCTTATGAGGATGTCTTGTAGGAGTGGACAATTACACAAAAGTAAAAGAGGGATGACCTCCTTGACCAACTTGGAGTCTAGTCGCTACCTACATGTAAGGGAAAGCTTTTAGCATAATAAGAAGATGAAAAGTCTTCTGAGATCTAAATTTGTATAGTCAAAATGTTTGCTTGTCAAAAGATAAAGAGAAGAGAATAGTTTGTCAAAAGTGCCCAATAAGTTATGACACTGGTGATTCTAGCCAAGAGGGGGAAAGAAGCTCAGTGACAAATAGCCAAGAGAATGAGGTAACCAACTTTTGGCAAGTGAGAAATAAAGACATTAAGTTCATATCTAAGAGACCAAACTCATCTTTTTAGCTTAAGATAGTACCAAACATGTAGGTCTTAGGCCAAATCATGGTAAGACCAAGTAAAAAATGCCCTTACTTCACTTAAAATGCAATTCAACCTCAATTATACAAGCAACAGAGACCATGAGATATTCATAGCAAACTAGGTGATAGTACATCAACATATTTTATTATGAGATAGTTATCATAGTAAGAGAGTAATACTTTGCAGACATGTGATACTTTCTAGAAGGCTATATGACAAATTACAAAACAATGTGGCGATAGACTTTGTGAAGTAGGGCAATACTTTTGGCATTCCATAAGTATCACACGATGTTTCTTTGAAGTGTCATGCAATAAAGGTTCAACAAACTCTATAGCATGTGACTTGGTGTGCAAAACGTCTATGTTTTGACTCAAACTTTGATGTGTTTGGAAGAGTAATAGTTAGGAAGAGTGTTTTCCAATTTATAGAAACAAAAAATAATGCTTTGAAAATAAATAGATGTTACAAACATGCATCTCCAAACAATTGAACAAGGGATAAAGAAACCTTGTCAATACAAGCATATTTGAGGTTTTTTAAAAAATAGCCCTATGAATGCTATCATCATGTGTATGTTCAAAAAAAATTCCACAAGTCTAGCACATTCGAAAACATTCCAAGCAAGATCTACCTAGAGGTCAAAACTCATTACTCAACAACTTGGATCATGCTTGATGCCCCCTCACCTCACACAAAGTGGTTTCCCACAATAGATGTTGGTTTTGTGATGGAAGTGTCACTGGCACAACCAAAGGCACACAAATGGTGAGTGTAAAATATTGGGGTGATTTGAGTAGTTCAATAGGATCAATCCTTGCACCAAGATGTTTAGTGGATAATAAAGATATCTTCTAAACCCTAAAGTGTTTAGAAAGGGTCTCATTCTCAACACCCCTCTTGCACCTAATAATAGGACACCCCATCTTGTGATAGATAGCGGACCTCGTGGCCACAAGAGTGCCTTAAGAATTCTCACTTAGTGTTTTCCTCATGGTCACAGTCCCACAAGTACTTCCACTAAATGAAGACAATTGTTGCACCCCCTAAGGCTTTGACCTTTGTCAAGGGGTTTGTGATTATAGTGGTTCAAGTTAGTTGGGTTGTGCTCATTCCCACTTTGGATCATTCTTATTGGTATCTTTCCACCAATAGCATGTTCGCTAAAGGTAAAATATCACTAAGAGATAGAAACAAATTTGATCCACACCAAAGAGGTCGAGATTTTTAATTCACCCAAAGTGAAAAGAGCATATTCTCCTATTCCTTAGTGTTTCCCCCAAACATGCCAAGAAGATTAATTAAGACCACTAAAAAGTGGAATATACCACTCACATTCTTTGATCTAATGAAGGATCAATATTTTTTATTCACCCAATGGGTGAAAAACATACTCTCCTACCAATGAAGGACCCCTACTCACGAGTTTTATGTGCCTAAAAAAGGAAACAACTAGTATATACCATGCATAAATATGAAATAAAATACATAAAAGGTTTTGGTGTATTTTACTTTTCTTTTGGGCAGCCCTGCAATAGGATTAGTACCCCTTTTTAGCAAAAATAAGTGTTTGACATATGTTCTTATAATGAGCAGATGAGCAAGCAATTGAGGCAAATCCTACAAAATAAATGCATTAGTGTGTCAAAAGGGTTAGTAAAATATGATAAACTTGCAAAAGTCCACTTTTTAGACTATAAATAAACTAGAAAGTGAAAAATAAAATGCTTCAAGGACTCAAAATGTTAAGAAAAAACCAAAACAACTATCTATTCTAAATTGGGCGATAATTTTTGCTGCAAAAATATTGTACAACACTTCTCGGTATAGCCAGGTGATATTATAATCACCTAAAAATAGTCATCTAGACTGTTAGCCTTCTTTCTCAACATTATGGCTAAGTTAATTAATCATTTACCGAGACCAAATTTCTATAAATCAGTTAATTTGATTATAACCTATGGTTTGACTATATTATCCTAAGTTCATTATTTGATTAAAAGAACATGTCCCCTTTTAATTAAATAAAAGACCCCATTCTTCTAACCCATTCAATGTGCACATAAAAGGTCCTTTTTGCATTTATAAGTTAAAAGAAAAGGCTTTTTGTCTTTTTGTCTCACATGAAAAATCAACTACTCTACATTGGTTGACTTGCTCTTGCACATGGATCACGCCCCAAAGTCAATTTCCACCCTTGATCATCCATCCCTTGATTTTGATCTCCATCATCCATACACCTTTAAAATAAAGAGCTCTCCCCTTCTCAGAGGATCCACACTCTTGAGCATTGTTATATTACAGGTTTATCGGTTGATCTTCTTGAGAGCTTGCGGAGAACTTCTATTTTCTTGTCTAGTTCCTTCATACCATGGAATTCTAGCTTAGATTCATATAGTATAGCTTCTCTTTTGCAATAATATAGCTCACCTAGTTTAATTAGCATGGATTTGTAATACTCTCACTTGCTTAATATAGTTGCATTATGCATTGCATGCTAGCTTAGTTCATATATGCATTATATGACTTGAGAGTTCTTGTGGACACTTGCATTCTCGCTCTTGTCTTAAGAACCTCCCATTGCATGGTTTACTAGCAAGGGTTGTGTCTCAAAGACTCAACTGAGAGCTATCTACATTGCTCAAAACACACCTTTTCACTCCATGGATAGGGATCTCTAAGCCAACATTGAAGAATTCCAATCCAAGGGATCACTTGAATAGAAGGGTTTAGAGTGTGACATTTTTTGAGTGTACATTTTTAGCACCCACCACGGGGCTAAACACTATGGTTTTGCTCCTAATCTACATCTTTTCCTACATTGTCTACATGTTTTCTATTTTATTATTGTTTTACAATTGCAAGTATCAAGCAATACTTTCTCAGTATTGTATGAAATTTGTGAGTACTATCGGGCGATACTTTTCTAGTAAAATTATCACACAACCATACTGACCTATATCATCCCAATATAGTAAGTTGTATCACATGGTTATAGGAAAAATTATTGCATGAAGTAAAAGTGGCATACGAGTATACTAAAAAGTATCGTATGATATTCTTCCAGTATAAAGTATTGCCCAGCCTAAATTGCTTGTTGTTTGGGTGTTTTGATCAATTTTTTGGTTGTTGATGTCTGTCTGTTGGGTTTTTCTAGGTCTGTTTTAGTTTGACAGAGTTCTACTTACATATTTTTATGTTATTTTGAGACTAACTTTTGTTGGACTAATGGTTGTGCTTGTAGGTTTTTTTTTTTTCCTTAAACACTTGCATACTCACCTTAAAAAGAATGCATGTGAAAGCTTCAAATGCACAAGGGCTACTAACGATTTTTTGTAGGGATGCCTAAAAGTATAAAAACCAAACACTTTCTTGTATTTCTTTTATTCCATGTGTAGAATTTTAGTAGTTTTTTTCATTTCTTAGGTACATAAAACTTGTAATTGGGATCCCTTGGTGATGGGAAAGTAAGCTCTTCACCCTTATGGTGAATCAAAAATCTTGACCTACATTTGGATTTTGAAAGCAAGAGGATTAATCAAGCTCCTTGGCATGTTTGAGGGAAGCAATTTAGATAGGAGAGTTTGCCTCACCCTCACAATGAACCAAAAATCTTGACTCCCAAAAGTGGATCCAATCTATTTAGTCCATAATCCTTTAGAGGGCCTGATCTTGAGCAATCAAGAGGAACGACCCAAGTGGGGACAAGTGAACCCTAGTATTCCAACCCAATATAAACTCAAAGCTATCAAGGACACAAAACCTTGATAGATGTAGTACTTGTCTTCACTTCGTGTGAGTACTTGTGGGATTGGGACCATGAGGAAAATATTAAGTAAGAATGCTTAAGGTGCTCTTGTGGCTGTGAGGTCTATCACTTTCCGCAAGGCAAGGTGTCCCTTAATTGGGTGCAAGAGGAGTATTATGAATGGAAGCCCTTTCTAAATACTCTAGGATAGTAACTACCTTATTTTGTTGCTCAACTTCTTGGTGCAAGGATTGATCCTAGTGGATTACCTGGATCACCCCAAGATTTTACATTCACCATGTGTGTTCCCTTGGTTATTCTTGTGGTATTTACATGAAAAAGCTAATATCTCTTATTGGAAACTACTTGGTTTGAGGCAAAGGAGCACTTAGTGTGGGACAATTTGTTGAGTAATGAACCTTGACTATTAGATAGATCTATTTGGCAAGTGTTTTCAAATGTGTTGACCTATGTAAATGTTCTTGCAAATCTATCACAATGTGTATCGTCAAGGTTACTTTATCCCTTGTTCAATAGTTTGAGACATGAAAAATACCTCTATAGTTTGCAAACCATATTGTTCTTTGACATAAACTAAGATCCTATACTGTCCACACAACATTCTGATCTGAAAACACTTTGATTGTCAAATCGAAACATAATTTGTTGGGGTCAAAACTACTCTTCTTCATAATTCACTAGCACACTACCATACAACTTCTAGAGAAATATTGTACGACATTATTTGATTAAAATTTTATTGCCTAACTACTTCAAGTTCTATCATTTAGACATAGTGAATTCTATCACCTTCCTTAAGTAAAAGTATCACCTAAGAACAAAGTGTCGCCTGCTTATTATAAACTCTATCGTATAATACTATTTGTTGTCCTGATATCGCTTGGCTCTTTGAAAAGTATCACCTACGTTTTGTTGCCTTCAAAATAGAGTCTAAACTACATCTTATCTAATCTATGGGTATTGTTGCTTCATCCTTCCTAAATCTAGTTACAAATCTCCATGTCAAGTATTGTTCTAAGTCAAAAAGATGGGTTTAGTTTGCTAGATGTAAGTCTCAAAACCTCACTAATGGTCTCTTCTCAAAATCTGGTTATCGTTCTATGCTAGATATTTTCTATCAAGTTTCTTGCTCACTCTCTTTACTTGAGTCATTAGTGTTGTAAATTCTTGAGCACTCATAACAAGTAATATATATTACTTTGACAAGTGATTATTCTTGATTGTATGAGCTTCAAATTTGAAACACTTTTCTTATCCTATTAAACAAAAACATACTCCTACATGTCAATTACAACTAGGTTCCAAGTTGGTAAAGGTAGTCATTCTCCCTACACCTACAAACAATTAGAAACTCTACGTAGACACCCTTATGGACAACCTTGTGTTGAGGAACCTATCTCTAAAAAAACACAAGAGGCCAATATCCAACATAATTCACTCTATAGCTTTGAAAACCCATTTAGTACACCCTTTGATACACCTAAGGGTGAAGGCAACAACTTGATCATCATGCTTTCTAAGGAAAGAAGATGCCACTTGGAAGAGCAAGCATGCCTAGAGGCCATATGTATGGCTACTAGAGAAAAGAATTATCATCAGGCTAAAACTAACATTCATGCTAATGCTCATAATGCTGAAAATAGACATGGCTACTATAGCAACCTTTTTGACACCATTCCTTTAGATGATAATAATGGAAACAATACACCTCCCAGGGCTCCTAGAGTTAATGTAGGAGCATGCCCATCACCACCCAGACATTCACAATCACATCACGAAAGTGATGACAAAATTAGTAGTGAAAAAGTGATAAGTTTCTAACAAGATGAAGTTGTCCAAAGGCTAATTCTCAAAGCCTTGGAACAAAATGGTGATCAATACTTCCAATACATGAAAAAAAAAGGGGTGGAAACTCCCCCAAGACTTTGACGTGCAGAGGATAATCAAAAAATGAGAACCTATCAAGGCTGAAATTTTGAGAGAAGAAATGAAAGAAATTAGAAACCAACTTGCTTACTACAAGTTTCTAAGGAACAACATAAAACCTCCTTTTTTGAGTCCATATGTGCTCTTCCTTTTGATAGAAGTATTTACATGCTTCCATTCCCTAGGGATATAGAGGTTCTTAAATATGAGACACTTCTGCGCTATTAGCATGGACTTTATTCATGAAGACACTTACCTCATGAGGTTGTTTCCTGGGAGTTTGAGAGGTCAAGCTATGGAATGGTTTACAAAATTGACGCCTCCTCTCAAAAAATTTGGTGAACTTGCAAAAAAAATCCATCCAACAGTATTCCTATAACATTCAACACCTTGTCACTATGTTGGATTTGTACAACATCAAACAAAAATTAGGAGAACCCTTTGCAATGTATCTCTAATGATGGAGATCTTTACATTATAGATGCCCTTGACAATTTCTTGAGTTCAATGCCATGGTTGAAAGTGCATACCACATTGAGGATGTTGCTATCAAAAAAGGTGGCATTGTCTTAAATAAAGATAAAAATGGCAATAGAAATGGTAAAGATAAGAACAAGGCTTGGAATAAGAACAAATACATTGTCAATGATGGAGTAGTGGATTCTCCTAAGACCAAGGAATCTGTCATTAACCTTTCTAATGCTATCTATGTTGTAAAACAATAAGAGACTTCAAAATCCCAAACATCTGACAAAAATAAAAAAATTACTAAGAAAAGATGTATTTATACAACTATGGTTGAATCTTATGATGTGGCCTTGAAGACCTTACTTGAAAACAAACTTGTCACACTTCCAAATAACTCCTATCCATATGACCCCCCCATCAGACCTGCTTGGTGGAGAGAGGGCCATGTCTATAATTACCATAGGAGTAAAGGCCATGACATTGAACACTACTTTAAGCTCAAAAATGTCATCCAAGATATTATCGATGCTAAAAAAGTTGTCACTAATGGCTTAGTCAAAAACTTCAATCATAAGGCCTTTGTACAACCATTACCAGAGTATGAAAAAGGAGAATCATCTAAGGCTAATAAGAAAAATCATGATGCAAAGATCAACTACGCATACGCTAACACTGACAACATCATTAACATGATAGAACCAGTTGAATATATTTCCATGATGGGTTCAAAGTTTGACAAAGAACCTAATTATGATACATATGATGAAAAACCTAAGGTTGTCTTAAAAAAATGAAATTCTCAACAATAAAATAGGGACACTCGACCTAAGGTAATTCTTAGAGTGGTAGAATCTTCCTCCTTGCATGGTGAGACACTTAATGTCATCACTAGGGGCAATCAAAAGTTGTCCTTAAAGTTGCAAATGATCCTAAAAATGCCTCATCATCTAAAAAAGGAACTACCTCATCCATCTCTATCTATGACCTTATTAATTAGCTCTAACAAACCTTAACACAACTATCCATCTTTGAATTGTTAGAGTTATCTCCTTTGCACAAGAATATTCTTGAAAAAGTCTTACACTCTGCCAATATCCCCACAACTATTATTATAGAGCAGTTCCAAGCTATGCTGAATCACATTTCTTCACCTCATTACTTGAAATTTTTTGAAGAAGATTACAGATCTCTCAATCATCTTCATAATCTCACCCTTGACATAGAAGCTCAAATCTTTTGCACTTGCATTCACCGAGTCCTGATAGATAATAGTGCAAGGTTAAACATCATCTCTTTCAATATTATCTAACAATTAGGCATGTCTAAATTTTACATTGACCCTAGGTGAAAGATCACCATAAAATCCTATGATGAGGTTGAAATGCCTTCTAAAGGTCTTATTGTACTACCAATCAGTGTTGGTCTAGTTGAAAAAGATGTGGTTTTCCAAGTCCTAGACATCCTGCTTGTCTACAATTTGTTGCTAGGAAGACCTTGACTTCATGATATGTAAGCAATATTGTCTACATACCACCAATGCATAAAGTTTCTTTTCAATGTACCAAGATATTCATCCTCTTAGACAACTCAATGTCCATCAACACACTTTCTATTGCTGAAATATTAGTTCCTCACAATTGCTCTTCTCATGAGCTCAAACCATCTTTCATAGAATGTAAACAAAAATTTAAAATGATGAGCCTAGGTACGGGAAAGTACACTCTAGATTCTATTGCTACCCTCCCAAATTCTCCTTAATCTTATGAGAAACCTTTTAAAAAATTGAAGCTCTCAACTTTCATTATGACCATTTTTGGTACTTTTGTTCAATCCTCAATTCCCCTAGAAGTAGAAAAAGAAGACCAAGTCGTCAGGGATTGGATATATAGGGAAGAGGAAGATGTGGAGGAAGTCATAGTCACTACTCCAATCTCTTCTAAATGCTATGGAAAAGGATACAAACTTTTATAAAACATGGGATATCAGGGCTAGGTGTCTTTGATTGGTAATAAGAAAGCTCTCACAGAACCCTTGAGTCACACTGAGGGTCTCAACCATAGAGACACTACTGGCCTAGGCTTTGGGCTAGAAAATGAATTACCTAGATTTGATAGAAGAGCTCCTGTGTTTAATGAATCAAAAGATGAAGATCCACTCTTTGTTGCTACTACTTTACAAAATGAGAATTTCCTACCTCTCACTTCCCTACTTTGGAAAGAAGAACATATGATCACCTCTAAAGATGTTGAGGCTTCCACCTCTTGACAACAACAACTAGATGAGTCTGATCATGAAGACCTAAGTAGAGGAAGGATCAGAGAGAATATTGCTTGCTTGATTGCTAGGAACTAGAGTATAGATTATAGTGAATATGAATGGGAAAGTCTTTTTGATGCCTCTTGTGAACTAGGTTTGGATGTCATACATGCCTATGCTACCCAACCAAATGTAGGCAAAGAGTCTAGTCTAGGGTCTAACGAGTCTGGTTCGCAGACTACTTTAGTGGATCATGTTGATCCCTCTAGGCCTATTCCTGATTTGGATTCCTTTGGAACTTTCACTATAGGCTTGACTTTTCATGTCACCAGAGATGACTCTTTCCATATCAATAATATTGAAGCCTCTACCTCCCTCTCATTAATCCACCCTGATCTCATAGATTAATCTACTCAACATCAAAGACCTATAATACCATCTTTCCAAAATGACTATGAGATCGCTTGTTACCTCAATGACATTGAACCTATGATATCTCCCACTAGTGAACCCATAATGACAAAAATAGATATCAAGCACCTCAATCATAAAATTAAAAGAAAAATAAGCATTCAAATGGAAAAAACCACTTTGTGGCAGTGTTTGAACCACAAAAAGGTAAAAATAAAGACTTATCTAAAGGTGAAAACCTCTTTGAGGCACCTGAGGATGAGATGCTTGGTAGTTTTCCAAGTTATTTTTAGGATAGATCTTTGGTTCTCATCAAACTCATGTAGCCTATCAACTTGGACACTGAACAATTTCCCAAAATCATTTATGTGGCTTAGTCTCTATCAGCTGAAGAAAAGGAGAACTTTACTAAGTTCTTCTCATAAAAGAAAATCAATTTTGCCTAGACTTATTTAAATATGCCTGGTCTTGACACTGATCTTATTATGCATCACTTATCTACTTCTCCTAGTGTCGAACCTGTTAAGTAGAAGTTGAGATAGATGCATCCACTTATGGCTCTCTTGGTAAAAAAAAACCTAGAAAAAGTCCTAAGTGCAAACTTCATCATCAACTATTGATTATGCAAAGTGGATTTCCAATATTGTACCTATGTCTGAACATGACAAGTCCATCCAAGTATGCACTAATTTTAGAGATTTAAATAAAGCATTCCATAAGGATGGTTTTCCACTACCCAACATAGACATGATATTGGACATAATTGCGGGTTATGAAATGTACTCTTTAATGGATGGCTTCTCTTGGTACAACCAAATCAAAATTGCTCCTACGAATCAAGAAAAAATAACCTTTACATGTGCATGGGGTACTTTTTGTTGGAATGTCATGCCCTTTGGGCTAAAGAATGCTAGCGTCACCTATTAATAAGCCATGACCACTATCTTCCATGATATGATGCACAAAAATATGGAAGACTATGTTGATGACACATTGGCCAAATCTTAAAAAAAAGACACACGTCTTGATGACCTTAGTTTGATATTGGACCTTATGGAGCAATTTCAGTTTAGACTAAATCCAAAAAAGCACGCCTTTGGTGTCACATTTGGCAAATTGTTAGGTTATATCATATCAGTAAAAGGCATTGAAGTTGATCTCGAAAAGGTGAAAGCCATCATGGAAATGACTCCTCCTAAAAATATTAGTCAACTAAGAAGTCTTCAGGGACATCTACAATTGATTGGGAGGTTCATATCTTAGTTGGATGATAAAGCTTAATCTTTCAACAAGAACTTGAATAAAGGCTCTACTTGTATTTGGAATGAATATTGTCAACACAACTTAGATCAGATCAAAGGGTATTTGACTAAACCTCCAGTATTAATTCCACCCATACCAGGAAAACCTCTGATATTATATATCTTAGCTATACATTCCTCCCTAGGAGCACTATTAGCACAAAGTGATGAGACTAGAAAAGAGTGTGTTATTTACTACATTAGTCACACTTTGGTGGCTTATCAGATGAACTACAACAACATTAATAAGGCCTTCCTAGTAGTGGTATTTGCCTCCCAAAAGCTTAGACACTACATGTTGGCTCACATAGTCCATCTAATTGCTAAAATTGATCCCTTAAAATACTTATCGAGTAAAGTTGTGCTTACCAGCCATTTATCTAAATGCATGATGATTCTCTCTAAATTTGACATTCAATACGTCGAACGCAAAGCTATCAAGTGGCAAGCCATAACTAGCTAATTGGATAATTTTTCATTAGAAGATACAACTCCTATTTAGATTGAATTTCCAAATGCATCCATCGTGTATATTACTAAAAGAACTTGGAAGATGTTCTTTGATGGTTCTCACACCCAGAATGGGGCTGGGTCAAGCATTTTTTTTGTCACACCTCGTGGTTACACAATTCCAAAGTATTACAAACTCTGATTTCCTTGCACTAACAATATTGCAGAGTATGAGGCTTTAAGAAACAAGATCAAAATGAATTTAGAATGGAGGATCACAGAGTTGCATATTTGTGGATATTCTCAACTTGTCATAAACCAAGTCAACAATGAGTATCAAACCAAAGATGACAAGTTGGTACCCTACAAAAAGTTGATTGATTCTCTACGAAACTATTTTACATTTGTGACATTTCAACAAATTCCTAGAGCAGAAAACAAGGTTGCAGTTGCTATGGCCACCCTAGCATCTATTCTCTAGTCACAAGAACATGAATCGCGTTTTGAGTTCTTGGTAGAAGAATTACATCATTCTAGTCATGACTCCTCTGATAACCAAGCAATTTACACCATTATGGGTCATGATTCATCTCACTATTCAATCATTTTCTCTTACCTATGTGATTATATTATTGCTAAAAATCTCATGCAAAACCAAAAATGTCAACTCCTTTGCAATGCCTCACACTACACCTTGGTCTCTAGTGACTTGTATATGAAGGGTCTAGATGGAATGCTCCTCAAGTGTCTAGAACTAGAAGAGTCCAAAAATGCATTAGTTGAAGTCCATGATGTCAGTTGTGGGGCACATTCTAATGGTCTTGCACTTGCTCAAAAAATACTTAGGGTGGGCTATTATT